>JALKBV010000032.1:0-110761 GCA_023611945.1 Phytophthora pini
CTACGTCTTCATTGGTGCCCACGGCGTCTGCTAGTAAAATATAGTGGAGACCCGGATGTTTGAAGCACTTGCTCATCTGAAGACCTTGATCCTTCTGTTATGGATATTGAGTGGCTTTCTTCCTGGCATCGCAAAGCTAAAGGGATCGTTTGTTTGCCAAAGCTTTGCTCCGGTTCGGAAGTTTGTATGTGGGTGATTTCCATGCAAAAAACAAAAGTTTTGACGGATTAGGTGAATTGATTTATACCAACGGAGGACGTTATGTTTGGTCAATGGAAAAGCAACCAGAGGCATGGCAAAGGGATTTATCAAGGTGGCGACGGTACGAGTACGTAGGAGACTGGGTGGATGGGATAAAACACGGTATGGGATCCTTACACAGCCAAGTGGGGAGCGCTACGTCGGTCATTTCGATGGTGGGAAATTCAATGGCGTTGGCGTTTTCTTCGCAGCAAATGGGGATCGATACGCTGGTCAATTCACTGATAACCGACCGAACGGCTTTGGCAAATTCAAGAAAGTCACGGGTGATCGATACGTTGGCAACACTGTCGATGGACTCGCGTATGGTGTGGGGACACTGACAACGGCGGACGGAGAAGTGTACAAAGGGCATTGGGAGAAAGATTTTCGTCATGGTAACGGCGTTTGCTACTATCCAAATGGTGCATTTTTTTCCGGCGGTTGGTGGCGTGGGAGATGGAGCGGGAATGGCATCTACGTGTCCAGTGAAGGGATTAAATTCATTGGCGAATTATCTAAAGGAAAGCAACATGGTAAAGGCAAATTATTTTTCGACAATGGAGATCTTTTCGATGGCCACTTCGTTCACGGTGTTGCAGAAGGGAAAGGAATGTATCGCTTTTCCAATAGCGGCAATTTGTATATTGGTGATTGGGTTGCCAATAAACGCCATGGCAATGGTACTTACACTTTCGTAGGTGGAAGTAGCTACACTGGGGATTTTGTCAATGACCACGTCCAAGGTCGAGGCACCATGACGTACGCGAACGGAAACGTATACAAAGGCGACTTTGTCAACGCTGAAAAGCATGGGAAAGGCGTCTACCGATGGAGAGATGGAGGCAAATACGAAGGTCAATTTGTGCATGGACTGATGTGGGGAAATGGTAAAATCACCTACGCTACTGGTCATTCCTACGAAGGTCAATGGAAAGACAACAAGAAACACGGTAAAGGGAAATTCATCTACCACAATGGGGATATTTACGATGGCGAATGGTGCGCTGATCGACGTCATGGGTGTGGGAGATTCACGTGGAACCCCAACTCCCCTCAACTGGAGATTTACGAAGGAATGTTGATGGATGAACGACGCCATGGAAAAGGCAAGTACCAGTACGCGAATGGCACAATTTACGAGGGGGACTGGAGTCAAGGCAAGCGCGACGGAATGGGGACGTTCACATGGCCCAACGGTGACGTATACAACGGCCAATTCGTCGACGAGATGCAACATGGTTTCGGCAGCTTCTATGATGCGTCAACGGGTGATTCCTACGAGGGTGAATGGGTCCAGAACATTCGTGAGGGGAATGGGAAGATACTGTACGCTTCAGGGAAAGAGTTCGAAGGCACATTCCACCAAGGCAGACGTCATGGGGCTGGCATCATGACGTATAGTAATGGCAACAGCTACCATGGAACCTGGAGTCGAGATCTAAAACAAGGTGGAGGTCGATACGTGATGCATGTTGAAGGTGAAGAGGATATGAGCAAAAGCAAACCGATAGCGGCACTCAATGTCCGTGTCTTTGGCTACTAATATATGGATATTTTCCTTATCCAAACTGTTTTTCTAGTTGACTAGTACGTGTAGTCGTAGGGATCCGTCGTTCCTACACGGACTTGGAACTCATCGAAGAGATTCGCCTCCAGATTATCTTCAACCTTGGATAAAATTCCGTCGCTAAACCCACGGAGTTTACTATCAAATTGAGTCAAATCCAGCGTTTGCACTTCGTCAAACTTGTCCAAGTTGATTCTGCACACTTTGCCGGAGAAGGTTGCGCCATTGAAATACGGTACGAAGAAGCCGTATTTACCCGACACAACGCCTCCACTAAACCCTCGCAGATGACTATCAGCGAAGTCGGGAACTTGACTGCGTAGGGCTTTCGTCAAATCTAGGAAGGAAACTCCACTCGGAGAAAAGTTGGTCGTGTCAATTCGTGCCACTTTGCCGGACTGTGTTGAGCCTTTGGGGTCGTAAAACTGTGACCGATGGGGAACTAAAAAGACGTAATGGCGATACGCAAACCCCTTCATGAATCCGCGCAAGTTGCTGTTTACAAGAGTCAAATCGAGGTATTGCACGGATGTGAAGTCTCGAAGATCGACGCGAGCCACTAGACCAGAGTACGGGATCACTTCCTCGGAGTCGGGTTGCTTTACCCGCATATATGGCACAAAGTAAGCGAAATTCGTCACTGCAGTCACACAGTAAACGATCAGTTGTAAGGACCTACACTAAAACTCCAACTGAACAATGCGTACCCGTGACGGCTCCGCTAAAGCCACACATATCTGGGTGAATAGTTGCGAGGTCAAGACTCCCCGAGACACGAAATGTACTGAGGTCAACACGAACAACCAACCCGGAGTTGGAAACGGGGAACTCCCGTAGGATCGTAGTTAATTCGTCGCCTTGCAGTGGTCTCTGAAAAGGAACGAGGTAGGCATATTTCCCATCTGATCCCCGTAAAAATTAGTACATTGATCAATTCCAGACGATATTCAAGAACTTACAGGTGATAGCGCTGCTGAAGCCGACGTAGCGTGGGTTAATAGAGGCCAAATCCAACACCTCCACGCTCGTTGTTGCAAAAGTATCGACCCGGAAGCGCACCAATTTTCCAAAGAGCCCTTTTTCATTCTCACGGGGGACCAAATACCCGTAGGAGCCGTAAGTGAAAGCTGAGCCAAATCCTTTGAGACTGCTGTCGACAGTGTTCAAATTAAACGTCTCGACAATTGGTGTGGCTGACGAGAACGTGAGAGCGAGAACTCGAAGGATCTTGGACCCGTAAGCAACTCCGTTGTAGTACGGGACTAAGTACAGATATTCGACGTCTTGTTCTACCTCGGCTGGTGTTCCGTACCCCGAGTGTGTGGCCGATTCAGTGTACTGAGACTTTAAAACAACTCGCCATGTAGTCGTTTGATAGTGTTGATCATCAGCAGCTGGCACCAGATACGTTTCGTTCACAAATGTAGCCTTTGAGAACGCTGTAAATCCACCGAGGAACCCCATGAAAGTCGAGTCCAGCGCCGCCAGATCAATCAATGTTACCTGGTTATCGTACGGTCCGATCCCATTTGGTGTTTCGTAGTCGCTAAACTCGAGGAATCTCGCTGGACGAGGACGTTTCTTGCCTTTAAGGTCGAGCTCGATCCGAGTCACAAGGCCGTGGAAGTTGCCGTTGAAGTACGGCACCAAGTAAAGAAATTTTGAAGCTACACAAGGAAAACATGAAGTGTTAGATGAAGATCACGTAGAATGGATAAAGTTTTAGCTTACGATAGATTCGGTACTCGTCAGATATCACGAGCGCACTGTCATCCATCCCTTGTTTCACGGCAATAGCGAAAATTTTGCAAGAGTAAGTAGGAAGAGTGATAACGTCTCCACTTGCTGCAATACTGAAGATATTCCCGGATCCAAACAACCCAGAAGCAGTGAGATCGGTAGCCACGAGGTCTGTCGAAGCGATAACTCGATAACGAATTGCTGCTCCAAGCTTGGCAGTAAGAAGTCGAACCACCACTTGAGTGTTGAATTGGCCACCCTTTGGTTCGATTTCAGGGGGATCCACAACACCCTGCCATTCGTAATAAACTCCAGTAGGAAAGGCGAGAAAAGCTTCTGGGTGTGCATAACGGTCTGTATGAGAGATGTAGCAGTCCAATGAGACGGTCTCAAAGTCGAAAGAGAGACACAAGGGGTCAGCATCGCAATGCTCAGCACAAGCAGTATGGGTGGAAAGACTGAAGATCCCTCCTTCCAGAAACCCCCTCATGCCTTTCCTGTCGATGGATCGGAATAAATTGAGCGTGTTAGCTGTGAGTCGGCGTGTCGAATTGCTTGCATTCGTTGTTTTGGCGCTTTCCAGTGGTGATTCATCATCCTTCAGAGAAATTAACTGCAGCCTGCACCGAATCCATAGTTAGTATTTTTGTGAAAAATTGGTACAATCAATTTCACGTACAAACTCAGCAATGGGCAGGTAGAGAACTCTGCTTTGGAAGCTTCGGCGTAGAGAAAACACGCACATAGTAGCCAGGACGCCACGCATTTACCTGGAGGTGGCATTCCCTCTGCGTGGAGGTGTCGCTTCACAAATACAGGAAAGTTGTTAGGATTAATTTTATTTATGGAGGTTTATTTTTTAAGCATCGGCTTGCACTGCACGGGTAGAAGGCTCAACTTCGGACAGCGCCTTCTCTGGTGAAGAAGGTTCATTATTGTTGTTGTCGTGGTCGTCACCGTCGGTCTCCACTTCAGGCTTTAAGCCTCGAATGGTTTGTGGCTCGTTGTTGGTGGCGTGTTTAGTCTTCAGTTGTGACTTGATTTCGCTGAGGGAGGCAGCATCGAACGGAACCGATGGAGACTGCTTCAACTTCAATGGACTTGGAATGCCAGTCGGAATTGTTCCTACGACCTTCTTCAATGGTGAAGTGGGGACACTGGGTAGAGCTGACGCCTTGATAATGTTAGTAGGCACCTTGAGCGCAGTCTTGGGAGTGGCAGATGCTTTGGATGCTGCCTTCTCCTCCACTTGTGCTGGTTCCTTGTTCTTCTCTTCGTCAGTCTCGGGTGTGGCATTGGTGCTATTAGCCAGCGGAGGCGTCGAAGATTCTGGCTTCGCTTCAGTTTTATCCGGATCGTTAGTGTTATTTGCCGGATTTTTGGAAGGATCTGGTAATTTGCCTTCCACTGCAACGATACTCTTCTGTCGAGGAACTTCCGGTGTCTCTGGTCCCATCTTTCTATTCGCTCTGATCAGTGCAGCCCGATCTAGTGCACCTCTCCTGGGTGTGGCACTCTTAAGCTCTTGCTGCTTCAGTCGCTTCTCTTCTCGAATCCGTTTCAGCTCATTCTCTCGGTCTGCTTTCGTGAGCGACACCGTAAATTCGTAGATAATGCTGAAAAACTCTCCAGCACCTGCCAAAGTGGATGCTGTAAGTGGAGCGTCTGCTGCAGGGGCTGGAGCTTCCTCTTCGTCCGTGCTCTTGTCGAACCGCAGCATAATATCCCGCATCAACCGTAGCGTTTCATCCAAATCCGTCTTCACACTGGCAACCTCCTTAGAAGCCTCATCCACGAACACAGTCATCGACTCGACGAATAAATCGCTCTCTTCCTTTGCCTCGATCCTGTTCTTCAGTCGCTGGGCAGCCAGTTCCACGTTAATACTCTCCGTGATGTCATTGATCCGGTTCATATCGCCCGTAAGCTCCGGGATCGAGATACTCTGGACGTCGTAGAGCGACGCCAACGAATCCCCCAACCGAACAACGTTGCCCTTCTTCATTCGGACCATTCGCGCAACGTAGTGCAGGAGAGTGACCGATTTGTCGGTAGATTTAAGCTGTACGAGTTTCGTGAGGTCGTTCAACCGAAACCCTTGGCCCCTCCTCGAGCAGTCCCAGCGTTCATCTTGTTGCCGACTTGGAGAATCACCAGCAAAATGGTCTTTAGCTCTGAGCTCTGAGCGATTTCGTTACTCGCCACTCGAATCTTGTTGACTTTGGTCTGGAGGTCGCGTACGAAGGCAGGGAACTGGTGCCTCGTTTCCAGCGCCGACAGTCGCTGCTTCAGTCTCGGGACAGTGATTAGCTCCTTCAGAACGAGTTCCGCTCCGTTCAGAGTCGTCGGATCCCCACTAAACCCCGTGATCGCTGCGATCTCATCTTCAGTGGGTAAAATCTTAATCAATCCCTGAACACGGTCCAGCGTCAGCACTTCTGAATCCATTTTCATAATTGCCACTCGTAAGGCGGCGTTGCTCATCCGGAACTGCTTCACAATGATAGAAATGTTGTTGGAGCGAGCACGATCAATCAGGAAAACGACTCGAGGTGAAGCCAAGGGAGACGCAGGACCCGGAGAGGCGAGGCCACTCAGTCGAGTGCCAGTACCTGGGCCACAAGCTGTTGGTGGAGGAAATTCCGCCTCTAGCAGACTTAATTCGCTCTCACTGAGCGTCAGAAGGTCTTGGTTACTCTGGTTACTGTGCTCCTTCTCCAGCTCCTCCCAGATCGTCCCCTTGATCGCTTCAGCCTTCAGTTGTTGCCAGTAGAATGACCGTGTCTTCGCCTTGATGACAGGCTTAATGGCAATCGATAGATGAGCTCTTCGTGCTGCAGTTGAAGTAGGAGCTGGAGCTGGTTGAGTGGCTGGAGCAGCACTGGGTACGAACGCGTCGGGCGTATCAAGTAGATCCCCTTGTAGCCCTGCCATCCTCATCTTCGCTTTGACGCTTTCAGCTGGAGCTCCCATCTCCAGTAGCTTGAAAAACTTCGCATAGGCTGGATCATCCTTAACTTTCACTTGAGCCTGTGCAGGAGCTGGGTTATCTCCGGGTAGATCGGCGTCAGGCGTATCCAAAAGCTCTGGTTTCAATCCTGCCATCTGCATCTTTACTTTAACCGATTCGGCAGGAGCTCCCATTGACAGCAGCTTGAAAAACTTGGCATAGGCTGGATCATCCTTCACCTTCACGACCGCTTTCACTACAGGAGCATTGGCATTGGGCAAAGAGGCTTCAGGTGTGTCTAAGAGGTCGGGATTGAGTCCTGCCATGCGCATTTTCGCCTTCACCGACTCGGCAGGAGCCCCCATTGACTGCAGCTTGAAGAACTTGGCATACGCTGGATCGTCCTTGACTTTAACTTCAGATTGAGCTGCAGTAGATGCACTTGCAGGCTTTAATGGGGCGTCAGGAGTGTCCAAAAGCTCTGGCTGGAGTCCTGCCATCTGCATTTTCGCCTTGACGGATGCTGCCAGAGCCCCCATGGACAAGAGCTTGAAGAACTTGGAATACTGCGGGTCGTCTTTCACCTTAACCTCAGGCTCAGACGGAGCTGTACGAGTGGCAAGCATATTTGACAGTAAAGCACGGGAATTGGATGAGGTTTCCGGTTCTGAAGCGGGTTGAGATCCCGTCGTAGGAATGTCAGCGTCTGGCGTGTCCAGAAGGTCACCATTCAAGCCAGCTTGAGCCATTTTGGCCTTCACTGCAGCAGGAGGAGCCCCCATCGACAGTAACTTGAAGAATTTCGCGTAGTTGGGGGCATCTTTAACCTTCGTTTTCGCTGGAGGGGCAGAAGAAGTGCTCGGACCATCAAGTAAAGCTGGATCTACGCCAGCTTGAGTCATTTTGGCTTTCACTGCTGCGAGAGGAGCTCCCATCGCGAGTAACTTCTTGAATTTGGAAATGTCTGGGCCTGATGAGGTCTCTAGAGGTGGCGTAGAGGCTGAAACCTCTTTGTTTGCTGATTTCTGGTCCAGTAAGTTGGAATCTAAGCCTGCTTGGTGCAATTTTGCCCTCACAGCTTCAAGTGGGGGGCCCATTAATAGGAATTTGGAGACGTCAGGGCCAGTAGCAACCACTTGAGCAACTTGAGGAGTAGTTTTTCTCCACCGGTTTGGGAGATGCCTTCGGAGTGAAGCCCTGCTGCTCATCCAGTAAATCCGGATTCACTCCAGCTTGCATCATTTTGGCACGTACAGCATCCCTTGGTGCCCCCATCGACAACAGCTTGCGGAACTTGGAGATGTCCGTTCCCATGGCTGGAGGTTGAACTGCAATCGAAGTGCCACTCGTTTCTGGCTCAATCACCAACGGTTTTACCACCTCTAACGCTGGAATTGCTGACGGGATTTCAATTAAAGGAAGAGTCACAACAGGAGCAGGAGGAGGAGCTGTTGGTGCTGAGGCTGCCGCTGGTACTGGCCCTTCCTTAGGTGGAGATGGGAATGAGGGGAATACCGGTCGCTTAGCATCTTTTCGGACACTAGCAGTGGCTATAGGCGTACAAGCTGGTGTCACGCCAAGGCCTGGACCCTTTCTGGAACTCTGGAAAAAGGGAAGAGACAGTTTGACGCCTCTAGCTGCCGGTGAATCCATCGATCGGTCAGCTCCGATAAAACTGGTAAATGATGGCTTCGAGACGGAGCTTTTCGCCTGAGTTGTGGCCGATAATGAGGGTAGTGAGAAGTCTCCAAAGCCCGAAAACAGCGGCGGCCGACCAGACATTGGGGGTTTTGTCATGGATACTGGCAGATCTCCTAAGCTGGGGAACAAAGCCATTCCTACTCGTGTGAGTAAATCGGGTTCCTGGGCAGCTTTTGCTTCTGTCGAGTCATTTGCCTTCGTTTCAAGTTTGGCTTGCTCCTTAATCGGACTTTGAGTTAATGAAAAGCTCCTCTCCAGACGATCCACGGCTTGACTCGCTCCATATTCATCAGAGAGTGTTCGAGCGAGTTTCCGAAGCAGATTGGCCAGCTTTTCGTTGGTTGCTGGGTCCAGATTCTTTGAATTCTGATGAAGCTGGCTAAAAATGCCACCGAGTGATGCGTTTTCCGGTGATGAACTGCTATTCTCTGATTCCTCCTTGGCACTGTTTCCAGTCACAACACCGACAGTAATTCGATCTGGCTGCTCCTGCTCCGGACTTGCCAATTCGCCAACCTCCTCATTTTCGCCTTGATTTCCTGCTGTTGAAGTCGATCGTCCTAATCCGTTAAGATTGGCGCTCAATGCGTCGTCAAGTGCAAGTCGCAAGGCACCGAGATTGTCTCCTTTCGTCGCTTCGTCATAATTTTCGTAAAACGTTTCCACTTGGGCAACCATCAACGACGTCAGTGAAGTCCCAACACCCTCCTGTCTGCCTTTGAAAGGCTCAAGTAGAGACAGAAACCCATTCGCCTCGAGACCTTCACAAACTGATGCGCGTTGCTTCCTATCGCGAGTGGCTTCCAAAAACGAGTTAATCAATTTCACTGCGGCAAGTTGGAGTGCGATGTCAGACTGATTCTGGTCAAGCTTGGAAACCAACGACTGGAACGGGCTCTCACTCATCACCGCGTCTTGAGCCAACTTGTTATCGCGACAAAGAATTCCCAGCAACTTTAGAGCCCGTGCTTTGACCTCGTTCGAAGGACAAGAGTCCAAGATCGAGTAAAGCAGAGAACAGCTCTCCGGAACCTCCACTAGCGCCTGGATGCCGATACTGTTGCTGACGAGCACGAAGAGTGTACTGAGGATCTCGTTGCAAGTCTCGACTGAGACTCCATCAGGGACTTTCAATGGAGCTACCAGTGCTTCAATTCCCTTCTCCGCTACGAATTTCTCGATCCACGCGCTGTATTCAAGAGAAAAAGAGTTAGAAAATAGCCATAAAAGTCTGAGGAGCTGCTCGTACCTAGGTCTGAGCAGGATACTGATACGAATGGCCAGGAACAGATCTTGTACGCATTTCACGTCGTTGTGGAAGCGGTGGACGAGCTCCACGCACTCTCGAGGATCGAGCCACTCATCCGACACACTTCCCGGGGGAAGTTTGCTCAGGAAGACGTACGTCCACTTGGTCTCAACGGATGTAGCTGCATTTAACTCATCTCTGAGCTCCTGGTCAGTGCAGACAGAGTGCAGAAGCGCATTGAATTGAAGCTGAACATGGTCTTCTACAGGAGCCGGCGGGCTCTGAGTACGTAAAACTGAGTTATTCCCAATGGTGACGTAGCACATTCATCTTGGAATACAAACCTTCGGACATTTAGCCAAGAAGTGCAAATGAACGTTTTCGCTGGAATTCACATTCCCCATACTCGTCCTGGTTGAATTCGTGCCCTGTGTCAAAGTAATCGCTCTGATGAGCGAGAAATAACTACTAAGTCTCAGCACTACGCCATTCACTTAGGAAACGGGACGGTGAAGCCTTCCTTGCAGAGTATTTTTGCAAATCGAAACCACTAAGGATCTTCTCCCCAGCACCTTCACTTTGGTCCGTTTCATGGGACAGTGAGCTTGGAATCAGTAGCTCCGGCGGTAAAATGCTTGTACTGTGATGGCCAACTTCAAGCAGGTGTTGCCGTTGTTTGAGAACGAAGATTTGTGCTTTTGGTGTTTTGAAGTCAACGTGTCCGCTGTGTCTTCTTGTTTGAGTCCGAGTAACTCCATGTGAAGAGTCACTCGCTTCCTTGGAAAGTCTCCAAGTTTTGCTTCTTCTGTATCATGGCAATTTTGCTCGGATTGTGGACACTATGGCTCCATTTCAACTGCGTGGCAGTAGAAGCACATCTGCTTGTTGCTGAGCAGCTCTCCACCACGAACGACACGTGCAATCTCTCCACAGAATTCTACGATCAAGCGGCTCTCGGGTGCAGTCAATGTGTCATCGCCAACGGAGCCTCCACCCTTTAAATTCTTGGCTGGTAAGAGACACAGCTGGGTAGAAATCGGGTATTGTTTGAGACTGACCTTTGTCGCTAATGTTCAGATACCAGACAACAGCTCTCGGTTCTCTGGATTGGCAACAGCCTGCACTTGCAAGTACGCAAACTGGTATCTTCTCTCTCTCTCTCTCACTGGATAACTCACATCTCCGTTATTCTAGTCAGGATGCAATTTGGGAGGCACGAAATGATTCCACGTGCGAGTTGATCTGGCCTGTGCCTTGCAGTCTTGACACTTGCTTTTCATGTTCCTCCGACCAAGTTGCGTCTCGAGACTCTTCTCGCTGTATGGCATGTGGCAATTCCACTCTTGGTATCCAGGAATCTGTTCGCGAATGCAAATGTGGAGCTAACTCCATCCTCCGAGAGAAAAGCGAGGTACGCCCATACATCCTGGTTCTGGGTACAGCGAGGCAATTAACTTGGACTTGTAGAACGGGAGTTTTCTGGACGCGAAAGAGTGTGTGATCTGCTCCAACAACACAGTGGTCGACAGTTCAACCAACACCTGCAAAGCCTGTCCAGATCCCGTAATGACTGTCGATGGAGACTCCTACGTCTGCACGTGTCCGAGTGACTATCAACTTATCACTAGTACGTTCATGAGTGTGCAGAAGTGCATCGCCAAAGCGCGCATCGACTTGATCATCTCTAAGATTCCGCTTAGTAATACCAAGGAAATGGTCTTCTCGTCCTTCTCGAAGGAAGAAACAACCACATCGGACTCGAAGGTATCGATCACTAGCGCTGTGCTGGACGACATGTTTCTCCACTGCCACCATCGGGTGCTACTTTTACCAAAGTGAGCGAGACCTTGTCTCGTGCCAAGTACTGGGAAATCTCTGCGTTCTGCAGCATTTTCAGCTTGAAACTCCTTCGTGCACTGTGTTTGATCTGATCCAACGTAGTGGCCGATCAGCTACAGTCAACGGCATCAACGGGTGGTCCACAACGCTTCCGTTCTTGAGCTATCGGTCCATGGCATCCAGTGTGACTCGAACTCCTGTCCCCATGAAGGTACGTCCCTCTTTTCAGTGTACGAGAAGCAGTTGAAGCTGACAATCCTTTCACGACAGTAGATGTCTTCTGATGCCACTTCGAACGAGGGCAGTTTCGATCACCTTGAGTTCGTACTGGCCAGCTACCACGTCAATGGTTCGCTCATCGGTTTCCAATCGCTTGCAAACGAACTGTTATACTGTCAACGAGAAAGCGGCCTCGGTGCGGTTGATTCGCCTTCTTGGGTACGATTTGGAGTGAACGCACTATCGGAGTATTTCTGTGACCTTAAAGCTTTGCAAACGTCACTATCGCTTCATGAGCTTTTCCTCGTCGATCAGACGAAAAGTAGTGGGGAAGACGGGAGGTTTGTTCCGGTCCCAGTGAAGAATCTCAATTATCGAGACAGCACCGGAGCTTTCGTCAACCAGGACAGCGACATCACAAATGATTTCCTCAGCCACCGCTTCTTCTTGTACGACTTTGAGACAGGAATCTCAGCTGGTGATACCTCTCCGAAAGTCATTCGGTACGCCGATCGTATCACTTTAACCATCCGGACGCAAGACTCCAATCCCAATGCGATTTACGTGCCAGAGCTAACCATAGCTTATACCGACACGCAGAACCCCAGATCAGTTCCCGTGGTGTTTCGCGTTACGTACATTTCTGACACGGATGAGTTCTGGTCAGTCGCAAAGGCACTGTTCACTGTGGGGTGTGTCCTTGCAGGCTGTCGGGTTCTCCTCCAAACATTCAACTGGTATCGACGCAGTATCCGCAACGAGATAGTGGAGAACGCAATGTGCCAGGTTCTCTCGGTGATGGTAAGCTACGGAGCATCGCTTCTTGCACCCGTCTCTTTCTGCGTGATGTTTGTGATGTTCAGCTACTTGTTCATGATCTTCAGACTGCAATCCAGTGATGTTCTCATGCTGCCGGAGGTGAACTATGATCCACTTTCGAGAGATGACGAGTACTATCCGTTCCGGGTGCTGCTTCCTCTTTCCTTCTTCTGTCAACTGGTCACGGTGTTCCGTCAAGTTTATCGTCAAGCTCAACTGCAGGTCTTCTTCATCGACTGGGAGAAACCTCGCGCTTCCATTGTGGATATCGACTCAGCAAAGCCTATCCACGCTCCAATTAGCGTCTGGCGCCTAATTTTGGTGGTGAACGAGTGGAACAAGCTGCAAACTGTGCGGAAAACTTCGCTGCGCTTTACGCTCGTGTTCCTCCTCTTTCTTCTGTACGGGTGCAACATGAGAATGCTTTCACTTCCAGTCCCCCGAGCACAGATGCAGTACGTCAGTTTCACGACAACTGCTACGTCATCAGATGCAGTCGATCACCAACTGAACCCGTACTTGCGCTTCGCCAACGTCTCGTTCTGGTGGATCATCATCTACGTGAGTCAAAGACTCTGGAGGTGGATGATCTTCGAACGCTATATAGACGAACCCCGAGAACAGCTATTTATCGATCTCTGCACTGTATCGAAGGTGAGCTGCCTCTTCCTCGACGAGACGTATCATGGTTTCTATCTGCACTGCCGATCGCCGCATCCATTCGCTGATGGAGCATGGAGAGCTGGTCGACCAACTTAAACAAGAAGAAGCAGGTCTCACAGCTGGTCGGTACCTTGATTCCACGTTCCCGCACTGCCAAACGTTTGAGATGTTCGTCACCCGAAAATGGAAACGGAAATTCCGGAATTTGTACATGTCGGTACGAGGCGATTCCTCCGTCGACGGACGTGCCGCTAGCGAAGGGCTGATTCAACGATCATTTTCTCCAAAAGGGCCACACAATCTGCCGGTAAAAAGCACCGACTTGAAACGCCAAAGCGGAATGGTAGCGACTGAAGCCATGGTACGAAGTGCCGAGCAGCTCCGAGGTTTCTTGCAGTCATTTGTTGAAAACCAGGACGACAGGTTTCGATGGAGGATATACCGTGCCCACACTTGCATCACTCGCTTCCTTGATATCCCACCAGATATGTCGTTCAGCAAACAGTCACTCTTTTTGCCAGGTGCATTTCTCCATCGTCAACCACGTGTTCAAACGCTAATTCGGTAACGAAATTTGGTTTTGGCAGACACAGGATCCAAATTTGCGAAGGCATCACTTCTGCTGGGGATCGAAAATGACCTCATGCTGCTGGATCTGCTGACGACTCCATTTGTAACGCATCTTTCGTCACATCCATTTGGAACTGACTGGTGTCTTGTATCTCCAGTGCTTCTGCTTATTTGATCTCTGGATCGGGAACCACTCGATCTCCGCTCTGGCGACATATGCACTGCAAATTGTGCTTCTTTCTGCACGCGCGCACTTTGGCAGGCGCAACATCGCTAGAAGCACCCTGGTAGACTCCCGATTTCTGATATAACATCACACGAGTCATTGTCAATGCAAATCTCTCTTGTCCATCGCGACCCAAACCTAAAACTCAACTCTTGGCTGCTGACAAACATAGGAAAAGCAAATGTCATTCATGGTCAAGACAAAAAGCTGTACACGACGACAAAATATCTTCAGTCTGCAAACTGCATCCGCCGAGCCCAGTCGAGCTCACTGCTATCTTCCGAGATAACCGTAGACCAGCGCAAGGTGGCAAAGGTCGACGGCAACTGGGCGTCTGTGTGAGAGTCATCGAATTCTTCCTTGCACGACGCGATAATCATCTGGTTCTCGGCCGAGTCCTGCTCGTCATCCGGTTCTGTCTCACATAAGCTCGGAACGCACACAGTGATGAGGTATGAGCACAGCGCAGGCTCGTCGACCTTCTCCACCGACACATCCTTAGGACGGGTCTTGCAGCACGTATGCACCACTTTGGTACTGCGCAGTTCGCCGTTCTCGTCGCAGTGTTGGCCGCCTGCAAAGTGATGTACGACGTCTGTGCCGACGTAAGCAGTGTCTTTCTCCTGAGCATCGGGCACGTAGACCCCCATGCTCCAGTCGCTCGGACGGGATCCGTCTGGTTCCTGGTGGAACTGACGGACCTCTTGCTTGTAGCAGACCTCGTAGGTCCACCATCCAGCGGCTGCGAAGACGCAGTGGCCTTC
Organism: Phytophthora pini; assembly: GCA_023611945.1. Lineage (NCBI taxonomy): Eukaryota > Oomycota > Peronosporomycetes > Peronosporales > Peronosporaceae > Phytophthora > Phytophthora pini. Next base: position 14,551 of record JALKBV010000032.1, read on the forward strand.
CAACTCCTTCCTCACGATCTCCTCTTTCCGCTCCATCTCGGCCGTAGATGCCAACAGCTTTTCGTTCGCTCTCTTAGCTGTGATGGACTCCAGCAACTGAGTGTTGATGCATTGCTGTAACTCGTCGTGGTAGAACGCCCACCTGCAGCAAAAAGGCAGGAAACTTAGGCTTCACGTATGGATATAAGCGGTTGAATTGCAATACGCACCCAATGTGCCGTTTGCAACTGCTGCAGCGAATGTCGCGCCAACTGTAGTCGTCAAAGACCGTCGCCTTCTTGGAGAACACGTCGCCTTCCAGTCCGATCACCTTCTTGAACCCTGCCAGCTCAAATTCAGCCTGCACACAGGTGTTAATTAGCTGCAGAAACTCAATGTTTTAAGCAGTTCAAGTCCGTACTCTGCTAGGGTTCACAAAGGTGAAGAGCTCCGCGTCATCGCCCAGCACAGCTTCGTGTCGACTGCCCACAGCTTTAGAAGTGTCGTGGAGGTCAATAAAGTCCCTAAATACCAGAAAAAATGAGTCAGGAGCTGCGAAACTAAGCGCCAAAGCATTGGAGGGAGAGCGCGCACTTCTTCAACGCGACTGGGGCACCGCACGAGCGACAGCGAACTACAGCGCCGTCGCTTTCAGCCTCGTGGCCCAGGTGACTGTACTCAGCGAGATCCCGGGACTGCTGGTCTTGATCTGCGAAGGCTTCGGCTGCTGCCGCTGACACGCAGCACAGCACCAGCACCAGCGCTAGCAGCATACGTGTCATTTTGATTGAGGAAATTGTGATCTGGACAAATTTTGGTCTTTTGGGCTCGACCAAATAAGATGGCATTAGCCCAAGTTAAAACATTTTAAAACGATTTTACACGTTTTTAAAAATCCATTTGACAATATGGCACGAGGTCAAGCTGGCGGAGCGCAGAGCTCTGCGCACGCCGATATGAAGATATTCCTGCGTAACCGGATGTGGCGCGACCACTGGTACGTACTGGTGTCCGTAGGTGTCATCGTTGTTGCTCTCTTCGGCTCGGCCTTCCTACAGTTCTCGACGTCAAAGGACCACGTATACCGGATCGAGGTTGCGGATTCGGCGCTAATGGAGCGTGTGTTCCGCTCCGGGGAGCCCTGGGTGGTGCTGTGTTCGGGTCCGGACGATGTTCTCCCTGATGTATTCGACAAGGTGTCGCCACGACTGGCGGGAAAGAGCTTCGTGGGCGTCCTGGACTGCAAGCAGAAGCTGCCGGGGTCGGGCAAATCAGTGCTTAACCGCTACGGCATCAAGAAGAGCATCAGGCCCACAGTCTTCACGGTGGCCAATGGGGAGAAGCCCAAGCAGGTCTTCCTTAACCACTTGCAGTCGGCCGCGGCGTTGGCAAAGCACGTGAAGACACGGACCAAGAAGATAATGCAGCAAGTGCAAACTCTGCACAATTAGAAGCCCGTTGTTTGTCCAGATCTAGCTGTGTGCTCGTCCTACGCGGCCAGAGATTTCAGCCGCATGAGAAGCAGTGGATCGACAAGCTTATGCACAAGCATCGCACACTGAGTTTCGCCTGGATCGACTCGACGAGCTTGAAGCTAACGCTAGAGAAAATGCTGCCAGATGCTCGACGAGGGGGGCACCGCGTGGTGCTATTTAGACGCCAGCGGGACCCTGATACACACAAGAAGGTTCTGACTGCGAAGGCCTTCCGTGATGACGTGTTTGATACCGTCTCTGTGGGGGCGTTTTTGGATGATAACGCTCATGCAGCGTTCAAACCATTGGGCAAGTCTCCCAAGGTGCTGCAGCGGAAGAAGAGTAACCCTTCCCAGCCAGAAAAGTCGGGAGATCGCGAACAGCATCGCCCCAGGCGTAGACATCGTCACAAAGAGCGCGAGGCGGATGAAGAGAAGGATGAGGGGTATTACTTCCCGCAGCACGTCGATCATGATGAAGATAACGAAGGATCGAACGTACTTGATGATGCTGAAGAGGAAGACGACGTGCTGAACCTGGATGATGATGAGAACGATGAATAGAAACTGAATCGTATGAGCAGTGAGACCTCGAAGTACGATCGGCACCTTATCAGCAACAAGATATATGATCCGTGACTTTCCTCCATCCTAACTGGATCACGCGACACATTGCTTCTTACGGGTGTTGCCTTCCACTTGAGCAACTTTCCTATTACTGCACGACTGCGGTGCAAGAGGAACTTGATCTGCGTTAGGCAGTTTCTGCGGAGCTGGCAGCACCACCTTCTTACATGGTGGTTCAAGGCGTCCATTCCGGCAGGCCGAGCGTCTCCTACGCTTGCCCAACACAAGAGTGAGCGGTGTTTCCTTGACTGCTTGCAGACGTTGGCGCCGAGAAGTCCCATGGATCCCAGGCATCTCGGAGTTCGATCGCTCCAGTAGCGACCGAATAGCCGAGCTACCAGCGGAGTACCGACGCTTTCGCTCCTCGACACCTTTGGTCACCTGCTGAAGAGATGACAGCCAGTCTGGCGACGTGTATTCCTTCAGACTCACATAGCCGTCTCTGGTCTGCGGGGGTTTCCGAGGAACTCAACAAATGCAGGGCAATTTCGGGCCGTGGGGTGGTTCTCAATCCACTGCAGCAAGTTCTCGAATTTGGATTTTCGCTCTTCCAGTACCGACTTTGAAGATGACACGCGCCAGAGCAGACCAACAAACGCCGGGGAAATGTACTCCTTCACTGGAAAAGGGGGCAAGCTACTGGCGTCGCCTTCCGAGGCTGCGACCACAACTCGAACTTGCCCGTACAGCTGCAGGAATTCGTTGTAGCGTCTCAAGATGGAGTAATGCTCGACGTCCGTTGTGTCGGGCAGTGAATTCGTATCGCTTGACCTGTCGTCGTCACTGGAGCCATCGTTCTCGTCGATGAACGTCGATAGGAGCTCCTCGTCGTAGACAGACACGTCCACTCGGTAGTACCAGACCCCTGTGGCTGGAGCTCGTGAGAAACCCTGGATCGCCAGGCCCCGGCGAGGCCGGTGCTGCTGTTCTGTTCGGCTACTGCTGTTGGCTCTAGCTTTTGTCATGCACTAGCGTTTGGCAATAGTAAACCTCCGAAGGCAGAGAGCTCTGCTCTCCACGGAGGATTTTCGAGAATGACATGTCAAAGCGGTTGAAGCTGGAGGTTCGAAGTCGAACGTGATTGCCATCCAAACAATTCATCAGGGGCATCTACCAAGCTTCCATCGGGGATTTGTGGTCCACGAGAAAAAAAGCTGAAACGAGCCTGACAACATGCGGCGCGGTGTCATGAAGGTTACAAACCGGCACATGTGCTGGACATGGCAATGGTGAGAACAGAAAATCTACAGACAAAAGTTGAAGAAATACAGAGAGGGTGAAAAACTACAGAAGGGTAGGGCGTATTATATACCTGTCTAACACGATTGTAGCTTAATATTTCTTTTGCAAAAAATTACATTACATTAGGACGACAGATCCGAATTGTGCGAATGCAGCAATGGCGCGTATGGTGCGACGACTCGACTGACCTCCCTTGCACGGCTGCAGGAACCGCGAGACTCGCAGCGCGTGCTAGGTGATCTTTCACGGCTGCGGAAACTACGAGACGCGTAGTGCGTGTTAAATAGTCTTGCACGGCTGTGGAAACTGCGGGACTCGCAGAGCGAGCAACACGCAGAGGTTTACAGTCCGCTCAAGGTTGGTTGTTCGTCGACTACCTGTATTCAATGAGGCATTCTAACTGACCAATATGTTTCTTTGTTGACTTAAACAGTACTTTGAAGCTCCATGGCCGCTGAAGACGGTCATATCGGCGCGTTTTACACATCCATGTCCTCTCCAGAAGCCGTGCAGCGGTACCTGGAGAAACGGAAGAGCTATCATCGTAAGTTGGGATCCAATACTGTTGTTAGAGGCGTGAGCTAGTGAAAAGCAATTGAACACCTATTGCGTGGATTTGACTCCTGTTCACTCACTGTTGACTGAAATTGAGTTGGTGGCAGCACCGAGAGGCCCGCAGAGCTGTTTGATACTTGGAACCGGCCTTGAGAAAGAAGTTTACGGTAGTCGCGCAGAATATGAGACGCAGATCTAGGAGATGTGACGAACTTTTTGCTTAAAATCGCGCGCACGTTGGCAACGTTCAGCAATTCCAGGAACAATGGATTCAGTCTGAGCAGACGGCGCAGCGTGTGCTGCTGCTTCAATTGTCGATTAAAATTCTCCACAGGATTATTAGTTTTCGCTAGCCCAGTGGGTGTTTCGAAGCATTGCCATTTCGTAAAACGACCAGTGAGCCATTGTGAGACAAAGTAGCTACTGAATGACCGACACTCCTGGTTGACTTCCCATGCTGACAATGCATTCCGGACTCGAGTTTGTTTATCTTGGTTGTCACGGGCGTAATGTATGCTATATACATGGCGATAGTTGAGTTTTTTGTTATCTATGTCGAGCTTTGCAGTGTGTTTCCTTACGCTCATCATTACATGAAAAAACACATATGGAAGATAGGCTGACAGTCCATATCTAGCAATCGCAAAGCCTCGAGCTCAAATGCACCTCGTTGGGCATGGTCGGCGTCCATCATCACGTACCTAACGCATGCTTGTTTTCCAGATAGGATCTGGCACCTTTCGAGAGTAGAGCGTATGGCAGTCTGCCACTGAGATTGTTTCAGGTCAGACTCCAAGAAAAAGCAAATAGGTTGAAACTGGCGCCACATATCCGATAGACCGATAACAATCACTGGGTATCCCTTCGAATTCAACTTGAAGGTTGCATCTAGGTGAAGGACAAAGCTTTTGGCCTCATCAAGTCGGCGGAGTGTCGTTTTGGTTGCAAAACCAACCACTAGTGGACTGTCTTCGGTAGCTTCACCAAGAACAGGCAGACCGGTGTCGTCTACAGCAAATCCAAAGGCGAAAGCAGTGGTGTCGTCTATGCTCTCCTGGAACGGTGCTTGGATGCAAGTTGAACCATCTCGTCAATGTAGTCGTTATCATGCAGCATTTTGTCCTTGTATCGTCTATCAATGTACTGGACTTGTGATAGCAGCTTCTTTTCGTTTGAAACTTGAATCTTAAATGTAGTGACGAGTTTGTTCCTAACGGTAGCTGGTTTTTCTCCAGCTTCGACGCGTTCTTCAATGAAACGACGCATCGTCAGGTTGACATCCCCGGTCTAGGAGAAGGCGGGGCTGCGGAAATATGGGAGTCATGTTGGTAAATACAGATCAGGTCCTCGACGTCACATGATAGAACTTTCAAAAGCCACCGGCATTTGTGTGGTGGAGCGGGAATCTTGTTCTGTGAGAAAGCCGGATCTTCTAGGCAGCAAGTGCCAACTTTAGGGTACATCGTCAGAAAGATCATGGTACCAAGTTTTGGGTACCATGTCAGGAAGATCGAGGTGCTGGGAAGATCAAGGTTCAATCATTTCGATACACGTCAGGAATATCGAGGTGTTCCAGAATGACGGTACAATTTGTACTAAGTCCGATCTTGGAGCCAGTTCGCAAAGGTAAGGCTGGGGGCCGTCCAAGCTTGAAGTACCGTGAAGAAGGGATAAGGAAGAGTAGGAATCAGTGTGCTTTTACTTCAAAGGAGACAAGCGAGAAGAGGAGTAGTTTTAACACTCAACAACCGGAGAGAGTTTTCCCTTACAAGACACAAGCGTCCTACCCTATTCCAGAGCTGGGAAGTATATTGGCCCCCTCTGACGACCAAGGATTGCTACAGTGTACAAGGGAGAAGCGCAAGAACGCCTGGACAGCTTGCCTAGTTCGCCTCGCTCTCTTCTCACCCCCTCAAGTCCCCCGCTAGAAGGAGGCGGTCAAGCACTTATTGTAGGATAAGTAAGAAAACTCCCAACTTGATATTCATGGTTTCTATTCGCCATGCTGTCTATCCAATCAGAACAGCATTCTCTCACATTTCAGCCAATCACGATAGACTTCACTAGATTCCCAGTACTTTCCCAATTATTTTGGGAATTCATGGTAATTTTTGGATAATGTTCAATACAAATATTAAGTGAAATATTGCAATTATGTATAATTGTCGTCAAATTCTCAATTCAGGATTGGTGGTTGTGCCCCGTCTGCTTTCTCCCAACGCGCACTTGAAAACGATGCAGCGTGCGGCAAGAGGGCTTGACACCCCGCAAGGGACGGCAGGGCAGGAGACAGCAGCCCTAAGTGCTTCAGTGAATTCTTAGCCCTTGGCAACATGACTGAGGACTCCATTGCTAGCATAGCGAAGTCGTTGTCGATTCCTGATGCTCTGCCTAGTCAAATGTTTTACTCTTTGCTAACTGCTTTCTCTATTTTCTTGCAAACTAAGCCAAGCGCTCGGGGAGGCTGTCTAGCTAAGGCCACTGCTGTGGGCTATATGTCCTAGGTCGTGAACCTACTTCGGGAGCGGTATCCCCAGCATTTGACAGACAGCAAGCGAATTGCCAAAATTCGTGACAAGATGGGTTCAGTCATCGAGGAACGGAATTTGCTCGCTGGCGTGCAAACGGGAGAAGCTCCAGGTTGCACACTTAGTGACTTGCGTGTACTCGTGCAAGAAACCGCAATTAAGGGAGTTGGATCTGGCTATAAGGGTTTGCATGACGCTGCTGTACTAACACTGATGTGGCATAATTTTGGTAGAGCTATTGATACATGTTTTGCTAGGAAAAGTCAGCTTTCTATGGCTACTTCAGGCGAGCTCTTCCTGCACCTCGCTCGGATCAAGACTTCTGTGGTCCAAGGTATTTCAATTTACAAGTCAGCTACTCGCTGGGAGCAGTGTATGCTGCACGGTCTCGGGATGATGTTCGTTGGTTCGTCGGAGCCTTCCAGCTACGTGTTTCCGCTAGTGCCTCATGCTGCCGTATCAGATTTGCCAGGTGAGAAGTCCTACAGTCAAGACGAAGCCATTCTGTACTGGGAAAGTTTGGAAGAAAAAGCTGAAGCAAAATGCGAGCCTCCACCAGCCAAGCGTGTGAGAGGAAGGCCCAATGTATCCAAGTATATCAATGACGTCATCAACATGGCGTCCGAGCGTCTGTCCAAAGCCTCTGCCCCGCTGCCATCGACCCTGACCACAGGACTGAGCAGTCACTCCCTGCGTCGTGGGTCCGCAGCGTACGCGAACGCCTCACCATAACTTGCTATCTAGTGGATCTCAACGCGGGGAGCTTGGCTGCTTGACTCTCTCACGAAGGCGTTCGCGTACGTGGAAACCACCACACGTGAAGACCAAAGCGTCGGTAAAGTATTGGCTGGATACTGGGACCCGCACCTGCCGTGCGTCACACCTTCGATCTCAACGCTGGAGGAGCTTCTCTCGGGTCTGGAATACGCCCAACTGCTCACTCTTCGGGGCCATCTCTTCAAGAATGTCAGCGGCTTCACCGACGTCGCCCTCAATGTCGACGCCATGGTCTTGGACGCGGCGCTTGCGTCCCTACTGATCCATCTTGACGATGTCGCTGCAGCAGTCCAGCAGGAGCAGGCTTCAACCGGTTTCACCTCACATTACTTGTACCGCTTCCACGAAGCTCTTGATGCAACCAACGTTGCGTTAGGATCTCGACTGACGCTGGAGATATGTATTGGCTGGGGGCGACAACTCCGCGTGGCTTGGGAGACGGAGAACTTTGCGCAGCTTGGAGGACGAAGCAATGGATACACCGCCGTACTTGCAGCCGCCGTCACACAAATGCTCTCGTCCATTGCCACGATGCAGCGTACGCTGAACAAGCTGGTCGCGATGCAGGAAGCCAAGCCGCCCGCCGCTCCTATCCCTGCAACCTGCCGCCCGTCGTTCAGCAAAACAACGACGTCGTTGTGGAGGCGCACTCTCTTGCTGGTTGCCTGTATACCTGGTTCACGTTGGAGCTGTGGCACACAGCAGCACAGAAGAAACAACAGTTCGTCCGCGCTGACCTCAAGGCAGCCATCAACATCATGATCATCGCAGCAGGACGAGACGTAGACGTACCAGTTGCTCCTCTAGACCGTGACGGCGTTGCGTATCGGCTGTGGAAGCAGAGCGTCTGGACGCTGTCCGAAGACTTGGACAAGAAGACAAACACGGCACTTGGAAGTATTGATGGCAAAGGCAGATCGAAGACCGCGGGATCCCTTCGGAAGCGATGGAGGAAGCTGCGGGTTGAGCATCGTCCTGCATACAACGCGCTCTGTTCAGCTTACATCACCCGCAAAGCAAATGGCGGAGTCGTCGATCGCTGCACACCAGACAGCCACCAATGGAAGCAAAAAGACTTGGAGTCGTAGTAAAAGCCAGCTTGTATTATATGTAGTGTTCATTCCTATACAAACAAATACACAAACGAATTCGAGGCGCTAGTGCACACATCAGCGTGATTCCACAGCAAACAAACCACAGACATACAAATTAGACAGACATAATCACCCATACAACACAGTGCACGCCGACATACCGTCAGCAACCTTAAATATGGTCGTCGGTGGCCAAAACCGGCAGCATAACGCCAGCCCTGCCGGTTATCGAACAGCTTTCACAGTATCATGGTCTGCAGGGGGAGGCACGTCGCTGGGGTGTCACGTGTCTTCGATATCCGTCGAAGGGCACGCGCGCAGCATGCTGTTCTTCTGGGGCCGGGCGGGAAGTGAGAAGGCACTCAGCTGGCCGAAAATAAAACCTTGAGGTTTTTCGTCGCTTTGGACTCGATAAAACAGCACATACTTTGTTTCAGTAATTTGGACTCACCCATTCTATTGGCTCTCATCTTTGGGAGTGGCGATTGGGAACTCGTTTATTACTGGAACCCCATTGGCCTTTGGATAACACACCCTTAGCCCCCCCCCTCCCCCGTGGATCTTCGCAACGCCAAGATCTACACCCCTAACGACTGCGAGTGAAGAGTTTCCACAAGTAGTCAAGCCGAAACCCAAGTGCCGTCCACACATACTCAACCCAGATCAAACCCAGCATCTTCCCCGAGTCACCCAAGAAGAGCGTAATCGTCCAATCCGACGGGTACACAAGGTGAGAAAATCTTCAGAGCCCCCCCCCCCCCCCCCCCCCCCCCCCACGGCAAGCGGAGTACCCCCTCCGTCAGTCGGGAGTCCGGACGCCAAGTGTGTGAGTATCCCTCGCGTCGAGAATCCTCGCGAACCACTACACCACATTTGTAGTTGCGTCCCACGTCGTGGGATTGCATTTGTATACAACGTAGCGCATGGTGTGTGCATCCAGGTTGAGAGAACATACTTGGCATAGCTCCGGTTGACTTTTGTGGACCAGTCTCTGCTTCTGTGTATCGAGGAAGGAGTCTAGCTGGGCTCCTGTACGACAAGTCAGCACCAGATTCCATGCGTAGTTATGTGTCATGGCAACTTCTAGGCTGAAGCAATAGTACGGCACCTGTGGGCTTTATTGGGGCGAAGCCCCCCTTACAATAATGCGATAACTTAATTTCTTCCGGAAGCACTCTGATTTATCATTCTAGTTACTCAGATTTACTTAAGGGGTAGGGTGTGCATTTAAGAATCGTTTCCTAGGGCAAAATTTCGCAATTTTACCTCGATTGAAAGACCACCCGACCCTTCCGGTTCTTCAATTGAAGCTAAGAATAATTTTGGTGTGAGGGGAACGGCCTCTATCGAAAGAGGCCAAAGTCATTAAACCAAGGCCCCTTTTTTAGAGAAACAGAAAGTGTATCGGGAGAGAGCCACGGTACTACCAAAAACCAGAATAAGCGTAAAACAATAGCGTTTTATCCTAAGTATTGGCCATCCCAAGCACCACTCTCACCCCTTTTTAGAGACAAAGGGCTCTGATTTGTGCTCGCGAGCCGTCTTGCCACCGGAGTGGCTCAACTTCCGCATGCGTCGGGTTATCTCTCATTCTCTACGTTTCTCTCTTCTCTCGGCCAGAGTCCATGTAGCGGCGCGTACGCTATAAGCGCCTCGGTTAAGTCCTTCCAAGCTGCACGACCCTGTGCGCATAGGCGAAGGAGGTACAGATCTGGAGCACGTTGAAGACGGTGTCCTGCGGAAAGTGTCTGAAGATCGGCATTTAGGACCATCGATAGCGTTACTCGGTGTCTGCCTCTCCCCTTGCCGGTCTCGCTGGAATTGAAGAAGGCTGTCATGAAGAGGTATGCTGGAATGCCTGCTGGTCTGGGGAGTATGTGGCCAAAAAGGCTCCATGACTGGGTCTTGAAGACTCTACAGCCGTACAAAGCTCTACAATGTAGACCTTGTCGTTGGAGATCGTATCTGGATAGCATACCCCTACCACATTGCGGAGCTGTTGGCGATGGAAATTTTCGAGGCTGCGTAGCACAGAAAAACTTCACAAACATCGTTACATTTGGCGAGAAATAGGGCCTTGGTCGTCCTGAGCTTGCTGGAAGTCGTAATTAAGCTACGATGCAGATGCCGCGCGAGCCCTCGCAATGTTTTGGAAGCTGAACAGCGCTCGGAGCTCAGCTGGCAAGACGAATGCGATCAGAAGCAGAATCACCGCTGCAAAATGGTCCTGGGCCAGGTTTGTCGCAATTTGTGAATTGCGCTCACTGGAGAGGAAGTACGGGTCGCCGGGGGTCGAGAAGTGTGAGATCGCTGTAAAATGAGAACTGGTAATTGTTACTCGGCTACTATTTCGACTACGCCTGGCTGTACAATTACTACATATGCCTTTTGATGGCTTCCTGAAAGCATTTGGTCGACAACTGCAAACGGTTCTTTGGTCGAACCTTACAGATACAGTGTCGGCACGGCATCATAACCACAGATCGTGGCTTCTGGTGCGATTTCTGCTGTAAGATAGCTGTTATCGCGACAGTTCTCATTTTACCAGCGATCTCACACTTCTCGACCCCCCGGCGACCCGTACTTCCTCTCCATGAGCGCAATTCACAAATTGCGACAAGGTTGTACTCCTCAACATCCGCGTAGCGGGGCAAATTACCGAAACGCTCGTGCAGGATCTGACTGCCCGCCGTGGACGGGAACTCCTCGTTGATGCAGACGAGGCGCGTCTCGATCATCTGCTTCCACGTGAACTTGAAGTTGTCGTTCAGCATGTCGAACGTCACTTCCATCTCGGGCATGAGCTTCATCTTAGACTCGTACCCACGTTTCTTGACGAGCGCGTCTCCACCGACGGAAGCGCCCCAGATGCTCCAACATGATGTTCGGCGTTAGAGTCTTACTGAGCTCCGCTGCTGGGTACACACACTCGCGTTATTCTTTCTTGTAAGTCGGAGAAACTCAGAAACTCTAGTTTAAATTCCAGAGGGCGTCTCTGCGTGACGAAAGGCTCTCAACAACTGCCCAGTGCTATGGGTTCTTGCGAGCTCTGCCAATACTTGCAGTCTCGCCTCCATCAGCTCCCAGTCAAAGAGCACCTTGTCCTGCTTCAGCACTCTTTAGGAGTACAGTATTTTGCCTCAATAAAAAACGCCTGGTACATATACAAACTCCAAGGTAATTCGAATACAGAGTCAGCCGTATACCATTTTGTACTGATGTTAAATTAAGACTGTTATATACTTTAGCTGGATTATTGAATTATACCGTTCTTTATTGAGGCAAAATACTGTAGTACATGTATTCCATCAGGGCCAGCGGTTATCCTAAACTTTGAATAGTGTCGGTAGCATACAGTACGACATAGTACCTTGATGTGCAGACGACCATCAAAACACCGAGGGGCAACTACCTCAAACAAATGAGTAGATCCTGCAACTAGTCGTAGCCTGAAGGAAGGCGAAGGCAGGAAGTAAGTGGAGACGGGGGGGGGGGGGGGGGGGGTCGCTAATATATTGTGTTTGTACACAATTATTTGTGTCGCCCCTCAGCAGCTGGAAAGGTGCTCAACTAGTAATAATAGCAATATATATGAATGCGTGGTTGAAACGTTTGAGAAAAATAACTCACTGAAAGTAGCTTCAACACCGCAAGTAACCTCTATAATTGATGAACTTCAACAATTGGATTTTCAATTCTTTCTGTAATTGTTTGTGCTAAATCTTTAAATTTAATTTCTATTGTTTTAGCACAAAAAACTGTTTGGTATTGCTTTCCTCTTTTTCCTATATTTTTAATTTTTTTTATCTCATGTTTAGCAGAAACAAATAGACATCCGTTTGATTTACCTGAAGCTGAAGCTGAATTAGTTTCTGGTTATAATGTTGAATATTCTGCAATGGGTTTCGCATTATTTTTTTTAGGTGAATATGCAAATATGTTATTAATGAGTAGTTTAACTACTATACTATTTTTAGGTGGTTGGTTAGCTCCTTTTCCATTTAGTATTAAATTTATAAATTTCTTACCAGGATCTTTTTGGTTTAGTATTAAAGTTTGTTTTTTTGTTGTTTTATTTGTAGTTGCACGAGCAGTTTTACCTCGATACCGTTATGATCAATTAATGCGTTTAGGTTGGAAAATTTTTTTACCATTTACATTAAGTTGGTTTTTATATACTGCAAGTATTTTAATAAGTTTTAATTGGTTAATTTAATTATGAGTATTTTAAATCATTTTATTTTTACTTTTTTTTTATTTTGTCTTGGATTATTTGGTATAATTTTAAATAGACAAAATATTATAATTATTTTAATGTCTATTGAATTATTATTATTATCGATAAATTTAAATTTTATTTATTTTGCAGTTTTAATTGATGATATAATAGGACAAGTTTTTTCATTATTAATTTTAACAGTAGCAGCTGCAGAATCTGCTATAGGTTTAGCTATTATGATTGTCTTCTTTAAATTATATGGAGATATTTCTATTTATAAAATTAATTTATTATCATTATAATATAAAATTAATTTATTATCATTATAATATAAAATTAATTTTATATTATAATTATATATATAAAATATTAAATAAAAATTTGTAAACTGTTAAAACTTTAATAATATTTGTTATAGAATATTTTTTTAATAATTTAAAAAAATATTTTAATTAATTTTTCAAATATTTATAACATAATACACTTAATTAAAAATAAAAAATAATTTAGATATAAATAAAATTTATAAATTATTTATTCTTTAAGAAGAAATATTTTTATATTAAAAATATTTTTATAATATTTTATTCTATTATGTTATTATTAACTTTAATTTTTTTACCTTTTTTAGGTTCAGTATCAGCTGGATTATTTGGTTTTTATATTGGACGAAAAGGTTCAGTATTTATAACTACATTAACAACTTTTTTAAGTTGTCTTTTTTCATTAATTATTATTTATAATTCAATTACAAATGAATATGAATATATTATTTATATTTCAAATTGGATTAGTAGTGGTTTATTTAATTGTAATTGGTGTTTCTTATTCGATAGTTTAACAATGGTTATGCTTGTTGTTGTAACAAGTATTTCAACATTAGTTCATTTATATTCTTCACAATATATGTCTCATGATCCGCATTTATCAAGATTTATGTCATATTTATCACTATTTACTTTTTTTATGATAATATTAGTTACAGGTGATAATTTTATACAAATGTTTGTTGGATGGGAAGGTGTAGGTTTTTGTTCTTATTTATTAATTAATTTTTGGTTTACACGTTTACAAGCAAATAAAGCTGCTATTAAAGCTATGTTAGTTAATCGAATTAGTGATTTAATTTTATTATTAGGAGTATTAACAATTTTTTATAATATTAGAACTATTGAATATTTTAGTACTTTTGCTGCTATTTCTATTGTAAAAGATTTTAAATTTATTTTTTTTAACTATATTTTAAGTATTGTTGATGTAGCTTGTATTTTAATTTTTATTGGTGCAATGGGTAAATCTGCACAGATTTTTTTACATTTATGGTTACCTGATGCAATGGAAGGTCCTACACCAGTTTCTGCCTTAATTCATGCGGCAACAATGGTAACTGCTGGGGTATATTTAACAGCAAGATGTTCACCTATGTTTGAATATTCAATGTTTTCTTTAAAAGTTATTACAGTTATAGGTGCTTCAACAGCTTTTTTTGCAAGTACTGTTGGATTAGTTCAAAATGATTTTAAAAAAATAGTTGCATATTCTACGTGTAGTCAATTAGGTTATATGTTTTTTGCTTGTGGATTATCTAATTACCCTTTAGCTATTTTTCATTTATCAAATCATGCATATTTTAAAGCGTTATTATTTTTATGTTCAGGTGCGGTAATTCATGCAATGGGTGATGAACAAGATATTAGAAAAATGGGAGGTTTAAGACGTATTTTACCTTTCACTTATATAATGTTTTTAATAGGTTCATTATCATTAATGGGTTTTCCTTTTTTAACAGGATTTTATTCTAAAGATTTAATTTTAGAAGTAGCTTTTGCAAGTTTTAATGAAACAGGACATTTTGCTTATTGGTTAGGTACTATTGGTGCTTTTTTTACAGCCTTTTATTCAACCCGTTTATTATTTTTTGCTTTTTTAAGTGAAACAAATGCATATAAAAATATTATAAAAAATGCTCATGATGTTCCATTAGAAATGGGTATTCCTTTAGGTTTATTAGCTTTTGGTAGTATTTTTATAGGTTATATTTCTAAAGATATGTTTGTAGGTTTAGGTTCAAATTTTTGGAATAATTCTATTTATATAAATCCATTAAATAATCAAATGATTGATGCTGAATTTTTACCAACTTTTTTTAAATTATTGCCAGTTATTTTAAGTTTTTGTGGATTATTTGGTGCTTTTTATTTATACTTTTTTAAATTTAAATTTTTATATAATTTAAAAATTTCAGAATATGGTCTTTATTTTTATAATTTTTTAAATAGAAAATGGTATTTTGATAAAATTTATTATGAATTTATTAATCAATATATATTACAAATTGGTTATAATGTTACATATAAAATGATTGATAAAGGTTTAATTGAGATTTGTGGTCCTTATGGTTTAACAACAATTTTTTCCTTTTTAAGTCAAAGAATAATTTTATTACAAACAGGTTATATTTATCATTACTCATTATTAATATTAATTGGTACTATTTTTTTAATTAATATTATTTTTTTTTCTATTATTTATTATTTTAATGTAATTACTATTTTATTATTTTTATTTATTTTTTTATTAATTAAATAAAAATAATAAAATATATCTTTTAAGATATAATATAAAATTATATAATTTATAAATAAATACTATGGATTTTGAAACAATTTTTTTTTATACTTTTTCAACTATAGCTTTAACTTCAGCTATTTTTGTAATATATTCTACAAATACAATATATTCTGCATTTTTTTTAATATTAGTTTTTATAAATTCAACTGGATTATTATTAATTTCAGAAGTTGAATTTTTATCAATAATGTTAATTATTATATATGTAGGAGCAATTACTGTGTTATTTTTATTTGTAATTATGATGTTAGATGTTAATGTTTTAATTGATAAAAATAAAATAAATAATAATTTCGGTTATTTACCTATTATTTTTTTAATAAGTTTTATTTTTTTTTTAGAAACATTTATAATGTTTAGTAAAGTTTTTACATCATATTACCATATAGTAAATAATTCTTTTTTTAATCAAGAAGTAAATACTTTATTTTTTTTTAAAGATAGTATGAAAGGTACTTTTGAAATATTTGTTGATGTAAAACCTTTTTTAAAGAATTTTATAAATCAATTAGATACAATTACAAATATTGAAACAATCGGACAAATTTTATACAGTTATTATGCTTTTTTTTTTTTAGCAGCAGGTATTATATTATTAATAGCTTTAATAGGTGCAGTAACTTTAACTAAAAAAGAAAAAAAAAAAAATTTTAAACAAAATATTTATAAACAACTTTCAAGAAATTCATTAAAAGCTATTTTTAATATACATTCTCATAAAATTGTTTAAAAATAAAACTAAACACAACCTTAACTTAATTGGTAGAGTATTAGCCTTCTAAGCTTTAAAATCTTGGTTCGAGTCCAAGAGGTTGTAAATAGTTTTATATTATTAAATTATATGTATACGTATTTTTATATAATTATAAAATACTTTATAATTATAATTTAATAATATAAAAATTTTTTATTAATTTTAATAAAAAAAATTAATTAATAACAATAAATTTTATTTAGACTTTTTAAAATAATTTTACCATTCTAAAGCATCACTACACCAAATATAAATAAAACCTATAACTAATTCAACTAAAAATTCAATCATTGTCCAAAATCCCCATGAAAAATTTGAACTTAAAGTTAAAACCCAAGGAAAAACAAAAACAGCTTCTAAATCAAAAATAATAAAAAGAATAGCTACTAAATAAAATTTTACATCAAAAACTTTTCTAGCATCATCATAAGGATTAAATCCACATTCATAAGCTGTTAACTTTTCTAAATCATCTTTTTGTTTAATTAAACCAAAAGATAAAATGAAAATTAATATTGATAAAAATAAACTTAATATTAAAAATATAAAAATATTTGAATAATTTAATAACATATTTATAATAAATTTTAAATATAATATAATTATACGGAAAAAACGGGACTTGAACCCGCGACCTATAGCGTGACAAGCTACCACTCTAACCAACTGAGCTACTTTTCCTTTATAAGGATATTATTTTTTTATTTTAATATTTATTAGTGTAAATTTAAAGCATCGTTTATATACATACATGTTAAAATAGTAAATACATAAGCTTGTATTAAAGCTACTGCAATTTCTAAACCAACTAATAATACAATAATTATTAAAGGAATAAAATGAGCTATAAAAATAAAACTATTTACATTTAACATAGTCCAAGCAAAACCAGCAATTACTTTTAATAAAGTATGTCCTGCCATCATATTTGCAAATAATCGTACAGGTAAACTAATTACACGGAAAATATATGAAACTAATTCAATAGGTACTAAAATAGGAACTAATGCAATACTTGCACCACTAGGTAATAATAAATTTAAAAAATTCAATTTATGTTTTTTAATTCCAATTAAATTAAAACCTAAATAAATAGTTAAAGCTAAAGTAAAAGTTATTATTAAATGACTAGTTACTGTAAAACTATATGGAACCATACCAATTAAATTACATAATAAAATAAAAAAAAAAACAACAAAAATTAATGAAACAAAATGTTTACCAGCTTTTCCTATACTTGAATAAGTTAATTCTATAGTAACATTAAAAATCATTTCAAAAATTTGCTGAAAACGTGTTGGAATAAATTTAGTTTTTATACATGTATAAATGTATAGGTAAACTATACCTATTACTAAAATTAAAGAAGCATTAGTAAATATAAAAGGTATTTGAAAAATAGGTAAAATTTCAAATTGTTCTAAAGGACTAAACATAAAAATTATTTATCTAATTTTTTAATTAAATTAATTACCACCCCACCAATAAACAGTTACAAATAAAAATAACCAAACAACATCAACAAAATGCCAATACCAAGCAGCAGCTTCAAAACCAAAATGGTGTTGTTTTGTAAAATGGTGATTAATTAATCTAATAGTACTTACTATTATAAAAATAGTACCAACAATAACATGAATACCGTGAAAACCTGTTAATAAAAAAAAAGTTGTACCATAAATACTATCAGAAATAGAAAAAGTACTTTCAATATATTCATAAGCTTGTATTAAAGTAAAAAAAAAAGCTAATAAAATTGTGATAATTAAACTTAAAATAGCATTTTTTCTATCACCAAAAACTATTGAATGATGTGCCCAAGTAATTGTCGCACCTGATGATAATAAAATTATTGTATTTAATAAAGGTATACCCCAAGCATTTACAGTTTCAATACCTAAAGGTGGCCATAATGACCCTATTTCAGGAGTTGGTGCTAAAGCTGAATGGAAGAATGCCCAAAAAAAACTAACAAAAAATAATAATTCACTAAAAATAAATAAAAGCATACCATTTCGTAAACCTAATTGAACTTGTTTAGTATGTTGACCTTCATATACCGCTTCTCTAACAATATCACGAAACCAGGTATACATTGTTAAAATAACCATTAAGAATCCAGTTAAAGTTAAAAGATTACTGCCAATATAACCATGAAAATACATAGCACCACCAAAAGTTAAAAAAAAAAGTCCAAATGATATTACAAAAGGCCATGGACTTGGATCTACTAAATGATAAGGGTGATTTTGTGTATTTTGTGTATTTTGTGTAATTTTTTTTAAAAATGTTAAATCATTTTTTAATTTATCGATATTAGAATCATTAGTTGTTGTTTCAATTTGTAAATTTTTTTTATTAATATAATAATAATTTTCCATAAAGTTTAAATAAATAGTAATAGTTGTTTATTTAATGATAAATAATTCCCTTTTTAATTTTAAATAAAATATTT
Organism: Phytophthora pini; assembly: GCA_023611945.1. Lineage (NCBI taxonomy): Eukaryota > Oomycota > Peronosporomycetes > Peronosporales > Peronosporaceae > Phytophthora > Phytophthora pini. The sequence goes on from JALKBV010000032.1 coordinate 32,886, forward strand.
ATTTTATTAAATATAATAAATTAATCAAAAATAAGATTAAATTTTAATTTTTTAATATTTTTATAATATTGTTTTTTTGTATTAATGGTTTTACTTTTATTTTTTGAAGTTTGAATTATTTCATTTATTATATTTTTTAAATTTGCATTTAAAAGTAACCATGATATTGATTTTTTAATTTGTTTATCTTCGTTTAAAAGCATTAAAAAATATCTATCTTTTTTTTTATTTTTTTTATTTCTTTTTTTATTTGGAATACTAATTGCTTTTAATTTAGGTAATAAATTATCAATTGATTTAAATAAAATAAAATTAGGTTTTTGTTTTGTAGTTTTTTTTAAATTAATTAAAATATTTTTAAATATGTTTTCTGAACAAGTTTTTTTTCCTTTCTTTAATAACATATTTATAAATAATTTTTTTATTTTATACTCTTCGTATTTTAGTTCCATATTTTGATCTTGATGTTTTTCGAGAATAAATTCCTAATAAATCATATTTACCACGAATTATATGATATTTTACTCCAGATAAATCTTTAACACGACCTCCACGAACTAATACTATTGAATGTTCTTGTAAAGTATGTCCAATACCTGGTATATAAGTAATTATTGTATACCTACTTGATAAATGAACTTTTGCTACTTTACGCATAGCGGAATTTGGTTTTTTAGGAGTTGTATTATAAACTTTTAAACAAATACCTTTACGTTGTGGACATTGTTTTAAAGCTGGACTTTTATTTCTTTTTTTTTTTTCTAAACGTTTTTGTTTTTTAAAAAATAATTGATTAATTGTTGACATATTTTAAAAAATATTATTTAAAATTTGAATAATAACGGACTCGAACCGCTAACATTTTCGGTGTAAACGAAATACTCTACCAATTGAGCTAATTATTCTATGGGCCTAAGTAGATTTGAACTACTGACTTTACACTTATCAGGCGTATACTCTAACCAACTGAGTTATAGGCCCTTTTGAAGTAAAAGGATTCGAACCTTTGATTTTCCGTACCAAAAACGGAGGCCTTACCACTTGGCTATACTTCAAAATAAAGCAAATATATGCTTAGAAAGACTCGAACTTTCATTTTATAGATCCGCAATCTAACGCTTTATCCAATTAAGCTATAAGCATAATTTTATTTTTGTTTTTTAATAATTTTAATATTCATTAATAAATTTTCTGATAAATTTTTTTTTATTAAAATTATAAAATTTAATAATTGAAAAATATTATTAAATTTTATATCAATTTTTGGTGTAAAACTTTTATAAATAAAATGTTCACGTGATTTTTTATTTACATGTGGTGATCTTAATAAAGTAAAAATTTTATTTTTATTTTTTGTTTGAAATATTCCCGATATTTGAATATTTTTTAATTTATTAATTTTTTTTAATTTTAATAAATTTTGTTTAAGTTGATTAATTTTTTGAAATGATTTAAAAGTTATTCTTAAAAGATACATATTTTTAATAATAAAAATTGTCTGGAGGTGGATTTGAACCACCGACACAAAGATTTTCAGTCTTTTACTCTAACCAACTGAGCTATCCAGACTAAATATTATATTAATAAATATAAATAAATTTTATTTAAATTTACTAATATAATATTTGGAAAAACAAATAAAAATAAAATAAATTGGGTACTAATTAATAAAATAATACTTTGTATTTTATTTATTTGTGAAATATATATTTTTCTTAATATTTTTTCAAAAAAAATAATTTTAATTATTTTTAAATAATAAAAAGAACTTAATACACTAATAATAATACCAAAAAAAACTAAACTAAAATAATTATTTTTAATGGCAGAAAAAAATATAAATAATTTTGAAAAAAAACCTGCTAATGGTGGTATACCCGCTAATGAAAAAATATTTAAAATAATAATAATAGCAATTAATTTATTTATAGTATAAATATTTGATAAATCTGTTAAATATTTAATAGGTTTATGATTTATATTCAAAGATAAATAGGATGTCCATAAATTAACACTTGTTATAATATAAATTATAACATATAATAAAATAAATGGTATATTATTTAACATATTTGAAGTAAATCCTATTAAAATAAAACCAACATGACTTATTGAACTATAAGCTAATAATCTTTTGATTTTGTTTTGTTGTAATGCTGATAATGCTCCAATTAACATAGATAAGAATGAAATTATATAAAAAAAAATTTCAAAAAAATATGAAATATTATAAAAAATTTCAAAAAATAAACGAATTAAAATTCCAATAAAAGCAATTTTTGGTACAATAGCAAAAAAACTAGAAATATTATTAGGAGCTCCTTCATATACATCCGGTAACCAAAAATGAAAAGGCGATGCACCTATTTTAAATAAAATACCAACAAAAATAAAAATTAATCCATAAGAAATACTTATTAATAAATTAATATTATCTAAAAAATTAATATTTGATAATATTAAAAAAATATTATTAAAATTTAAAGAACCTGTTATAGCATAAATTATTGAAGAACCAAATAAAATAAAACCTGAGGCAATTGATCCTAAAATAAAATATTTTAAACCAGCTTCAATTGATAATATAGATTTTTTTTGAGTTGAAGTTAATATATAAAAACTTAAACTTTGTAATTCAATTGCTAAATATAAAGTAATAAAATGATTAGAAGATACTAATAACATTAAACCTAATAATGAAATTAACATTAATATGTTAATTTCATATGTATTTATTTTTTGATGTATTAAATATTTTTGTTGAATTAAAAAACAAATAATTGTTGATAAAATTAAAATTATTTTAATAAATTGTGTAAAATTATTAATAACTAATACACCATTTAATATATTATTTGAAATATTTGTTATATTTGATGTTAAAATTAAAAGAATTAATAATAAATATATTATTATAGTAGTAATATTTTTAATAATCAAAATTTTTTGAGTATTTTGATTTTTTTTATAAAAAACTCCGAATAATAATAAAATTAATAAAACAGTTGTTAAAAAAAATTCAGGAATAATAATTTCAAAATTATTATAAAAAATTTCTTGAAAAATCATAGTAAAATTATAAAAGAAATAAATATTTTAAAAATATTTACTTACTATATATGCTATATATTTATAAAAAAATTATTTTATAAATATTTTTATTTTATTAAAAAAAAAATATTTAAAATGTCTTTAAAAAAAATTAAAAATTTTTCTATAAATTTTGGTCCACAACATCCAGCAGCTCATGGTGTTTTACGTTTAATTTTAGAATTAAATGGAGAAGTAGTACAAAAAGCAGATTCTCATATAGGTTTATTACACCGTGGTACTGAAAAATTAATAGAATATAAAAATTATTTACAAGCTTTACCTTATTTTGATAGATTAGATTATGTATCAATGATGTGTCAAGAACATGCGTATGTTTTAGCAATTGAAAAATTATTAAATTGTGATATACCATTAAGGGCTCAATATATTAGAGTTTTATTTTCTGAAATAACACGTATTTTAAATCATTTATTAGCTGTGTGTTGTCATGCTTTAGATGTAGGAGCTATGACACCTTATTTTTGGGGGTTTGAAGAACGTGAAAAATTAATGGAATTTTATGAAAGAGTTTCTGGTGCACGTATGCATGCTGCATATTTTAGACCTGGTGGTGTTAATCAAGATTTACCTAAAGGTTTATTAAATGATATTTATATTTTTTGTGAACAATTTAATACACGATTAGATGAAATTGAAGAAATGTTAACAAATAATAGAATTTGGAAACAGAGATTAGTTGATATCGGTGTTGTTTCTTCAAAAGATGCTTTAAATTTAGGATTTAGTGGCGTAATGTTACGTGGATCAGGTATTTCATGGGATTTACGTAAAACACAACCATATGAAGTTTATGATCAATTAGATTTTGATATACCTGTTGGTACTAATGGTGATTGTTATGACCGTTATTTAATTAGAATAGAAGAAATGCGTCAATCTATTAGAATTATTTTTCAAGTACTTAATAAAATTCCTACAGGTCCTATAAAATTAGATGATAAAAAAATTACAAATCCTAATAGAATAGAAATTAAAAATTCTATGGAATCTTTAATTCATCATTTTAAATATTATTCTGAAAATATTAGTGTAAATAGCGGTGAAACTTATACTGTTATTGAAGCACCTAAAGGTGAATATGGTGTTTATTTAATATCTGATGGAACTAATAAACCTTATAGATGTAAAATAAAATCACCAGGTTTTTTACATTTACAAGCTTTAGATTTTATAGCTAAAAATCATATGATTGCTGATGTAGTTACAATTATAGGTACATTAGATGTTGTTTTTGGTGAAATTGATCGTTAATCAAATTAAAATATATTTATTATAATATAAATATAAATGTTTATCAATTTTAAAAATAAAAAAATTATTAAGTTATAAAATAAAAAACTTAAAATATGATTACACAAAAAACAAAAATTTTTAAAAAATTTAAAATAAATCAATTACAAAAAATAAAACAAACATATAAATATATATATATATTTCGTTATAATGATTTAAATATTAACGAAATAATATCTTTAAAAAAAAGTATTAAAAAATTAGATTATAAATCTTTAATATTAAATCAAAATTTAACTACTCATATTTTCTCACAACTAAAAGGACAAGGTTCAATTTTAATAATTTATGGAAATAATAATTTAAATTTAATTGAAAATTTAAATAATTTAAAAAAATTTAAATTAATTTATTTAAATATTCAAAATAATATTTATTCTAATTTAAAAATAAAACAAATTTTATCTAAAAATTATCCACCGTTAAATAATTTACTTGTTCAACCTTTTTTAAATTTTATATATTATTTAAGAAAAATTTAAAAAAGGCGATTATAACTTAAAGGTAGAGTGTTAGATTGTGGGTCTAAGTGTTATGGGTTCAAGTCCCATTTTTCGCCCATTATTTTTTTTAATTTAATTAAATTTTCATGTTTAATAAGTTTATATTAATTTTTTTACTTATTTTACCATTAATTGCGGTTATTATATTATCTTTTTCGAAAAATGAAAAATTTATAAAAAATTTTAGTATTTTTATGTCTTTTTTCATTTTTTTAATGTCACTATCTTTATGGATTTTATTTGATAAATCAACTTCAAATTTTCAATATTTATTTAAAATAGAATGGATTAGTCAATTTAATATTAATTTCTATTTAGGTCTTGATGGTATTTCATTATTTTTTATAATTTTAACAACATTTTTGATTCCAATTTGTATGTTAATCAGTTATGAAATAATTAACAAAAATATTAAAGAATATTTTATTTTATATTTTATTTTAGAATTTTGTTTAATTATTTCATTTAGTGTATTAGATATACTTATTTTTTATATTTTCTTTGAAAGTGTATTAATTCCTATGTTTTTAATTATAGGTATTTGGGGATCAAGAGAACGTAAAATTAAAGCTTCTTATTTATTTTTTATGTATACTTTAGCAGGTTCATTATTTATGTTTATAGCAATTATTCATTTATTTTTAACTGTAGGGACTACTGATTATCAAATATTATATTATAGTAATTTTAATTTTTCATATGAAAAATTATATTTTTTAGCTTTTTTTTTATCTTTTGCTGTTAAAGTTCCAATGTTACCATTCCATGTTTGGTTACCTGAAGCTCACGTTGAAGCACCTACAGCAGGTTCTGTATTATTAGCAGGTATTTTATTAAAATTAGGATCGTATGGTATGATTAGATTTTTAGTTCCTTTATTTCCTAAAGCTACTTTATATTTTACACCATATATTTTAGTATTATGTCTAATTTCTGTTATTTATGCTTCATTAACAGCAATACGACAAACAGATTTAAAACGTATTATTGCTTATGCTTCAGTTGCTCATATGAATTTTATTATCTTAGGTATTTTTTCTTTAACTATACAAGGTTTAGAAGGTAGTATTATTCAAATGATTAGTCATGGATTAGTATCTAGTGGTTTATTTTTTTCAATTGGATGTTTATATGATAGGTATCATACACGTTTTATTAATTATTATGGTGGTTTAGCGCATACAATGCCTTTATTTTGTATTGCATTATTTATTTATGTATTAGCAAATATGTCTATTCCAGGTTCAAGTAGTTTTGTTGGAGAAATTTTAATATTAACGGGAGTTTTTGAAGATAATACTACAACTGCTATTTTTGCAACAATTGGGATGTTTTTAGGTGGTATTTATTCTTTATTATTTTATAACAGAATATGTTATGGTAATATTCAAAATATTTATTTAAAAATTTATTATGATTTAACATATCGTGAATTTTTAATACATTTAATATTAATTGCAAATATTTTCTTATTAGGTTTATATCCTAAAATTTTTGAAAGTTGTTTGCATGAAAGTGTATCTAAAATTTTAATACATATTGATTTTTCTTATTTTTATTAAACAAATTTTTTGTTTAATAAAAAGCCCTTTTAGTCTAATGGTTAGGACATTGCCTTTTCACGGCAAAGATACGAGTTCAATTCTCGTAAAGGGTAAAAAAATATATATTTGATATATTTTTTTAAATATGATAATTTAATAACCTATATGGCTATTGAATTATCATATATACTGGAATCAAATATTAAAAAATATAAAGATGAAAAAAGTTTACAAGAAACAGGAATTGTTCTTTCAATGAGTGATGGTATTGCAAGATGTTATGGTTTAACTCAAATTCAAGCTGGTGAAATGGTAGAATTTAATAATGGTAACATTAAAGGAATGGCTTTAAATTTAGAACCTGATGTTGTAGGTGTAGTTGTTTTTAGTAATGATAGAGAAATTCAAGAAGGTAATTTTGTAAGAAGAACCGGATCTATTGTTAGTGTACCTGTAGGACCTGAAGTATTAGGTAGAGTAGTTGATGCTTTAGGTCAACCAATTGATGGTAAAGGTCAAATTAATAGTAAATTAGAAAGTAGAGTTGAAGTTAAAGCTCCAGGTATTATGCCTAGAGAAAGTGTTAAAGAACCTGTACAAACTGGTTTAAAAGCTGTAGATAGTTTAATCCCTATTGGTCGTGGACAAAGGGAATTAATTATTGGTGATAGACAAACAGGTAAAACTTCTATTGCTATTGATACTATTATTAATCAAAGAGAACCTCATTTAAAAAAAGATACAAATAATCAATTATATTGTATTTATGTAGGTGTAGGTCAAAAAAGATCAACTATTGCTGAATTAACTAAAACTTTAGAAGAAAAAAATGCAATGTTTTTTTCTGTTATTGTTGCAGCTACTGCTTCAGATTCAGCACCATTACAATATTTAGCTCCTTATACAGGTTGTGCTTTAGGTGAATATTTTAGAGATAATGGTAAACATGCTGTAATTTTCTATGATGATTTATCAAAACAAGCTGTAGCTTATAGACAAATGTCATTATTATTAAGAAGACCTCCAGGTAGAGAAGCTTATCCAGGTGATGTATTTTATTTACACTCACGTTTATTAGAAAGAGCTGCTAAAATGAATAGAAAAATTGGTGGTGGTTCATTAACAGCTTTACCTATAATTGAAACTCAAGCTGGTGATGTTTCTGCTTATATTCCAACTAATGTTATTTCTATTACTGATGGACAAATTTTCTTAGAAACTGAATTATTTAATGAAGGTCAAAGACCTGCAATTAGTGTTGGTTTATCTGTAAGTCGTGTTGGTTCTTCAGCTCAAATTAAAGCTATGAAACAAATTGCTGGTACAATGAAATTAGAATTAGCACAATTTAGAGAAGTTCAAGCTTTTGCTCAATTTGGTTCAGATTTAGATGCAACAACTCAACAACAATTAAATAGAGGGGTTAGATTAACTGAAATGTTAAAACAAGGTCTAAATATTCCATTATCTGTTGAAGATCAAATTGTAATTATTTATTTAGGTGTACGTGGTTTCTTAGATAAAATTGCTGTAGATAAAATTTCAATTTTTGAAACTAATTGGTTAAATTTTATTAAAACTAATCATTTAGATATTTTAGAAGAAATTTTAACTAAAAAAGAAATTTCTAAAGAATTAGATAAAAAATTAAATACTTTAGCTACTGATTTTACTAATAATTTTATTACTAAATAATAAATTATATAGAAACCTTAATTTTTTTATAAAAAATGTATATATATTTTTTATTATTAATACTCAGTACATATATAAATTTAAGTATTTTAATAGTAAATAATGTCGATTATAGCTATTATAACTTTACAAATTAATTTGAGTCGCGCGTTTAAACAAAATACAAACAATAGAAACTTTTAATTAATAATCTTATATGCAATTAATGTTGAATCAAATAAAAATATATAGATTAAGAAATATTAACCACTATAAACAGGTAATTATCTATAAGGAAAAAAGTAATTTTTTAAGAAATATAATACAGATAGGACGCAATAACATTATTATATATAATAGTGAATAGTGTTTCTTTATATTATTATAATAAGTTTTAAAGATTAACTTTATCTTGAAGATTATGATAAAATAATTAGAAAAATTTGTAATCTATCTAATCAAATAAGTTCTGTATGTCAATTTAATAATTTAATTTATAAAAAAATAGAATTTTATATTAACATTTAAATTAATAATATATATAAATTAATATATTTTTTAATTAATTTTTTGTCGAATATTCATGTGGGTAATAAAAAAAATTTTTATATTATAAGGTATAATTAATTTCACCTCTTATTTAAAATTATCAGAAAATTTTTTAGAAGTAAATAGATTACGTACTAATAGTTTAATAATTCAAAATGATAATATTGAAGAAATGCATTAAAGAATATTTTAATTAAAAAAAGAATTTAATAATAATATTTTAGTAATAAAGAGACATGCCGGTAAATGTTTAAAATTAAGTTAATTATATAAATTATTTTAAATAAAATAAAAAAATACTACATTTACCAGATATCGTGGATTAAATATTTATTATAATTTTTAAAATATAATTAAATATAATATTTAATTATATTTTAAAAATTTAATATTATTTATTATTAATATTGTAACGTACTAAATATGCTTCAAATTTACCTAAAAAAGGTATAATTACTATAAAAAATAAAAAATAATAAATCATACTTATAACACCAATTTCAGTATAAGGATATTCAACCGGACATTGTCCAACCCAACCTAATAATAAGAAAGCTACAACTAATAACCAATAACAAACTTTAAAAATAGGTCTAAAAGCTGTACTTCTAATTTCAGATGAATTTGTAAAAGGTATAGTTAATAAAATAATTAAAGAACCAAACATTGCAATAACACCACCAATTTTATTAGGAATTGATCTTAAAATTGCATAAAAAGGTAAAAAATACCACTCAGGTACAATATGTAAAGGTGTTTTCATTGGATTAGCTTCAATATAATTATCTGGATGACCTAAAGTATTTGGATAATAAAATATAAAAATAAAAAATATTAAAAATAATACCATTAAACCAAATAAATCTTTTGTATAAAAATAAGGATAAAAAGGTATATTTTCTGTTTTTAAAGTAATACCTAATGGATTATTAGAGCCAACTTCATGTAATAAAATTAAATGTATTAATACTGCACCTACTATAACAAAAGGAAAAGTAAAGTGTAAACTAAAAAAACGATTTAATGTTGGATTATCTACAGCAAAACCACCCCATAACCAATCTACAATATCTTTTCCTATTAAAGGTATTGCAGAAAATAAATTAGTAATAACAGTTGCACCCCAAAAACTCATTTGTCCCCAAGGTAAAACATAACCCATAAAAGCTGTTGCCATCATTAAAATAAAAATTACTACACCTGAACACCATAAAGCTTCTCTTGGAGTAATATATGAACCATAATATAAACCTCTAAAAATATGTACATATACTACAATAAAAAAAAATGAAGCACCATTAGCGTGTGTATATCTGATTAACCAACCATTATTTACATCTCGCATAATATGTTCAACACTATTAAAAGCTAAATCAATATGTGGTGTATAATGCATCGCTAAAAAAATACCTGTTAAAATTTGTACTACTAACATAATACCGGCTAACGAACCAAATCCAAAAAAATAATTTAAATTAATAGGGGTAGGATAATCTATTAAATGATTATTTAAAACGGCAAATAATGATTTTTTATTCCATCTCATATTATAGAATAAAAATAAACCTAAAAACAAAAATAATAATAATTAAAAAATCAATTAGGAATTTATTTTTTTATCCCAAGGATTGTTAAATTCAAATAATCTATATTGTTGCGATAAATTAATAGGTTCATAAACTACTCTTTTTTTTAAATCATTATAAAAAACTTCAAGAAATCCACTTAATGGGAAATCTTTTCGTAAAGGATGTCCCTCAAAACCATAATCAGTTAAAATTCTTCGTAAATCTGGATGATTTATAAAAAAAATACCAAACATATCCCAAACTTCTCTTTCACACCAATTAGCAGCTTTATATATTTGAATAATAGAATCTACTGGTTGTAATTCATTAATTGAAATTTTTACTTTTAAACGACTATTAAAACGAATACTTAATAAATTATAAATAATTTCAAAACGTTTTTCTTTATTAATATAATCTACAGTACAAATTTCAGATAGTATTTTAAATTGACTATTTGTATGATTTTTTAAAAAAAATAAAATAGGAATTAATTTTTTTGTAGAAATATTAATACATAATTCATTTTTATATAAAGTATAATTTATTATAGGTAAAATTTGTAATAAATATTGACTAAATTTTTTTAATATTTTCATAAATAAAAAATAATTATAAATATTAATTATAAATATTTATATATCAAAAAAATAAACTATTATTTTTTTTTAAATAGTTTAATTTTCGGTACCAGTAAGTATATAACTTGTTATAAATAAAATATATTATATATAATATATTTTATTTATATTACAGAATTTAATACTAATTAAAAAGCAAATAAAATTAAAAAAGCCATCATTAAACAAAATAAAGCAATTGCTTCAGTTAATGCGAAACCTAAAATAGCGGTTCTCATTAATTCTTGTTGTAAAGAAGGATTTCTTGAAATACCTATAATTAAAGAACCAAAAACGTTACCGATACCAATACCAGCACCAATTAATCCTAAAGTAGCTAAACCTGCACCTAAAAATTTAGAAGCTTGTAATAACATAAAATGTATTATCAATTTTTTTTTTATTTAAAATATCTTATCTTAAAAGATATATTTTTTTTTATAAAAAATTTTAATATAAAATTTTTATCATGAAAAAAGTTATTAATATTAGATATTAAATTAAAATACGCAAAAAATAATATTCTAATTTTAGTTTATAATAATATACTAAAATTAGAATATATTTAAAATAATTATAAAAAAAGAAATTATAATAATTTTATATAAAATTTTAATTTTCAATTTTTTTACCATGTACTAAAGTAACATATACAATATAAAAAAAAAATATAGCTGAAAAAAATGAAATATAAGACCCGAAACTACTTACAGCATTCCAACCACTCATTGCATCAGGAAAATCTGGAATTCTTCTAGGCATACCTGCTAAACCTAAGAAATGCATTGGAAAGAAAGTTACATTTACTCCTATAAAAAATAACCAAAAATGAATTTGACCTAATATTTCTGGATATCTACGTCCTGAAATTTTACCAATCCAAAAATAAAATCCAGTAAATATACCAAAAACAGCACCCATAGATAAAACATAATGGAAATGTCCTACAATATAATAAGTATCATGTATTGCTATATCTAAACCTGAATTTGACATAGCTACACCAGTTACACCACCCATAACAAATAATAAAATAAATCCTAAAGTAAATAATAGAGGAGTTTCAAATTTTAAAGAACCACCCCATAAAGTAGCTAACCAACTAAAAATTTTAATACCAGTAGGTACTGCAATAATCATAGTAGCTGCTGAAAAATAAGCTCTAGTATCTACATCTAAACCAACAGTAAACATATGATGTGCCCAAACAATTGAACCTAATAAACCTATAGATAACATAGCATAAACCATTCCTAAATAACCAAATACATTTTTTTTAGCAAAAGCTGCTGAAACTTGACTAATAATACCAAATCCAGGTAAAATTAAAATATAAACTTCAGGATGACCAAAAAACCAAAATAAATGTTGATATAATACAGGATCACCTCCACCTGAAGGATCATAAAAAGAAGTATTTAAATTTCTATCAGTTAATAACATAGTAATTGCACCAGCTAATACAGGTAAAGTTAATAATAAAAGAAATGCTGTAATTAATACAGACCAAACAAATAAAGGTAATCTGTGGAAACTTAAACCTGGAGCTCTCATATTATAAATAGTTGAAATAAAATTAATTGCACCTAATAATGAAGAAATACCTGTTAAATGTAAACTAAAAATAGCTAAATCTACTGAAGGTCCAGAGTGTGCTTGCACACTAGATAAGGGTGGATAAACAGTCCAACCTGTACCAGCACCAGATTCTACAATAGCTGATGAAACTAATAATAATAAAGCTGGAGGTAATAACCAAAAACTTATATTATTCATACGTGGGAAAGCCATATCAGGTGCACCTATCATTAAAGGAACAAACCAATTACCAAAACCACCAATTAAAGCAGGCATAACTAAAAAGAAAACCATTATAAAAGCATGTGCTGTAACAACAACATTATATAATTGATGATTTCCCATAAAAATTTGATTACCTGGTTGTGCTAACTCCATTCTAATTAAAAGAGATAATGTTGTACCAACAACACCAGCAAAAGCACTAAAAATTAAATATAAAGTTCCAATATCTTTATGATTTGTTGAAAAAAGCCATCTTGTTGACCATTTATTTATATTTTGAAAATTCATTTTTAAATATTTTTTAATTCTTTTTAAAAGCAAAATTATATATTTTATTTAAAAATTAAAAAAAGCGTTGGTTTTTTTAATTTTTTATTATTTAAGATAATAAAGTATTTCTTTATTTATTAAAAAATTGTTTAATTTTATTTATTATTTGTTTTATATCAGTAAATAATATTAAGATTAAAAAAATAATACCAATAATTTTAAATATCATAAAAATTTTTAATTATATATTAAAATCAAAATTGATTTTATTTTTTAACCAAGTTAAATAATCTTCTAATGAAACAGCTTCAACAACAATAGGCATAAATCCATGATTTACTCCACAAATTTCACTACATTGTCCATAAAAAACACCTTCTCTTTTAATAAACATTGAAGTTTGATTTAAACGTCCAGGACATGCATCTAATTTTATACCTAATGATGGTATAGCCCAAGAATGTAAAACATCTGATGCTGTAATTAATACCCTAATATGACTATTAGTTGGAACTACTACACGATTATCTACTTCTAAAAGTCTAAATTGACCTATAGCTAAATCATCTTCTTGTATCATATAACTATCAAAAATTAAAGGTTCATCAGAAAATTCTAAATTATCTGAATATTCATAACTCCAGTACCATTGACTACCTATTACTTTTAAAGTAATAATAGGATCAATTACTTCATCCATTGAATATAATAATGCAAAAGATGGTATTGCTACAGTTAATAAAATTAAAGCTGGAATAGTAGTCCAAATAATTTCAATAGTTGCACCATGTACAACAGTTGCTGGAATTTTATTTTTTTTTTCATCAAAAAGAGTAACAACTCTAAATAACATCCAACATACAAATACAACAATCATAATTAAAAAAAACATTAAATCATGATGAAAATTTATAATACCTTCCATTACTGGAGTTGCTGGATCTTGAAAACCTAATTGCCAAGGTTCTGCCATATCTAAAAAAGTAAATTGATTGTTTATATATTTTATTATTGTCATAATATTGTTAAGAATTTTTCCTTTTATTTTTTAATATATCCAAAATTAAGTATCTTTCTTGAATTTTTAAATTCAAAAATAAATATAAATAAAAATATTTATATTTAAGAAAAATAAAATAATTAAATTATTATTTTTCTTAAATAATATATAATTTTAAATATTCGAAAATCTAAATTATAAAAAAATATTACTACTTTTAGTCAATTCATTTAACAATTTTTTTTAATTTAAGAATATCAATATGATTTTACATCTTAATATTAGATATAGATATAATTAATATGATTAAAAAAGAATCATTGAATTAGTGTAGTGTGTGTATCTTACGCTCTTATTAAAGTATGTAAATTTTTAGTCTATAATCCCCAGAAACTATCTCTTTAATTATTTTCAGAATTGCAAGTACTATGTTTATGTCATTGTGTTGAAATTTATATTAAAAATATTATCTAAGCTAATATACTTTGTATCTAATAGAATATTTTATATATTTTTCGTATTTGAAGATTCACTTGATATAAAACTTAACATTAATTTTTCATTTTAAATATTTTTTGTATTTAATAAATAATTTATTAAAAAACTAAAATTATTTATCGTTTTGAATACTTGAAGATTTTGTATTTATAGTTAAATTATTTCCATTATAAATACTATCATTACATAAAGAATTATTTTTTATAAAAAATATAATAAAAATAAATTTTAACTTTTTTATAAAGAAATTATATTAAAAACATTTTTATTTGTAATATATAATTTTTTAATAAAATATTATAAATCTAAATTTAAATTCCCTTTTGTTAAAAAGTATTTTAAATAAAATTTTATTTTTATAGCTTGAATTTAATTAATTTCAGATTTTATAAAATTTTTTTGATTTATAATATTTTATTAAAAATAAAACAGGAAAAATGGGACTTGAACCCATAACAATAATTTTGGAGACTATGATTTTACCAATTAAACTATTTTCCTTTAATTTAAGAATGTTTTAAAGATCTCTTCCAGACACAGGTTCCCCTACGACTACCTTGTTACGACTTCATCAAAGTTACTAATTACTTTTTAGGAATTTTAATTTATTTAATATAAATTATAAATTATTATATTTAAATAATTATTTAATTATACTAAATGATTAAGAATTATTTTAAAAATAATCAACTTCCCTGATGTGACGGGCGGTGTGTACAAAGTCCAGTAACATATTCACCGCAGCATGCTGTTCTGCGATTACTAGCGATTCCAACTTCATAAGGGCGAGTTTCAGCCCTTAATCCGAACTAAGATAATTTTTAAAGATTTGCTCCAACTTTTATCATTATTGCCTCTCATTGTAATTACCATTGTAGCACGTGTGTAGCCCAACTCATAAGGGCCATGAAGACTTGACGTCATCCCCACCTTCCATTAACCTATCATTAATCTTTTTGTTAGAGTACTTTATTATTTTTATAATAAATTAGCAACTAACAATAGGGGTTGCGCTCGTTAAGGGATTTAACCAAACATTTCACAACACGAGCTGACGACAGCCATGCAACGCCTGTTTTTTATATAAATTTTTATATAAAAATTAGCAAGAGTTGGTAAGGTTCTGCGCGTATTATCGAATTAAACCACATGCTCCACCGCTTGTGTAGACTCCCGTCAATTCCTTTGAATTTCAATCTTGCGATTATACTTTTCAGGCGGAGTGCTTAACGCGTTAGCTGTTATATCTAAAAATTCTAAATATTAGCACTCATCGTTTACAGCATGGACTACCGGGGTCTCTAATCCCGTTCACTACCCAAGCTTTCGTTTCTCAGTGTCAGTATATACCCAGATAATTGCCTTCGCCATAGGTCTTCCTTCTATTATCAACGTATTTTATCACTCCAATAGAAATTCCATTATCCTCTATTTATACTCCAGTTTATCAGTTTTGAAAAAATGTATAAAGTTGAGCTTTAATTTGTTTCTTTCAACTTAAAAAACCACCTACAAACCCTTTACGCCTAATCATTCCGAATAATGCTCGCTCCTCCCGTATTACCGCGACTGCTGGCACGGGTATTAGCCGGAACTTCTTTTTTAAGTACTGTCATTTTCCTCCTTAATGAAAGAGCTTTACAACCTAATTAGCCTTCATCACTCACTCGGTATTGCTGGATCAAGCTTCCGCTCATTGTCCAAAATTCCCCACTGCTGCCTTTAAAAAAGTTTGGGCCGTGTCTCAGTCCCAATGTGGCTGATCATTCTTTCAAACCAGCTAAAGATAATAGGCTTGGTAGTCTATTAAACTACCAACTACCATAATCTTGCGCAAACTCATCTTTTAACGTTAAAAAAACTTTAATTAATTTATTCAGTATTTTTATAAAAATAATTATTCTGAATTAAAAGGTAGATTATTCACGTGTTACTCACCCGTTCGCCATGTTTTTAAAACATTCGACTTGCATGTGTTAAGCATACCGATAGCATTTATTCTGAGCCAGGATCAAACTCTATTTGAATTTTATATTAATTATTTAATATTAATTTTTAAAATAACAAATATTTAAAAATTTAATAATATAACATTCTTATATTAATTTTTGTCTTATATTATCTTAAAGAATAGAAAATTTTTTTTTTTAAATGTATTAATATAGATTATTATTAATATATATATATACTAAAATTGGAGAAAGTAGGATTTGAACCTACGTAGAAATTACTTCAACAAATTTACAGTCTGCCGCTTTTAACCACTCAGCCATTTCTCCTATATTAAAATTAATTGTGATTAGTGGGACTCGAACCCACAATATTTACTTGGAAGATAAAGGATTTACCAATTAATCTATAATCACAAATAAATGTCAATTCTAGTATTATTCCCTATTAATTTAAGATATGGAAATACCAAATACTGCCTTTGGGTCCATTTTTTAATTTAATATTATAAGCAAAAAAAGGGACTCGAACCCTCAACATTAACCTTGGCAAGGTTATACTCTACCATTGAGCTATTTTTGCAATAAATTATTTTTTAATAATAAAAAGAGAATTTAATAATAAAAATAATTCATTAGAATTTTTAGCATTTGTATGAATGGATATATCAATTGGTGGAATATTTTTAAATTTTAAAAATTCCGTTTTTAATTCAAAAAAATCTAAAATATTTTGAATTTGAAAATTTAAAATATTTTTATTTTTAAAATTAAAATTTATTTTAGTAATATTTTGTAAAATAAAAATTAAAAATTTTTCTAAAAAAATAAAAATTTTTTTTTTTCTTAAAGTTATTTTACAACCTATAATTGAATTTTTTTTAATTTTTAAAAAAATATTATTTTTTTTTGATTTAGTTATAATAGGTTTTTGATTTATTATTAATTTTAAAAGTAAAATTATATTTATTAATTTTTTTTTTTCAATATTTGCATCTTTAAAACCAATATTTAAACAAATTTTAGTGATTTTAGGAATTTCAAATATATTTTTAAAATTTAATTTTGTTAAAAGATCGTATATAGTAATGTTTTGATAATGATTTTGTAAATTTTTTTCCATAAATTTTTATAAAATATTTGAAGCTAATGATAATATTTTAAAATTTTTTTGTTTTCTAAATTCGGAAGTAATTGGACCAAATATACGTGTACCTAAAGGTTTATTTTGATTATTTAAAATAATTATACAATTTTTATCAAATTTTACTAAATTACCTATTGTACTTTTTTTTTGATATTTTGTATGAATAATTAAAGCTTTAAATAAATCGCCCTTAACTATTTTAATTTTTTTTTTTTGATTTAAACGTAATTTTTTTGAAGAAATTAAAATTGTATCACCAATTTTACCAACCTTTTTTTTATAAATTTTTATACATTGACCGATTTTAATACCACTATTATCATTTACTTTTAATTTAGTTTGAATTTGAATCATAGATTTTATAATAATTAAAATGATGAGAGTAGGACTTGAACCTACATCTTCAGATTATGAGCCTGATAAGTTAACCTATTACTCTATCTCATCTTATTACATATTTTCGGAAGAAAAGGATTTGAACCTTTGATCTTCTGTTCCCAAAACAGATGCATTAGCCAGACTATGCTACCTTCCGTTTATAATAATATATTATTTAATAAAGAATAATGATGGTAGGATTTGAACCTACAACATTAGGATTATGATTCCCACGCTCTACCATTAAACTACATCATCCTATCCTATTTTAATATTAATAAAATAAGTCGAAGTGGGATTTGAACCCACGAGTTAATAAATTAACTGATAGTTTAGCAAACTACTGCCTTAAACCTAACTTGGCTATTCGACCTAAAATATAAAACTTCTTTGATAGGATTTGAACCTACAACCTAATGGTTAACAGCCATTTGCTCTACCGTTGAGCTACAAAGAAATATTTATATTTTAAAATATAAAACTTTTAGTATTTTTAAGCTACATATTTTACAATATTTACACTTAAAACCTATCAATGTAATAATCTTTTACAGTTTTTATATGAAAAATTTTTAAGAATGGTTTCTTACTTAGATGCTTTCAGTAATTATCCAAAATAAATTTAGCTACTCGGCGATGCCTTTCAACAACCGATACACCAGAGATTTACCCTTCTCGGTCCTCTCGTACTAGAGTTAGATTCTTTCATTTTTCAAAATATCTATAGAAGATAGGAACCAAACTGTCTCACGACGTTCTAAACCCAACTCACGTACCACTTTAATCGGCGAACAGCCGAACCCTTGGAACCTTCTTCAGCTCCAGGATGTGATGAGTCGACATCGAGGTGCCAAACGACTCCGTCGATAGGAGCTCTTAGGAGTCATCAGCCTGTTATCCCCGGAGTACCTTTTATCCGTTGAGCGATAATCTTTCCACAAAGAATTATCGGATCACTATGACCGACTTTCGTCCCTGTTTGATATGTCTATCTTACAGTCAAGCAAGCTTTTACCATTATGCTCTACAATTGATACTATTATCCAATTTGAGCTTACCTTTGTACACCTCCGTTACTCTTTAGGAGGTGACCGCCCCAGTCAAACTACCAACCATACACTGTCTATTTAAAAAATATTAGTTATTTATTTTAATAAGAGTGGTATTTCAAAGATATCTAAACAATTTACTAGCGTAAAGATCTAAACGATTACCACTTATACTACACATATTAAATAAAATAACAATATAAAGATGTAGTAAAGGTTCACGGGGTCTTTCCGTCTAACTATAGAAAATCCGCATCTTCACGGATAATTCAAATTCACTGAGTCTATATTGGAGACAGCGGGGATGTCGTTACACCATTCATGCAGGTCGGAACTTACCCGACAAGGAATTTCGCTACCTTAGGACCGTCAGAGTTACGGCCGCCGTTTACTGGGACTTCCATTTAATGCGCAAACATCTCCTTTTAATCTTCCAGCACCGGGCAGGTGTCAGACCCTATACATCATGTTACCATTTAGCAGAGTCCTAAGTTTTTATTAAACAGTCGCAACCCCCTATTTTGTGACACCTAATTATTAAAAATAATTAGGTACTTTTTATCCCGAAGTTACAAAGTCATTTTGCCGAGTTCCTTCAATATAGTTCTCTCATTCACCTTAGTCTACTCGACCTATCCACCTGTGTCGGTTTAGGGTACGGTTTTTAATTAAAAAAGCTATTTCCTGAAAAATTAAAAATTTTTGTCACTTTTTTAAAAAAATTTAATTTAAAAATTATCCCATCAAAATTTGCTTTCGTCAAATCTTTCTTAGGGGCCGTTTCACTCTATGCAATACATTTTAACATAGAAACCCTTGGATTTACGGTGATAACGATTCATATTCGTTATTTTTTGTTACTAATGCCAGCATTTTCTTTTCTGATATCTTCAATATATTTCACAATATATCTTTATTAACATACAGAATGTTCCGCTACCGTTTTATTAAATAAATAAAACTTGCCGCTTCGGTAAATTTCTTAAGTCTCGATACATTTTAGGCGCAAAAAAACTAGACCAATGAGCTATTACGCTTTCTTTAAAGGATGGCTGCTTCCAAGCCTACCTACTGGTTGTAATCATTTTTTCACTTCCTTTTTCACTTAGAATATTATTTAGAGACCTTAGCGATCAATCTGGGCTGTTTCCCTCTTGACAAAAGACCTTAGCGCCTAATGTCTGTCTATTTAAATTTCATTTTTTTGTATTCGGAGTTTCCAAGAATTCAGTAAGTTTTTACGCCCCCTAGCTCAATGAGTGCTCTACCCCAAAAAAAGATTTTAAATGCTCTACTTCAATAGATTTCGCGGAAAACCAGCTATCTCTGAGTTTGATTAGCCTTTCACTCCTAACCACAAATCATCTCCATATTTTGCCACATATGTGAGTTCGATCCTCCAAATAGTTTTACCTATTTTTCAATCTGTTCATGGTTAGATCACTCAGTTTCGGGTCTTATTTATATAACTAAAAAGCTTTTTAAAACTTGATTTATCTACGCCTACTTTATAAAATTAAGCTTGCTATAAAAATAAACTTGCTGGCCCATTATGCAAAAGGTACATTGTTACTTTTTAAAAAAGTTTCAATTGATTATTAACATTAAGTTTCAGAATTATTTCAAACTCAAAAGTTCTTTTTCACCTTTCCTTTACAGTACTTGTTCACTATCGATCATTAATTTTTAAAAGGTTTTGAGGGTGGTCCCCCAATATTCAAAAAAGATTACACATACCTCTTTTTACTATAATAAAAATATTAATTATTTTACGGGACTTTCACCCTTTTAAGTAAATTTTTCAAAATTTTTCAAATAATTAATTTTATTTTTATAAACCTAATTTCCATTTTCATTCGTCATTACTAACGGAATCTCGTTTGATTTTTTTAACAGTTACTTAGATATTTCAATTCACTGTTTTTTAAAATTTCACAAAGAAATAGTTTTCTTTAGGAAATCTATATTTCAAAATAAAATAATATTTAATATAGCTTTTCGCATTTTTTACGTCCTAAAAATTAAATTAATGCCAAGGCATCCACTTAATGCTTTTATTATTAATACTTAAACCATTTAAATGGTTTAAATTTTTATTTTTTTTTTAAATATTCATTAATTAATTTTAAATTTAAATAGAAAGGATATAAAATAGTTTTAAAAGTTGGTTTTTTAAAAAAAATACCTGTTTTTATTTTTTTATTTCTATGTAAATATGCAGTCGTTAATGGTTTTAAAGGTTTTTTTTCACCTAAAAGATAATAAATACTATTTTTATAAGAATTTTTATTTTTTTTTTTATAAAAATAAGGATATTTATTTTTTTTATGATTAAAATATTGTTTATTAAATTTTTTATTTTTTTGATAATTTTTTTGCATATTTAAATTTATTTAATAATATAAATAATATCTCCTTTTTGTAATATAAAATTAGGTTTACTTATAATTTTATTATTAACTTTAATTTTTTTATGATTAATTAATTGTTTTGCTTGAAATACTGTTTTTACTAATTTTAATCTAACAAGATTAATATCTAAACGACTTTCTAATAAGATAACAAATTTTTTAAAAATATTTATTTTATTATTTTTTTTTAATAATTTTGTAAATATATTTTTTAATTGATATTCATGAATACAACCATAAAAATTTCTAAATTGTTGTTTTTCAAATAATCTTTTTTGAAAAAATTTTTTACGTTTTTCCGGTTTTATTTCTTTTCTATATCTTAATTTTTTTTTAAATAAATTCCATTTTTTTGATTTTAATTTTAATAAGTTTAAATTTTTATGAATGTTTCTATTATTTTGAAAACATATTTTATTTCTTGGTTTTAATTTATTCATAATATTTATTAAAATATTTTACGTAATAAATACATTAAAGTATATATTGATTGAATATTTTTAGAATTTGTTACTATAGGATAATTTATATTTTTTATAGTTTGATTTGTATTAATTAATGAAATAGTTGGAATTTTTAAAGTAGAAAGTTCTTGATTTAAAAAAGTATCTTTAATTGAACTTTTAATAATTAAAACTAATTTTATTTCATTTTCTTTAATTAAATAATTAATTACTTTATTAAATGTTGTATCCATAATTTTATTAGTAATTAAGCCGTTTATCCAATCTTTATTAAAAAAAATAATATTTCGATTTTTTTTAATAAAAGCTGTATTTAATAAAAATTGAACTTCATTTGCATTTCCTATTATTAAAATTTTTTCATTTTTTTGTATAATATATTTTATTAATTTAAAAACACGTTTTAAAAAAAATGAAACATCTTTTAAATTAATTATAGTATAATCATATCTACTACCATATATAAAAGGTAATATTTCTTTATTTGTATAAGTTAATGAATCTCCATACATGTTTTTTGATTTAAATAATAAATTTAATAAAATATTATTATTATTATTTTTTTTTTTTTGTATCATATTTAATTATTTTTTACTTTTTTTCCTTCTTTTTGTAAAATTTTTTCATTTTTTAATAATAAACCTTTACCTTTATAAGGTTCAGGTTTTTTAAAATTTTTAATATAATGTACAAATTGACTTAAAAAAATAAAATCTATACTACTAAAAATTAAAGTATTTGCTTGATTAATAATTTCAATATTTTTTGGAATAGGTATTATAATATTATGACTAAATCCTAATTTTAGAATTAAATTATTATTTTCAATATGAGATTTAAAACCAATACCTTTTAAAAGTAAATTAATTTTAAAACCTTGAGAAATACCTTTTATTTTTATTTTAATTAATTTATTATATAAATTTAAAATACTTTTTTTATTTTTATCTACATTAATATTTATTAATAATTTATTTTTTTTTATAAAAAAAAATAAATTATTAATAGTTTTTAAAGATAATAAACCTAAAGATGTTTCAAAAAAAATTATTTTATCTTTATTATAAATTTTTATATCATTTGGAAAAATAAAAGTTTTATCTATGAAAAAAAGTTGAATATTTCCTAAAGAACTTTTAAAAAAATTTTTATTTTTTATTATTTTATTTTTTTTTAATATTTTAATCATAATTTTTTTTAAGAAATTTTACAAATTAATTCACCACCAACATTTAATTTTTTAGCTTGTAAATCTGTTAAAATACCTATTGAGGTTGAAAGAATATAAAATCCTGTTTTTTTTTTATATAAATCTTTATTAGCAATATATAAACGTTTTCCTGGTTTGGATAAACGTTTTATTTCACTAATAACTGCTTTATTTTTTCGATATTTTAAGTAAATATCTAATTGATTTTTTGAATTTATTTTATAACTTTTTATAAAACCTTCTTTAACTAAAATATTTAAAATATTTATACTTTGTTTTGATTTTTGTTGTACTATTTTTGATTTTTTTGCTAAGTAACCGTTTTTAATTTTTGAAAATAAATTTGAAAGAGTATCTGTTATAATCATAATAAAAATTACCAACTGTATTTTGAAATACCAGGTAAAAAGCCTTTAGATGCTAATTTACGTAATTGTATTCTAGAAATTTTAAATAAACGATATATACTTTTAGAACGACCTGTTAAAACACATAAATTTTTAATTCTAGTAATTGAAGAATTTTGATGAAAAAAAAACCATTTTTGTTGTAATTTCCATCTTAAATCTTTTTCAATATTTAAATTTTTTGAAAGAATTTTTAAAGTTAATCTATTTTTTTCAAAATTTTTAAATAAATAACGTTGTTTAATATTTTTTTTTATTTTTTTTTGCATAAAATTATATAATAAAAATAAATGTGGAGATAATCGGATTCGAACCGATAACCTTATATTTGCAAAACATACTTTCTACCAGTTGAAATATATCCCCAATAAGTGTATTGGGACTTGAACCCAAGACCATCGGATTAAAAGTCCGGTGCTCTACCAACTGAGCTATACACTTAAGTTAATTAAAAAATTAATTAACTGTTAAAAAAATTTTTTTAAATAATAAAAATTTTTGATTTAAAAAAATATTAATTTTTTGTTTTAATAAAGTATTTAAAATTGGTGTTTCTTTTATTTTAATTTCTTGATTTTTTTTATAAATTGATAATTTTTTAGTAATAAATAATTCGAAATTAGAACAAAATGTTTTATATGAATTATTAAAAAAAAAAATAATATTATTTTTTTCAAAATTAATTTGATTTTTTTTTTTATTATCAAAAATAATTTTTTTTTTTCTAAATTTTAAATTATAACAAATTTTAGGTAAAAAAAAATAAGTAACAAAAAAATAAAAATTAAAAAAAAAAAATAAAAACCATGAAACTTGATTAAAAAATGAAAATTGATCGAATTGTGGCATAATTTTATTTTAAAATTTTACTTCTTCAACATATATTTTTCTTGAAAGAATACTTTTTTATTTTAAATTATTATTTTGTATTTTTTGATTTTTAATAATAGTTTGTATATAAGATAATCGTGAAAATTCTTTTTTAGATTTTTTTAAAATATTTAAATTATTAATATTATTTATTTGAAAATTTAAATATCTTAATTTATAACAATTAATTAATCTTGTAGAATTAATTTTTTGTTTATAGAATCCTTTTTTATTATATTTATTAAAATAATTTTTTTTTTTATAATTTAAAACATTATTTAAATTAAGAGGTTTCATTGAAAAAATAAAACCTAAGATAGAAATAAAAATTTTTCTATTATTACGATTTCCACCTAATAAACGACCTTTTATTGAATTATTATTATTTTTTAAAATATTTTGAAACATTATTTTATTAAATTGATATAATATATTATAAGTTAAATCGTAATTAAATAAAATAACATTTTCATATTTCATAGCAATTGTTGAAATTTCATCTATTTTTATTAAAGTAAAAGGCAAATAAAGATTTTCATAATTATTAAATTCAATTACATAGGATTCTAAATTTAAATTATTATATAATATTTTATTTGAAAATAAAATATTTTTTAATTTAAATTTTTTGTTTTTTAAGTAATTATTTTTTAAAAATTGTTGATAAGTTAGTAAATTATTAATTTTTTGTTTTTTTAATTTTTGCATTTAAAATAAATTTTTTTTATTAGGCCTAGTAGGACTTGAACCTACAACTATACCGTTATGAGCGGTATGCTCTAACCAATTAAACTATAAGCCTTTTTGTATTTATTTATAAATAAATTTAGTTTTAACAGGTAATTTATTTGAACCTGCTTTTAAAACTTTTTTTGCATTTTCTAATGAAATACCACTAATTTCATATAAAATTTGACCTTTTTTAACCTTAGCTACCCAAAAAGAAACAGCACCTTTACCTTTACCCATACGATTTTCTGTAGGTTTTGCTGTTACAGGAGTATCTGGAAAAATTCTAATCCATAAAAATCCTAATCTTTTCATTTTTCGAATAATTATTCTACGAGTTGCTTCTATTTGTCTTGAAGTTAAACGAGTTTCTTCTAAAACTTTAATCGCATATTTACCATAAATAATATTATTACTTTTTGTTGTTTTACCTACAAGTTTACCTTTAAATTGTTTTTTATATTTAGTCTTTTTAGGAAATAACATAATTAAATTTTCTTAATTTGAGTTTTTATTTTTTGTTTTTTTAATTTAGAATTTAAAGGTTTAAAAAAAACCCATAATTTAATACTACAAATACCTGATGGGGTTTTAAATTCATTAAAATGATATTTAATATCATATTTTAAAGTATTTAAAGGTATTTTTCCTTTTTGAAAAACCATTTTTTTTTTACGTTTTGATTTATTTAAACGACCTTTAAATTGTAAACGATATCCTATAAAATTAGAAAATATTTTAAAAAATTCTTGAAGCATATTATCAATATTATTGATAAATTTCTTATGTGTTTTTTTTCTTTCTAATGTTTGTTTTATATAAAAAGTTATAATATTAATTTTTTTAGTATAAAAAGCATAACTAAAATTATAAATCATTTTTTTAATATTTTTATTAATTTTATTATTTTTTTTTATTTTATTAAAAATTTTTTTTAAATTTTTTCTTAATTTAAAAAATTCAAAAAATTGAACATTTTTAATAAATAATTTAATATTATTATTTGGATAATAAAAATTTAAATGATTTATTATTTTATTATAAGATAATTTATGATAATTTTTTGCATTTTTTTGCAAATAAACATATATATTAATATTATTTGATGTTTTTACTATATTTATATCTATTAATTTTAGATTTTTATAATTAAAAATATTATTAAAATATTTTTTAATTTCTAAATCAAAATGTAATAAATTTGAATATTCATTATTATTAACAATCCATTTTGAACTCCAATTTTTTTTTTCTGTTAATCTTAAACTAATTGGTATAATTTTTTGACCCATAAATTATTTTTTTTTTTTATATATATGTTTTTTACGTGTATTAATAAATTCACCAAATTTAAAACCAATCATTTTATCATTTATTTCTAAATCAATAAAAATTTTACCATTATAAATACTAACAGAATTATTACTATATTCTGGTAATATTGTAAGATTTTTATTCATTATTTTCATCCATTGTTTTTTTTTTAATAAATTAACTTTAAAAAAAGGACCTTTATATTTACTTCTAGACATAATTTATTGAATAATTAATTTTTTTTTATTTTTTTTACGTGTAGGTTTTCCTTTTGTTATTTTACCTTTAGGTGTTACAGAAGGTCTTCCACCACTTGTTTTACCTTCACCACCACCATGTGGATGATCAACAGGATTTTTAGCTACTCCACGTACAGAAGGTCGTCGATTTAACCAACGTGAACGACCAGCTTTACCTAATTTTATTTTTTTATGATTAATATTAGAAACTACACCTAAAGTGGCATAACATGTCAATAATATTAATTTTAATTCACCAGAATTCAAACGAATTCTAGCATATTTATTATTAATTTTTTGAATTAATTGTGCTGATGTACCTGCACTTCTTATTAATTTTCCTCTTGATTTTGGATATAAACTAATATTATGTATTAAACTACCTATAGGTATATTTTGTAAAGGTAAAGCATTACCTACTTTTAACTCTGCTTGGGGTGAACTTTTTATATATTGATTAATTTTTAAGCCTTCAGGTGCTAAAATTAAATAAGATTTAAAATCATTTTTTATATAAGCAATATTAGCAGAACGATTAGGATCATATAAAATTTTAATAACATAACCTTCTATATTTTGAGATCTATTAAAATTAATTATTCTATATAAACGTTTATGTCCTCCACCTCTATGTCTTACTGTTATTTTACCTTGATTATTTTTACCATTAGCACGTTGAAAACCTTTTGTTAAAGATTTAATTTTAAAAATTTTAGTTAAATTATTTTTTTTTAATAAAAATGTTTGACGTTGTGATGGTGTGATGGGATTTATTTTTTTTTCTATCATTTTCTATGGTATATAGATAAAATCTATTATGTTATATATTTTTAATAAAACAATTTCAGATTCAAAAAGTATTTTATATTCATTAACTATATTATATGGTATTAATGAATTTCAATCTAAGAAAATTTGTAAAAATATAGGAATTAATCCTCAAATCACCCTTAATAAACTTAAAAACAACCACGTAAATCGACTTATTAATTATATTAATAAAAATTTAAAAGTTGAACAACTTTTAAAAAAATCTAAAACTGAAAGATTAAATGAATTAGTTGAAATTAAAAGTAATCGTGGAATTAGACAAAGTCAAGGATTACCAGTTAGAGGACAACGTACACATACAAATGCAAAAACGTCTAAAAAATTAAAAAAAATTTTTATTCAAAAACGTATTTCACGTAATAAACGTCCATTTAAGGTACAAAAAAAAAAAAAAAAAAATTAGTATTCTATGAATAAAACTAAATTTAAATATAATTTTAGAAATAAATATAAAATAAAAAAAAATTTAAAACAAAAAAATCCTTTAATTTTAACTAATTTACATATTACGGCTAGTTTAAAAAACACTATTATTAGTTTAACAACTTATAAAGGAAATCTTTTAAAACAATGGTCTACAAAATCATTAAAAAAAACAAGATTTAAAAAAAATACACCATATAATGTTCAATTAATTGTTTATAAAATTAATAAATATCTTCAATTAAAAAAAATTAAAAAATTAAAAGTTTATTTACATGGTACAGGTTTAGGTAGATATAATGTTTTAAAAAATTTAAAACAAAAAAAATTTAAAGTAAAATATCTTTTAGATAAAACGACAAAACCTTTTAACGGTTGTAGATTAAAAAAACAAAAAAGACGTTAGTTTTCAAAATTTTTAATATGGATAGGTGATCGAGTGGTTTAAGGTGTCAGTCTTGAAAACTGAAGTATGTAATAATACCGTGGGTTCAAATCCCACTCTATCCTAAAAAAGCTAGAGACGGATTTGAACCGTCATTAAAGGATTTGCAGTCCTTTACATTACCATTATGTTATCTAGCCGAAAATTAAATATAATATTATATGAATAAAAATAAAAAATTTTTTACCTATAAAAATAAAATTATTTTAACAAATGGATCTTCTTTAAAAATAACATCTATTAAGTATTTTAAAAATTATCAATTAAATTCAAAAATTTTTAAAGAAACAAAAATTATTACAGATACAAATATTAATTTAAATAAAAATAAATTAAATTTTATAAAAAAAATAATTTAATTTATATTATATTTATTTAAATATATTGAAATATAAATAAATATTTCAAAAATAAAAATAAATATTATATAAATTAATAAAAAATTTAATATATCTGGAGGTGTAATTAATGCACTTAATAATATTATTTTAAAATAGAAAAATTTTCTTAAATTAATAATTATTTTAATTTTAAAAATATTATTAAAAATTAAAAAAAATAATAAAAAAAAATAAATACATATTATAAATATATAAATAAAAGATAAAAAAATAAAATCAAAATAATTATTAATTTTAGGTTCAAAATAAATAGTTAAAAGATATAAGTTTGAAAAGTTTAAATTTAATAAAAAATTCCAAATATGCGGAATAATATTTGTAAAAATTAAATTTATTATAAATAAATTAAAAATTATAAATAAAATATAAAATTTTAAAAAAAGAAAATTTTCAAATTTATATAAACCTTTTATTAAAAAAAACCAAATTAATAAAATACTTAATTGAATTGTTAAAAAAGTTGTTATAAAAATTGCTATAAAAATATTAGTAATAAAAATTTCAGTAATATTTGTAAAAATAAAATATTTTAACATATTTTGATTAAGTAAATTATTAACTAATAAATATATTAATTGATCTGAAAAATAATATGAAATAAAAAAAAGATAAAAAAAAGTAATTAAAATTATAAAAAAATTATATTTTAATTCAAATAAATGTAATTGTAAATAAGTTATTATTTTATTTTTCATATATTTTAAAAAAAATATTATAGCCTACTTGGTGAAATTGGTAAACACGATAGATTTAAAATCTGTTCCTATTTAAGGTTATTGGTTCAAGTCCAATAGTAGGTATTTATTTATTATCAAAGTGGTGAAATTGGTAAACACGTTACACTTAGGATGTAAAGCTTAAAAGCGTTAAGGGTTCAAGTCCCTTCTTTGATAATTTCTATTATAATATATTTTTATTTAAAAAAATATATTCTTTTAGTGAAAATAAATTCAAATTTTATTTAATTTTCATTATATATATGATTAATATATACATTAATAATATAAAATTAAAAGTTAATAAAAATTTAACAGTATTACAGGCTTGTAATAATTTCAAAATTGAAATTCCTAAATTTTGTTTTCAAGAAAATTTACAAATTGCTGGTAATTGTAGAATGTGTTTAGTAGAAATTGAAAATTCACCTAAACCCGTAGCATCATGTGCTATGCCTTTAATGCCAAATATGAAAATATTTACTAATACGCCTTTAGTACAAAAAGCTCGTGAAAGTGTATTAGAATTTCTTTTAATAAATCATCCATTAGATTGTCCTATATGTGATCAAGCTTCTGAATGTGATTTACAAGATCAAACTATGATCTTTGGTTCAGACCGTAGTCGTTTTTTTTTTAAAAAACGTGGTGTAGAAGATAAATATTGTGGTCCTTTTATTAAAACTATTATGACTAGATGTATTCATTGTACACGTTGTGTACGTTTTGCTAATGAAATATGTGGAATTGATAATCTAGGTACAACAGGTCGTGGTAATAAAACAGAAATTAATTTTTATTATCCTAAAATTTTTAATTCTGAATTTTCAGGTAATTTAGTTGATTTGTGTCCTGTAGGTGCTTTAACATCGAAACCTTATAGTTTTAAAGCCCGTTCTTGGGAATTAAAAAGAAAAGATGGTATTGATATTTTAGATAGTATAGGTTCAAATATTAAAATTGATATTTTCAATAATGAAATTGTACGTATTTTACCTAAAACTAATTTTAATATTAATAAAGAATGGATATTAAATAAAACTCGATATTTTTTTGATAGTTTAAAATATCAAAGATTACAATATCCTTTATTAAAAGATAATAAAAATAATTTTCATAGAATTTCTTGGTTAGATGCTTTAAATATAATTAATCAAAAATTAATAACAACCGATAGTTCAAATATTAAAAGTATTATAGGAGATTTAACTGATTTAGAATCACTTTTTCTATTAAAAAAAAATTTAAATAAATTAGGTATTTCTAATATAGTATATGAATATTTTTTAAAAAATCAACAAAATAAAATTAACTCAGATTTAACTTCAAATTTTTTATTTAATAATACTTTAAAATCAATTGAAGATTCAGATCTTTGTTTAATAATAGGTAGTGATATTCGTAAAGAAGGTTCTATTTTAAATATTCATTTAATAAATCGTTTAAAAAAAGGTAATTTTAAAATAGCTTATATTGGTAATAAAATTGATTTTACCTACCCAATAAAACATTTAGGATTAACCTTTACAATATTAATAAATATTATGTTAGGAAAACATTCATTTTGTAAAGATTTAAAGAAAGCTAAAAAACCTTTAATAATTTTTGGTGAAAATATTTTAAATCAAAAAAATGGTTTTTTTTTATTATCAAAATTAAAAAATTTATCATTTTTTAAAAATAATATTAATTTTTTTAATTCTAAAACTTCTTTAATTAATTTTTTTGAAATTAATTTTACAAAATCAACAAATTTATTAAAAAATATAAAATTATATTATTTATTTAATACTAATTTACAAAATAAATTAAAAACATCTAAAGATAGTTTTATTATTTATCAAGGACATCATTTTACTAAAGATGCTCAAAATTCAAATTTAATTTTACCTGGATTAACTTTTTTAGAAAAAAATGGAATGTATATAAATTTAGAAGGTTTTATTCAAAAAAATCAACAAATTTTAAATTTAAATACGGAACAACGTAAAGATTCTATTATTTATAGAAATATTTATAAATTTTTATTAAATAAGAATCAATCAAAATCTGAATCTTTTTTAAAAATTAAAGATATTTTACCTTATTTATTAAAAAAAAAAATAAAAATTATAAATAATTTTAATTTTAATAAAAAATATTTAAAAATTAATATTAATTTTTTAGATTCATTAATTAAAAATAATTATTATACAAATATATTAGAACAATATTCAAAAATATTAATTAATTCTAATAAAATTATCAAAAATCAATCAAAATCTATATGATCTACACAATTTTAAAATTTTTAATTTTAGTATTACCTTTATTAATTGCTGTGGCTTATTTTACTTTAGTTGAACGTAAAGTATTAGCCTCTATTCAAAGAAGAAGAGGACCTAATGTTGTAGGTACTTTTGGATTATTACAACCATTAGCTGATGGTCTTAAATTATTTGTAAAAGAAACTGTTTTACCTAGTAATGCTGATGTAATTTTATTTATATTTGCACCTATTTTAGCTTTTTTTTTAAGTTTATTAAGTTGGACTGTAATACCTTTAGGATTTGGTATGTTTTTTACTGAATTAAATATCGGTATTTTATATTTATTAGCAATTTCATCATTAGGTGTTTATGGTATTATTATAGGTGGTTGGTCAAGTAACTCAAAATATTCATTTTTAGGTGCATTAAGATCAACTGCTCAAATGATTTCTTACGAATTAACAATTGGATTTTCAATTCTTTCTGTAATTGTTTGTGCTAAATCTTTAAATTTAATTTCTATTGTTTTAGCACAAAAAACTGTTTGGTATTGCTTTCCTCTTTTTCCTATATTTTTAATTTTTTTTATCTCATGTTTAGCAGAAACAAATAGACATCCGTTTGATTTACCTGAAGCTGAAGCTGAATTAGTTTCTGGTTATAATGTTGAATATTCTGCAATGGGTTTCGCATTATTTTTTTTAGGTGAATATGCAAATATGTTATTAATGAGTAGTTTAACTACTATACTATTTTTAGGTGGTTGGTTAGCTCCTTTTCCATTTAGTATTAAATTTATAAATTTCTTACCAGGATCTTTTTGGTTTAGTATTAAAGTTTGTTTTTTTGTTGTTTTATTTGTAGTTGCACGAGCAGTTTTACCTCGATACCGTTATGATCAATTAATGCGTTTAGGTTGGAAAATTTTTTTACCATTTACATTAAGTTGGTTTTTATATACTGCAAGTATTTTAATAAGTTTTAATTGGTTAATTTAATTATGAGTATTTTAAATCATTTTATTTTTACTTTTTTTTTATTTTGTCTTGGATTATTTGGTATAATTTTAAATAGACAAAATATTATAATTATTTTAATGTCTATTGAATTATTATTATTATCGATAAATTTAAATTTTATTTATTTTGCAGTTTTAATTGATGATATAATAGGACAAGTTTTTTCATTATTAATTTTAACAGTAGCAGCTGCAGAATCTGCTATAGGTTTAGCTATTATGATTGTCTTCTTTAAATTATATGGAGATATTTCTATTTATAAAATTAATTTATTATCATTATAATATAAAATTAATTTATTATCATTATAATATAAAATTAATTTTATATTATAATTATATATATAAAATATTAAATAAAAATTTGTAAACTGTTAAAACTTTAATAATATTTGTTATAGAATATTTTTTTAATAATTTAAAAAAATATTTTAATTAATTTTTCAAATATTTATAACATAATACACTTAATTAAAAATAAAAAATAATTTAGATATAAATAAAATTTATAAATTATTTATTCTTTAAGAAGAAATATTTTTATATTAAAAATATTTTTATAATATTTTATTCTATTATGTTATTATTAACTTTAATTTTTTTACCTTTTTTAGGTTCAGTATCAGCTGGATTATTTGGTTTTTATATTGGACGAAAAGGTTCAGTATTTATAACTACATTAACAACTTTTTTAAGTTGTCTTTTTTCATTAATTATTATTTATAATTCAATTACAAATGAATATGAATATATTATTTATATTTCAAATTGGATTAGTAGTGGTTTATTTAATTGTAATTGGTGTTTCTTATTCGATAGTTTAACAATGGTTATGCTTGTTGTTGTAACAAGTATTTCAACATTAGTTCATTTATATTCTTCACAATATATGTCTCATGATCCGCATTTATCAAGATTTATGTCATATTTATCACTATTTACTTTTTTTATGATAATATTAGTTACAGGTGATAATTTTATACAAATGTTTGTTGGATGGGAAGGTGTAGGTTTTTGTTCTTATTTATTAATTAATTTTTGGTTTACACGTTTACAAGCAAATAAAGCTGCTATTAAAGCTATGTTAGTTAATCGAATTAGTGATTTAATTTTATTATTAGGAGTATTAACAATTTTTTATAATATTAGAACTATTGAATATTTTAGTACTTTTGCTGCTATTTCTATTGTAAAAGATTTTAAATTTATTTTTTTTAACTATATTTTAAGTATTGTTGATGTAGCTTGTATTTTAATTTTTATTGGTGCAATGGGTAAATCTGCACAGATTTTTTTACATTTATGGTTACCTGATGCAATGGAAGGTCCTACACCAGTTTCTGCCTTAATTCATGCGGCAACAATGGTAACTGCTGGGGTATATTTAACAGCAAGATGTTCACCTATGTTTGAATATTCAATGTTTTCTTTAAAAGTTATTACAGTTATAGGTGCTTCAACAGCTTTTTTTGCAAGTACTGTTGGATTAGTTCAAAATGATTTTAAAAAAATAGTTGCATATTCTACGTGTAGTCAATTAGGTTATATGTTTTTTGCTTGTGGATTATCTAATTACCCTTTAGCTATTTTTCATTTATCAAATCATGCATATTTTAAAGCGTTATTATTTTTATGTTCAGGTGCGGTAATTCATGCAATGGGTGATGAACAAGATATTAGAAAAATGGGAGGTTTAAGACGTATTTTACCTTTCACTTATATAATGTTTTTAATAGGTTCATTATCATTAATGGGTTTTCCTTTTTTAACAGGATTTTATTCTAAAGATTTAATTTTAGAAGTAGCTTTTGCAAGTTTTAATGAAACAGGACATTTTGCTTATTGGTTAGGTACTATTGGTGCTTTTTTTACAGCCTTTTATTCAACCCGTTTATTATTTTTTGCTTTTTTAAGTGAAACAAATGCATATAAAAATATTATAAAAAATGCTCATGATGTTCCATTAGAAATGGGTATTCCTTTAGGTTTATTAGCTTTTGGTAGTATTTTTATAGGTTATATTTCTAAAGATATGTTTGTAGGTTTAGGTTCAAATTTTTGGAATAATTCTATTTATATAAATCCATTAAATAATCAAATGATTGATGCTGAATTTTTACCAACTTTTTTTAAATTATTGCCAGTTATTTTAAGTTTTTGTGGATTATTTGGTGCTTTTTATTTATACTTTTTTAAATTTAAATTTTTATATAATTTAAAAATTTCAGAATATGGTCTTTATTTTTATAATTTTTTAAATAGAAAATGGTATTTTGATAAAATTTATTATGAATTTATTAATCAATATATATTACAAATTGGTTATAATGTTACATATAAAATGATTGATAAAGGTTTAATTGAGATTTGTGGTCCTTATGGTTTAACAACAATTTTTTCCTTTTTAAGTCAAAGAATAATTTTATTACAAACAGGTTATATTTATCATTACTCATTATTAATATTAATTGGTACTATTTTTTTAATTAATATTATTTTTTTTTCTATTATTTATTATTTTAATGTAATTACTATTTTATTATTTTTATTTATTTTTTTATTAATTAAATAAAAATAATAAAATATATCTTTTAAGATATAATATAAAATTATATAATTTATAAATAAATACTATGGATTTTGAAACAATTTTTTTTTATACTTTTTCAACTATAGCTTTAACTTCAGCTATTTTTGTAATATATTCTACAAATACAATATATTCTGCATTTTTTTTAATATTAGTTTTTATAAATTCAACTGGATTATTATTAATTTCAGAAGTTGAATTTTTATCAATAATGTTAATTATTATATATGTAGGAGCAATTACTGTGTTATTTTTATTTGTAATTATGATGTTAGATGTTAATGTTTTAATTGATAAAAATAAAATAAATAATAATTTCGGTTATTTACCTATTATTTTTTTAATAAGTTTTATTTTTTTTTTAGAAACATTTATAATGTTTAGTAAAGTTTTTACATCATATTACCATATAGTAAATAATTCTTTTTTTAATCAAGAAGTAAATACTTTATTTTTTTTTAAAGATAGTATGAAAGGTACTTTTGAAATATTTGTTGATGTAAAACCTTTTTTAAAGAATTTTATAAATCAATTAGATACAATTACAAATATTGAAACAATCGGACAAATTTTATACAGTTATTATGCTTTTTTTTTTTTAGCAGCAGGTATTATATTATTAATAGCTTTAATAGGTGCAGTAACTTTAACTAAAAAAGAAAAAAAAAAAAATTTTAAACAAAATATTTATAAACAACTTTCAAGAAATTCATTAAAAGCTATTTTTAATATACATTCTCATAAAATTGTTTAAAAATAAAACTAAACACAACCTTAACTTAATTGGTAGAGTATTAGCCTTCTAAGCTTTAAAATCTTGGTTCGAGTCCAAGAGGTTGTAAATAGTTTTATATTATTAAATTATATGTATACGTATTTTTATATAATTATAAAATACTTTATAATTATAATTTAATAATATAAAAATTTTTTATTAATTTTAATAAAAAAAATTAATTAATAACAATAAATTTTATTTAGACTTTTTAAAATAATTTTACCATTCTAAAGCATCACTACACCAAATATAAATAAAACCTATAACTAATTCAACTAAAAATTCAATCATTGTCCAAAATCCCCATGAAAAATTTGAACTTAAAGTTAAAACCCAAGGAAAAACAAAAACAGCTTCTAAATCAAAAATAATAAAAAGAATAGCTACTAAATAAAATTTTACATCAAAAACTTTTCTAGCATCATCATAAGGATTAAATCCACATTCATAAGCTGTTAACTTTTCTAAATCATCTTTTTGTTTAATTAAACCAAAAGATAAAATGAAAATTAATATTGATAAAAATAAACTTAATATTAAAAATATAAAAATATTTGAATAATTTAATAACATATTTATAATAAATTTTAAATATAATATAATTATACGGAAAAAACGGGACTTGAACCCGCGACCTATAGCGTGACAAGCTACCACTCTAACCAACTGAGCTACTTTTCCTTTATAAGGATATTATTTTTTTATTTTAATATTTATTAGTGTAAATTTAAAGCATCGTTTATATACATACATGTTAAAATAGTAAATACATAAGCTTGTATTAAAGCTACTGCAATTTCTAAACCAACTAATAATACAATAATTATTAAAGGAATAAAATGAGCTATAAAAATAAAACTATTTACATTTAACATAGTCCAAGCAAAACCAGCAATTACTTTTAATAAAGTATGTCCTGCCATCATATTTGCAAATAATCGTACAGGTAAACTAATTACACGGAAAATATATGAAACTAATTCAATAGGTACTAAAATAGGAACTAATGCAATACTTGCACCACTAGGTAATAATAAATTTAAAAAATTCAATTTATGTTTTTTAATTCCAATTAAATTAAAACCTAAATAAATAGTTAAAGCTAAAGTAAAAGTTATTATTAAATGACTAGTTACTGTAAAACTATATGGAACCATACCAATTAAATTACATAATAAAATAAAAAAAAAAACAACAAAAATTAATGAAACAAAATGTTTACCAGCTTTTCCTATACTTGAATAAGTTAATTCTATAGTAACATTAAAAATCATTTCAAAAATTTGCTGAAAACGTGTTGGAATAAATTTAGTTTTTATACATGTATAAATGTATAGGTAAACTATACCTATTACTAAAATTAAAGAAGCATTAGTAAATATAAAAGGTATTTGAAAAATAGGTAAAATTTCAAATTGTTCTAAAGGACTAAACATAAAAATTATTTATCTAATTTTTTAATTAAATTAATTACCACCCCACCAATAAACAGTTACAAATAAAAATAACCAAACAACATCAACAAAATGCCAATACCAAGCAGCAGCTTCAAAACCAAAATGGTGTTGTTTTGTAAAATGGTGATTAATTAATCTAATAGTACTTACTATTATAAAAATAGTACCAACAATAACATGAATACCGTGAAAACCTGTTAATAAAAAAAAAGTTGTACCATAAATACTATCAGAAATAGAAAAAGTACTTTCAATATATTCATAAGCTTGTATTAAAGTAAAAAAAAAAGCTAATAAAATTGTGATAATTAAACTTAAAATAGCATTTTTTCTATCACCAAAAACTATTGAATGATGTGCCCAAGTAATTGTCGCACCTGATGATAATAAAATTATTGTATTTAATAAAGGTATACCCCAAGCATTTACAGTTTCAATACCTAAAGGTGGCCATAATGACCCTATTTCAGGAGTTGGTGCTAAAGCTGAATGGAAGAATGCCCAAAAAAAACTAACAAAAAATAATAATTCACTAAAAATAAATAAAAGCATACCATTTCGTAAACCTAATTGAACTTGTTTAGTATGTTGACCTTCATATACCGCTTCTCTAACAATATCACGAAACCAGGTATACATTGTTAAAATAACCATTAAGAATCCAGTTAAAGTTAAAAGATTACTGCCAATATAACCATGAAAATACATAGCACCACCAAAAGTTAAAAAAAAAAGTCCAAATGATATTACAAAAGGCCATGGACTTGGATCTACTAAATGATAAGGGTGATTTTGTGTATTTTGTGTATTTTGTGTAATTTTTTTTAAAAATGTTAAATCATTTTTTAATTTATCGATATTAGAATCATTAGTTGTTGTTTCAATTTGTAAATTTTTTTTATTAATATAATAATAATTTTCCATAAAGTTTAAATAAATAGTAATAGTTGTTTATTTAATGATAAATAATTCCCTTTTTAATTTTAAATAAAATATTTATTTTATTAAATATAATAAATTAATCAAAAATAAGATTAAATTTTAATTTTTTAATATTTTTATAATATTGTTTTTTTGTATTAATGGTTTTACTTTTATTTTTTGAAGTTTGAATTATTTCATTTATTATATTTTTTAAATTTGCATTTAAAAGTAACCATGATATTGATTTTTTAATTTGTTTATCTTCGTTTAAAAGCATTAAAAAATATCTATCTTTTTTTTTATTTTTTTTATTTCTTTTTTTATTTGGAATACTAATTGCTTTTAATTTAGGTAATAAATTATCAATTGATTTAAATAAAATAAAATTAGGTTTTTGTTTTGTAGTTTTTTTTAAATTAATTAAAATATTTTTAAATATGTTTTCTGAACAAGTTTTTTTTCCTTTCTTTAATAACATATTTATAAATAATTTTTTTATTTTATACTCTTCGTATTTTAGTTCCATATTTTGATCTTGATGTTTTTCGAGAATAAATTCCTAATAAATCATATTTACCACGAATTATATGATATTTTACTCCAGATAAATCTTTAACACGACCTCCACGAACTAATACTATTGAATGTTCTTGTAAAGTATGTCCAATACCTGGTATATAAGTAATTATTGTATACCTACTTGATAAATGAACTTTTGCTACTTTACGCATAGCGGAATTTGGTTTTTTAGGAGTTGTATTATAAACTTTTAAACAAATACCTTTACGTTGTGGACATTGTTTTAAAGCTGGACTTTTATTTCTTTTTTTTTTTTCTAAACGTTTTTGTTTTTTAAAAAATAATTGATTAATTGTTGACATATTTTAAAAAATATTATTTAAAATTTGAATAATAACGGACTCGAACCGCTAACATTTTCGGTGTAAACGAAATACTCTACCAATTGAGCTAATTATTCTATGGGCCTAAGTAGATTTGAACTACTGACTTTACACTTATCAGGCGTATACTCTAACCAACTGAGTTATAGGCCCTTTTGAAGTAAAAGGATTCGAACCTTTGATTTTCCGTACCAAAAACGGAGGCCTTACCACTTGGCTATACTTCAAAATAAAGCAAATATATGCTTAGAAAGACTCGAACTTTCATTTTATAGATCCGCAATCTAACGCTTTATCCAATTAAGCTATAAGCATAATTTTATTTTTGTTTTTTAATAATTTTAATATTCATTAATAAATTTTCTGATAAATTTTTTTTTATTAAAATTATAAAATTTAATAATTGAAAAATATTATTAAATTTTATATCAATTTTTGGTGTAAAACTTTTATAAATAAAATGTTCACGTGATTTTTTATTTACATGTGGTGATCTTAATAAAGTAAAAATTTTATTTTTATTTTTTGTTTGAAATATTCCCGATATTTGAATATTTTTTAATTTATTAATTTTTTTTAATTTTAATAAATTTTGTTTAAGTTGATTAATTTTTTGAAATGATTTAAAAGTTATTCTTAAAAGATACATATTTTTAATAATAAAAATTGTCTGGAGGTGGATTTGAACCACCGACACAAAGATTTTCAGTCTTTTACTCTAACCAACTGAGCTATCCAGACTAAATATTATATTAATAAATATAAATAAATTTTATTTAAATTTACTAATATAATATTTGGAAAAACAAATAAAAATAAAATAAATTGGGTACTAATTAATAAAATAATACTTTGTATTTTATTTATTTGTGAAATATATATTTTTCTTAATATTTTTTCAAAAAAAATAATTTTAATTATTTTTAAATAATAAAAAGAACTTAATACACTAATAATAATACCAAAAAAAACTAAACTAAAATAATTATTTTTAATGGCAGAAAAAAATATAAATAATTTTGAAAAAAAACCTGCTAATGGTGGTATACCCGCTAATGAAAAAAT
Source organism: Phytophthora pini (assembly GCA_023611945.1). Taxonomy (NCBI): domain Eukaryota; phylum Oomycota; class Peronosporomycetes; order Peronosporales; family Peronosporaceae; genus Phytophthora; species Phytophthora pini. The sequence continues at coordinate 73,288 of JALKBV010000032.1, forward strand.
ATTTAAAATAATAATAATAGCAATTAATTTATTTATAGTATAAATATTTGATAAATCTGTTAAATATTTAATAGGTTTATGATTTATATTCAAAGATAAATAGGATGTCCATAAATTAACACTTGTTATAATATAAATTATAACATATAATAAAATAAATGGTATATTATTTAACATATTTGAAGTAAATCCTATTAAAATAAAACCAACATGACTTATTGAACTATAAGCTAATAATCTTTTGATTTTGTTTTGTTGTAATGCTGATAATGCTCCAATTAACATAGATAAGAATGAAATTATATAAAAAAAAATTTCAAAAAAATATGAAATATTATAAAAAATTTCAAAAAATAAACGAATTAAAATTCCAATAAAAGCAATTTTTGGTACAATAGCAAAAAAACTAGAAATATTATTAGGAGCTCCTTCATATACATCCGGTAACCAAAAATGAAAAGGCGATGCACCTATTTTAAATAAAATACCAACAAAAATAAAAATTAATCCATAAGAAATACTTATTAATAAATTAATATTATCTAAAAAATTAATATTTGATAATATTAAAAAAATATTATTAAAATTTAAAGAACCTGTTATAGCATAAATTATTGAAGAACCAAATAAAATAAAACCTGAGGCAATTGATCCTAAAATAAAATATTTTAAACCAGCTTCAATTGATAATATAGATTTTTTTTGAGTTGAAGTTAATATATAAAAACTTAAACTTTGTAATTCAATTGCTAAATATAAAGTAATAAAATGATTAGAAGATACTAATAACATTAAACCTAATAATGAAATTAACATTAATATGTTAATTTCATATGTATTTATTTTTTGATGTATTAAATATTTTTGTTGAATTAAAAAACAAATAATTGTTGATAAAATTAAAATTATTTTAATAAATTGTGTAAAATTATTAATAACTAATACACCATTTAATATATTATTTGAAATATTTGTTATATTTGATGTTAAAATTAAAAGAATTAATAATAAATATATTATTATAGTAGTAATATTTTTAATAATCAAAATTTTTTGAGTATTTTGATTTTTTTTATAAAAAACTCCGAATAATAATAAAATTAATAAAACAGTTGTTAAAAAAAATTCAGGAATAATAATTTCAAAATTATTATAAAAAATTTCTTGAAAAATCATAGTAAAATTATAAAAGAAATAAATATTTTAAAAATATTTACTTACTATATATGCTATATATTTATAAAAAAATTATTTTATAAATATTTTTATTTTATTAAAAAAAAAATATTTAAAATGTCTTTAAAAAAAATTAAAAATTTTTCTATAAATTTTGGTCCACAACATCCAGCAGCTCATGGTGTTTTACGTTTAATTTTAGAATTAAATGGAGAAGTAGTACAAAAAGCAGATTCTCATATAGGTTTATTACACCGTGGTACTGAAAAATTAATAGAATATAAAAATTATTTACAAGCTTTACCTTATTTTGATAGATTAGATTATGTATCAATGATGTGTCAAGAACATGCGTATGTTTTAGCAATTGAAAAATTATTAAATTGTGATATACCATTAAGGGCTCAATATATTAGAGTTTTATTTTCTGAAATAACACGTATTTTAAATCATTTATTAGCTGTGTGTTGTCATGCTTTAGATGTAGGAGCTATGACACCTTATTTTTGGGGGTTTGAAGAACGTGAAAAATTAATGGAATTTTATGAAAGAGTTTCTGGTGCACGTATGCATGCTGCATATTTTAGACCTGGTGGTGTTAATCAAGATTTACCTAAAGGTTTATTAAATGATATTTATATTTTTTGTGAACAATTTAATACACGATTAGATGAAATTGAAGAAATGTTAACAAATAATAGAATTTGGAAACAGAGATTAGTTGATATCGGTGTTGTTTCTTCAAAAGATGCTTTAAATTTAGGATTTAGTGGCGTAATGTTACGTGGATCAGGTATTTCATGGGATTTACGTAAAACACAACCATATGAAGTTTATGATCAATTAGATTTTGATATACCTGTTGGTACTAATGGTGATTGTTATGACCGTTATTTAATTAGAATAGAAGAAATGCGTCAATCTATTAGAATTATTTTTCAAGTACTTAATAAAATTCCTACAGGTCCTATAAAATTAGATGATAAAAAAATTACAAATCCTAATAGAATAGAAATTAAAAATTCTATGGAATCTTTAATTCATCATTTTAAATATTATTCTGAAAATATTAGTGTAAATAGCGGTGAAACTTATACTGTTATTGAAGCACCTAAAGGTGAATATGGTGTTTATTTAATATCTGATGGAACTAATAAACCTTATAGATGTAAAATAAAATCACCAGGTTTTTTACATTTACAAGCTTTAGATTTTATAGCTAAAAATCATATGATTGCTGATGTAGTTACAATTATAGGTACATTAGATGTTGTTTTTGGTGAAATTGATCGTTAATCAAATTAAAATATATTTATTATAATATAAATATAAATGTTTATCAATTTTAAAAATAAAAAAATTATTAAGTTATAAAATAAAAAACTTAAAATATGATTACACAAAAAACAAAAATTTTTAAAAAATTTAAAATAAATCAATTACAAAAAATAAAACAAACATATAAATATATATATATATTTCGTTATAATGATTTAAATATTAACGAAATAATATCTTTAAAAAAAAGTATTAAAAAATTAGATTATAAATCTTTAATATTAAATCAAAATTTAACTACTCATATTTTCTCACAACTAAAAGGACAAGGTTCAATTTTAATAATTTATGGAAATAATAATTTAAATTTAATTGAAAATTTAAATAATTTAAAAAAATTTAAATTAATTTATTTAAATATTCAAAATAATATTTATTCTAATTTAAAAATAAAACAAATTTTATCTAAAAATTATCCACCGTTAAATAATTTACTTGTTCAACCTTTTTTAAATTTTATATATTATTTAAGAAAAATTTAAAAAAGGCGATTATAACTTAAAGGTAGAGTGTTAGATTGTGGGTCTAAGTGTTATGGGTTCAAGTCCCATTTTTCGCCCATTATTTTTTTTAATTTAATTAAATTTTCATGTTTAATAAGTTTATATTAATTTTTTTACTTATTTTACCATTAATTGCGGTTATTATATTATCTTTTTCGAAAAATGAAAAATTTATAAAAAATTTTAGTATTTTTATGTCTTTTTTCATTTTTTTAATGTCACTATCTTTATGGATTTTATTTGATAAATCAACTTCAAATTTTCAATATTTATTTAAAATAGAATGGATTAGTCAATTTAATATTAATTTCTATTTAGGTCTTGATGGTATTTCATTATTTTTTATAATTTTAACAACATTTTTGATTCCAATTTGTATGTTAATCAGTTATGAAATAATTAACAAAAATATTAAAGAATATTTTATTTTATATTTTATTTTAGAATTTTGTTTAATTATTTCATTTAGTGTATTAGATATACTTATTTTTTATATTTTCTTTGAAAGTGTATTAATTCCTATGTTTTTAATTATAGGTATTTGGGGATCAAGAGAACGTAAAATTAAAGCTTCTTATTTATTTTTTATGTATACTTTAGCAGGTTCATTATTTATGTTTATAGCAATTATTCATTTATTTTTAACTGTAGGGACTACTGATTATCAAATATTATATTATAGTAATTTTAATTTTTCATATGAAAAATTATATTTTTTAGCTTTTTTTTTATCTTTTGCTGTTAAAGTTCCAATGTTACCATTCCATGTTTGGTTACCTGAAGCTCACGTTGAAGCACCTACAGCAGGTTCTGTATTATTAGCAGGTATTTTATTAAAATTAGGATCGTATGGTATGATTAGATTTTTAGTTCCTTTATTTCCTAAAGCTACTTTATATTTTACACCATATATTTTAGTATTATGTCTAATTTCTGTTATTTATGCTTCATTAACAGCAATACGACAAACAGATTTAAAACGTATTATTGCTTATGCTTCAGTTGCTCATATGAATTTTATTATCTTAGGTATTTTTTCTTTAACTATACAAGGTTTAGAAGGTAGTATTATTCAAATGATTAGTCATGGATTAGTATCTAGTGGTTTATTTTTTTCAATTGGATGTTTATATGATAGGTATCATACACGTTTTATTAATTATTATGGTGGTTTAGCGCATACAATGCCTTTATTTTGTATTGCATTATTTATTTATGTATTAGCAAATATGTCTATTCCAGGTTCAAGTAGTTTTGTTGGAGAAATTTTAATATTAACGGGAGTTTTTGAAGATAATACTACAACTGCTATTTTTGCAACAATTGGGATGTTTTTAGGTGGTATTTATTCTTTATTATTTTATAACAGAATATGTTATGGTAATATTCAAAATATTTATTTAAAAATTTATTATGATTTAACATATCGTGAATTTTTAATACATTTAATATTAATTGCAAATATTTTCTTATTAGGTTTATATCCTAAAATTTTTGAAAGTTGTTTGCATGAAAGTGTATCTAAAATTTTAATACATATTGATTTTTCTTATTTTTATTAAACAAATTTTTTGTTTAATAAAAAGCCCTTTTAGTCTAATGGTTAGGACATTGCCTTTTCACGGCAAAGATACGAGTTCAATTCTCGTAAAGGGTAAAAAAATATATATTTGATATATTTTTTTAAATATGATAATTTAATAACCTATATGGCTATTGAATTATCATATATACTGGAATCAAATATTAAAAAATATAAAGATGAAAAAAGTTTACAAGAAACAGGAATTGTTCTTTCAATGAGTGATGGTATTGCAAGATGTTATGGTTTAACTCAAATTCAAGCTGGTGAAATGGTAGAATTTAATAATGGTAACATTAAAGGAATGGCTTTAAATTTAGAACCTGATGTTGTAGGTGTAGTTGTTTTTAGTAATGATAGAGAAATTCAAGAAGGTAATTTTGTAAGAAGAACCGGATCTATTGTTAGTGTACCTGTAGGACCTGAAGTATTAGGTAGAGTAGTTGATGCTTTAGGTCAACCAATTGATGGTAAAGGTCAAATTAATAGTAAATTAGAAAGTAGAGTTGAAGTTAAAGCTCCAGGTATTATGCCTAGAGAAAGTGTTAAAGAACCTGTACAAACTGGTTTAAAAGCTGTAGATAGTTTAATCCCTATTGGTCGTGGACAAAGGGAATTAATTATTGGTGATAGACAAACAGGTAAAACTTCTATTGCTATTGATACTATTATTAATCAAAGAGAACCTCATTTAAAAAAAGATACAAATAATCAATTATATTGTATTTATGTAGGTGTAGGTCAAAAAAGATCAACTATTGCTGAATTAACTAAAACTTTAGAAGAAAAAAATGCAATGTTTTTTTCTGTTATTGTTGCAGCTACTGCTTCAGATTCAGCACCATTACAATATTTAGCTCCTTATACAGGTTGTGCTTTAGGTGAATATTTTAGAGATAATGGTAAACATGCTGTAATTTTCTATGATGATTTATCAAAACAAGCTGTAGCTTATAGACAAATGTCATTATTATTAAGAAGACCTCCAGGTAGAGAAGCTTATCCAGGTGATGTATTTTATTTACACTCACGTTTATTAGAAAGAGCTGCTAAAATGAATAGAAAAATTGGTGGTGGTTCATTAACAGCTTTACCTATAATTGAAACTCAAGCTGGTGATGTTTCTGCTTATATTCCAACTAATGTTATTTCTATTACTGATGGACAAATTTTCTTAGAAACTGAATTATTTAATGAAGGTCAAAGACCTGCAATTAGTGTTGGTTTATCTGTAAGTCGTGTTGGTTCTTCAGCTCAAATTAAAGCTATGAAACAAATTGCTGGTACAATGAAATTAGAATTAGCACAATTTAGAGAAGTTCAAGCTTTTGCTCAATTTGGTTCAGATTTAGATGCAACAACTCAACAACAATTAAATAGAGGGGTTAGATTAACTGAAATGTTAAAACAAGGTCTAAATATTCCATTATCTGTTGAAGATCAAATTGTAATTATTTATTTAGGTGTACGTGGTTTCTTAGATAAAATTGCTGTAGATAAAATTTCAATTTTTGAAACTAATTGGTTAAATTTTATTAAAACTAATCATTTAGATATTTTAGAAGAAATTTTAACTAAAAAAGAAATTTCTAAAGAATTAGATAAAAAATTAAATACTTTAGCTACTGATTTTACTAATAATTTTATTACTAAATAATAAATTATATAGAAACCTTAATTTTTTTATAAAAAATGTATATATATTTTTTATTATTAATACTCAGTACATATATAAATTTAAGTATTTTAATAGTAAATAATGTCGATTATAGCTATTATAACTTTACAAATTAATTTGAGTCGCGCGTTTAAACAAAATACAAACAATAGAAACTTTTAATTAATAATCTTATATGCAATTAATGTTGAATCAAATAAAAATATATAGATTAAGAAATATTAACCACTATAAACAGGTAATTATCTATAAGGAAAAAAGTAATTTTTTAAGAAATATAATACAGATAGGACGCAATAACATTATTATATATAATAGTGAATAGTGTTTCTTTATATTATTATAATAAGTTTTAAAGATTAACTTTATCTTGAAGATTATGATAAAATAATTAGAAAAATTTGTAATCTATCTAATCAAATAAGTTCTGTATGTCAATTTAATAATTTAATTTATAAAAAAATAGAATTTTATATTAACATTTAAATTAATAATATATATAAATTAATATATTTTTTAATTAATTTTTTGTCGAATATTCATGTGGGTAATAAAAAAAATTTTTATATTATAAGGTATAATTAATTTCACCTCTTATTTAAAATTATCAGAAAATTTTTTAGAAGTAAATAGATTACGTACTAATAGTTTAATAATTCAAAATGATAATATTGAAGAAATGCATTAAAGAATATTTTAATTAAAAAAAGAATTTAATAATAATATTTTAGTAATAAAGAGACATGCCGGTAAATGTTTAAAATTAAGTTAATTATATAAATTATTTTAAATAAAATAAAAAAATACTACATTTACCAGATATCGTGGATTAAATATTTATTATAATTTTTAAAATATAATTAAATATAATATTTAATTATATTTTAAAAATTTAATATTATTTATTATTAATATTGTAACGTACTAAATATGCTTCAAATTTACCTAAAAAAGGTATAATTACTATAAAAAATAAAAAATAATAAATCATACTTATAACACCAATTTCAGTATAAGGATATTCAACCGGACATTGTCCAACCCAACCTAATAATAAGAAAGCTACAACTAATAACCAATAACAAACTTTAAAAATAGGTCTAAAAGCTGTACTTCTAATTTCAGATGAATTTGTAAAAGGTATAGTTAATAAAATAATTAAAGAACCAAACATTGCAATAACACCACCAATTTTATTAGGAATTGATCTTAAAATTGCATAAAAAGGTAAAAAATACCACTCAGGTACAATATGTAAAGGTGTTTTCATTGGATTAGCTTCAATATAATTATCTGGATGACCTAAAGTATTTGGATAATAAAATATAAAAATAAAAAATATTAAAAATAATACCATTAAACCAAATAAATCTTTTGTATAAAAATAAGGATAAAAAGGTATATTTTCTGTTTTTAAAGTAATACCTAATGGATTATTAGAGCCAACTTCATGTAATAAAATTAAATGTATTAATACTGCACCTACTATAACAAAAGGAAAAGTAAAGTGTAAACTAAAAAAACGATTTAATGTTGGATTATCTACAGCAAAACCACCCCATAACCAATCTACAATATCTTTTCCTATTAAAGGTATTGCAGAAAATAAATTAGTAATAACAGTTGCACCCCAAAAACTCATTTGTCCCCAAGGTAAAACATAACCCATAAAAGCTGTTGCCATCATTAAAATAAAAATTACTACACCTGAACACCATAAAGCTTCTCTTGGAGTAATATATGAACCATAATATAAACCTCTAAAAATATGTACATATACTACAATAAAAAAAAATGAAGCACCATTAGCGTGTGTATATCTGATTAACCAACCATTATTTACATCTCGCATAATATGTTCAACACTATTAAAAGCTAAATCAATATGTGGTGTATAATGCATCGCTAAAAAAATACCTGTTAAAATTTGTACTACTAACATAATACCGGCTAACGAACCAAATCCAAAAAAATAATTTAAATTAATAGGGGTAGGATAATCTATTAAATGATTATTTAAAACGGCAAATAATGATTTTTTATTCCATCTCATATTATAGAATAAAAATAAACCTAAAAACAAAAATAATAATAATTAAAAAATCAATTAGGAATTTATTTTTTTATCCCAAGGATTGTTAAATTCAAATAATCTATATTGTTGCGATAAATTAATAGGTTCATAAACTACTCTTTTTTTTAAATCATTATAAAAAACTTCAAGAAATCCACTTAATGGGAAATCTTTTCGTAAAGGATGTCCCTCAAAACCATAATCAGTTAAAATTCTTCGTAAATCTGGATGATTTATAAAAAAAATACCAAACATATCCCAAACTTCTCTTTCACACCAATTAGCAGCTTTATATATTTGAATAATAGAATCTACTGGTTGTAATTCATTAATTGAAATTTTTACTTTTAAACGACTATTAAAACGAATACTTAATAAATTATAAATAATTTCAAAACGTTTTTCTTTATTAATATAATCTACAGTACAAATTTCAGATAGTATTTTAAATTGACTATTTGTATGATTTTTTAAAAAAAATAAAATAGGAATTAATTTTTTTGTAGAAATATTAATACATAATTCATTTTTATATAAAGTATAATTTATTATAGGTAAAATTTGTAATAAATATTGACTAAATTTTTTTAATATTTTCATAAATAAAAAATAATTATAAATATTAATTATAAATATTTATATATCAAAAAAATAAACTATTATTTTTTTTTAAATAGTTTAATTTTCGGTACCAGTAAGTATATAACTTGTTATAAATAAAATATATTATATATAATATATTTTATTTATATTACAGAATTTAATACTAATTAAAAAGCAAATAAAATTAAAAAAGCCATCATTAAACAAAATAAAGCAATTGCTTCAGTTAATGCGAAACCTAAAATAGCGGTTCTCATTAATTCTTGTTGTAAAGAAGGATTTCTTGAAATACCTATAATTAAAGAACCAAAAACGTTACCGATACCAATACCAGCACCAATTAATCCTAAAGTAGCTAAACCTGCACCTAAAAATTTAGAAGCTTGTAATAACATAAAATGTATTATCAATTTTTTTTTTATTTAAAATATCTTATCTTAAAAGATATATTTTTTTTTATAAAAAATTTTAATATAAAATTTTTATCATGAAAAAAGTTATTAATATTAGATATTAAATTAAAATACGCAAAAAATAATATTCTAATTTTAGTTTATAATAATATACTAAAATTAGAATATATTTAAAATAATTATAAAAAAAGAAATTATAATAATTTTATATAAAATTTTAATTTTCAATTTTTTTACCATGTACTAAAGTAACATATACAATATAAAAAAAAAATATAGCTGAAAAAAATGAAATATAAGACCCGAAACTACTTACAGCATTCCAACCACTCATTGCATCAGGAAAATCTGGAATTCTTCTAGGCATACCTGCTAAACCTAAGAAATGCATTGGAAAGAAAGTTACATTTACTCCTATAAAAAATAACCAAAAATGAATTTGACCTAATATTTCTGGATATCTACGTCCTGAAATTTTACCAATCCAAAAATAAAATCCAGTAAATATACCAAAAACAGCACCCATAGATAAAACATAATGGAAATGTCCTACAATATAATAAGTATCATGTATTGCTATATCTAAACCTGAATTTGACATAGCTACACCAGTTACACCACCCATAACAAATAATAAAATAAATCCTAAAGTAAATAATAGAGGAGTTTCAAATTTTAAAGAACCACCCCATAAAGTAGCTAACCAACTAAAAATTTTAATACCAGTAGGTACTGCAATAATCATAGTAGCTGCTGAAAAATAAGCTCTAGTATCTACATCTAAACCAACAGTAAACATATGATGTGCCCAAACAATTGAACCTAATAAACCTATAGATAACATAGCATAAACCATTCCTAAATAACCAAATACATTTTTTTTAGCAAAAGCTGCTGAAACTTGACTAATAATACCAAATCCAGGTAAAATTAAAATATAAACTTCAGGATGACCAAAAAACCAAAATAAATGTTGATATAATACAGGATCACCTCCACCTGAAGGATCATAAAAAGAAGTATTTAAATTTCTATCAGTTAATAACATAGTAATTGCACCAGCTAATACAGGTAAAGTTAATAATAAAAGAAATGCTGTAATTAATACAGACCAAACAAATAAAGGTAATCTGTGGAAACTTAAACCTGGAGCTCTCATATTATAAATAGTTGAAATAAAATTAATTGCACCTAATAATGAAGAAATACCTGTTAAATGTAAACTAAAAATAGCTAAATCTACTGAAGGTCCAGAGTGTGCTTGCACACTAGATAAGGGTGGATAAACAGTCCAACCTGTACCAGCACCAGATTCTACAATAGCTGATGAAACTAATAATAATAAAGCTGGAGGTAATAACCAAAAACTTATATTATTCATACGTGGGAAAGCCATATCAGGTGCACCTATCATTAAAGGAACAAACCAATTACCAAAACCACCAATTAAAGCAGGCATAACTAAAAAGAAAACCATTATAAAAGCATGTGCTGTAACAACAACATTATATAATTGATGATTTCCCATAAAAATTTGATTACCTGGTTGTGCTAACTCCATTCTAATTAAAAGAGATAATGTTGTACCAACAACACCAGCAAAAGCACTAAAAATTAAATATAAAGTTCCAATATCTTTATGATTTGTTGAAAAAAGCCATCTTGTTGACCATTTATTTATATTTTGAAAATTCATTTTTAAATATTTTTTAATTCTTTTTAAAAGCAAAATTATATATTTTATTTAAAAATTAAAAAAAGCGTTGGTTTTTTTAATTTTTTATTATTTAAGATAATAAAGTATTTCTTTATTTATTAAAAAATTGTTTAATTTTATTTATTATTTGTTTTATATCAGTAAATAATATTAAGATTAAAAAAATAATACCAATAATTTTAAATATCATAAAAATTTTTAATTATATATTAAAATCAAAATTGATTTTATTTTTTAACCAAGTTAAATAATCTTCTAATGAAACAGCTTCAACAACAATAGGCATAAATCCATGATTTACTCCACAAATTTCACTACATTGTCCATAAAAAACACCTTCTCTTTTAATAAACATTGAAGTTTGATTTAAACGTCCAGGACATGCATCTAATTTTATACCTAATGATGGTATAGCCCAAGAATGTAAAACATCTGATGCTGTAATTAATACCCTAATATGACTATTAGTTGGAACTACTACACGATTATCTACTTCTAAAAGTCTAAATTGACCTATAGCTAAATCATCTTCTTGTATCATATAACTATCAAAAATTAAAGGTTCATCAGAAAATTCTAAATTATCTGAATATTCATAACTCCAGTACCATTGACTACCTATTACTTTTAAAGTAATAATAGGATCAATTACTTCATCCATTGAATATAATAATGCAAAAGATGGTATTGCTACAGTTAATAAAATTAAAGCTGGAATAGTAGTCCAAATAATTTCAATAGTTGCACCATGTACAACAGTTGCTGGAATTTTATTTTTTTTTTCATCAAAAAGAGTAACAACTCTAAATAACATCCAACATACAAATACAACAATCATAATTAAAAAAAACATTAAATCATGATGAAAATTTATAATACCTTCCATTACTGGAGTTGCTGGATCTTGAAAACCTAATTGCCAAGGTTCTGCCATATCTAAAAAAGTAAATTGATTGTTTATATATTTTATTATTGTCATAATATTGTTAAGAATTTTTCCTTTTATTTTTTAATATATCCAAAATTAAGTATCTTTCTTGAATTTTTAAATTCAAAAATAAATATAAATAAAAATATTTATATTTAAGAAAAATAAAATAATTAAATTATTATTTTTCTTAAATAATATATAATTTTAAATATTCGAAAATCTAAATTATAAAAAAATATTACTACTTTTAGTCAATTCATTTAACAATTTTTTTTAATTTAAGAATATCAATATGATTTTACATCTTAATATTAGATATAGATATAATTAATATGATTAAAAAAGAATCATTGAATTAGTGTAGTGTGTGTATCTTACGCTCTTATTAAAGTATGTAAATTTTTAGTCTATAATCCCCAGAAACTATCTCTTTAATTATTTTCAGAATTGCAAGTACTATGTTTATGTCATTGTGTTGAAATTTATATTAAAAATATTATCTAAGCTAATATACTTTGTATCTAATAGAATATTTTATATATTTTTCGTATTTGAAGATTCACTTGATATAAAACTTAACATTAATTTTTCATTTTAAATATTTTTTGTATTTAATAAATAATTTATTAAAAAACTAAAATTATTTATCGTTTTGAATACTTGAAGATTTTGTATTTATAGTTAAATTATTTCCATTATAAATACTATCATTACATAAAGAATTATTTTTTATAAAAAATATAATAAAAATAAATTTTAACTTTTTTATAAAGAAATTATATTAAAAACATTTTTATTTGTAATATATAATTTTTTAATAAAATATTATAAATCTAAATTTAAATTCCCTTTTGTTAAAAAGTATTTTAAATAAAATTTTATTTTTATAGCTTGAATTTAATTAATTTCAGATTTTATAAAATTTTTTTGATTTATAATATTTTATTAAAAATAAAACAGGAAAAATGGGACTTGAACCCATAACAATAATTTTGGAGACTATGATTTTACCAATTAAACTATTTTCCTTTAATTTAAGAATGTTTTAAAGATCTCTTCCAGACACAGGTTCCCCTACGACTACCTTGTTACGACTTCATCAAAGTTACTAATTACTTTTTAGGAATTTTAATTTATTTAATATAAATTATAAATTATTATATTTAAATAATTATTTAATTATACTAAATGATTAAGAATTATTTTAAAAATAATCAACTTCCCTGATGTGACGGGCGGTGTGTACAAAGTCCAGTAACATATTCACCGCAGCATGCTGTTCTGCGATTACTAGCGATTCCAACTTCATAAGGGCGAGTTTCAGCCCTTAATCCGAACTAAGATAATTTTTAAAGATTTGCTCCAACTTTTATCATTATTGCCTCTCATTGTAATTACCATTGTAGCACGTGTGTAGCCCAACTCATAAGGGCCATGAAGACTTGACGTCATCCCCACCTTCCATTAACCTATCATTAATCTTTTTGTTAGAGTACTTTATTATTTTTATAATAAATTAGCAACTAACAATAGGGGTTGCGCTCGTTAAGGGATTTAACCAAACATTTCACAACACGAGCTGACGACAGCCATGCAACGCCTGTTTTTTATATAAATTTTTATATAAAAATTAGCAAGAGTTGGTAAGGTTCTGCGCGTATTATCGAATTAAACCACATGCTCCACCGCTTGTGTAGACTCCCGTCAATTCCTTTGAATTTCAATCTTGCGATTATACTTTTCAGGCGGAGTGCTTAACGCGTTAGCTGTTATATCTAAAAATTCTAAATATTAGCACTCATCGTTTACAGCATGGACTACCGGGGTCTCTAATCCCGTTCACTACCCAAGCTTTCGTTTCTCAGTGTCAGTATATACCCAGATAATTGCCTTCGCCATAGGTCTTCCTTCTATTATCAACGTATTTTATCACTCCAATAGAAATTCCATTATCCTCTATTTATACTCCAGTTTATCAGTTTTGAAAAAATGTATAAAGTTGAGCTTTAATTTGTTTCTTTCAACTTAAAAAACCACCTACAAACCCTTTACGCCTAATCATTCCGAATAATGCTCGCTCCTCCCGTATTACCGCGACTGCTGGCACGGGTATTAGCCGGAACTTCTTTTTTAAGTACTGTCATTTTCCTCCTTAATGAAAGAGCTTTACAACCTAATTAGCCTTCATCACTCACTCGGTATTGCTGGATCAAGCTTCCGCTCATTGTCCAAAATTCCCCACTGCTGCCTTTAAAAAAGTTTGGGCCGTGTCTCAGTCCCAATGTGGCTGATCATTCTTTCAAACCAGCTAAAGATAATAGGCTTGGTAGTCTATTAAACTACCAACTACCATAATCTTGCGCAAACTCATCTTTTAACGTTAAAAAAACTTTAATTAATTTATTCAGTATTTTTATAAAAATAATTATTCTGAATTAAAAGGTAGATTATTCACGTGTTACTCACCCGTTCGCCATGTTTTTAAAACATTCGACTTGCATGTGTTAAGCATACCGATAGCATTTATTCTGAGCCAGGATCAAACTCTATTTGAATTTTATATTAATTATTTAATATTAATTTTTAAAATAACAAATATTTAAAAATTTAATAATATAACATTCTTATATTAATTTTTGTCTTATATTATCTTAAAGAATAGAAAATTTTTTTTTTTAAATGTATTAATATAGATTATTATTAATATATATATATACTAAAATTGGAGAAAGTAGGATTTGAACCTACGTAGAAATTACTTCAACAAATTTACAGTCTGCCGCTTTTAACCACTCAGCCATTTCTCCTATATTAAAATTAATTGTGATTAGTGGGACTCGAACCCACAATATTTACTTGGAAGATAAAGGATTTACCAATTAATCTATAATCACAAATAAATGTCAATTCTAGTATTATTCCCTATTAATTTAAGATATGGAAATACCAAATACTGCCTTTGGGTCCATTTTTTAATTTAATATTATAAGCAAAAAAAGGGACTCGAACCCTCAACATTAACCTTGGCAAGGTTATACTCTACCATTGAGCTATTTTTGCAATAAATTATTTTTTAATAATAAAAAGAGAATTTAATAATAAAAATAATTCATTAGAATTTTTAGCATTTGTATGAATGGATATATCAATTGGTGGAATATTTTTAAATTTTAAAAATTCCGTTTTTAATTCAAAAAAATCTAAAATATTTTGAATTTGAAAATTTAAAATATTTTTATTTTTAAAATTAAAATTTATTTTAGTAATATTTTGTAAAATAAAAATTAAAAATTTTTCTAAAAAAATAAAAATTTTTTTTTTTCTTAAAGTTATTTTACAACCTATAATTGAATTTTTTTTAATTTTTAAAAAAATATTATTTTTTTTTGATTTAGTTATAATAGGTTTTTGATTTATTATTAATTTTAAAAGTAAAATTATATTTATTAATTTTTTTTTTTCAATATTTGCATCTTTAAAACCAATATTTAAACAAATTTTAGTGATTTTAGGAATTTCAAATATATTTTTAAAATTTAATTTTGTTAAAAGATCGTATATAGTAATGTTTTGATAATGATTTTGTAAATTTTTTTCCATAAATTTTTATAAAATATTTGAAGCTAATGATAATATTTTAAAATTTTTTTGTTTTCTAAATTCGGAAGTAATTGGACCAAATATACGTGTACCTAAAGGTTTATTTTGATTATTTAAAATAATTATACAATTTTTATCAAATTTTACTAAATTACCTATTGTACTTTTTTTTTGATATTTTGTATGAATAATTAAAGCTTTAAATAAATCGCCCTTAACTATTTTAATTTTTTTTTTTTGATTTAAACGTAATTTTTTTGAAGAAATTAAAATTGTATCACCAATTTTACCAACCTTTTTTTTATAAATTTTTATACATTGACCGATTTTAATACCACTATTATCATTTACTTTTAATTTAGTTTGAATTTGAATCATAGATTTTATAATAATTAAAATGATGAGAGTAGGACTTGAACCTACATCTTCAGATTATGAGCCTGATAAGTTAACCTATTACTCTATCTCATCTTATTACATATTTTCGGAAGAAAAGGATTTGAACCTTTGATCTTCTGTTCCCAAAACAGATGCATTAGCCAGACTATGCTACCTTCCGTTTATAATAATATATTATTTAATAAAGAATAATGATGGTAGGATTTGAACCTACAACATTAGGATTATGATTCCCACGCTCTACCATTAAACTACATCATCCTATCCTATTTTAATATTAATAAAATAAGTCGAAGTGGGATTTGAACCCACGAGTTAATAAATTAACTGATAGTTTAGCAAACTACTGCCTTAAACCTAACTTGGCTATTCGACCTAAAATATAAAACTTCTTTGATAGGATTTGAACCTACAACCTAATGGTTAACAGCCATTTGCTCTACCGTTGAGCTACAAAGAAATATTTATATTTTAAAATATAAAACTTTTAGTATTTTTAAGCTACATATTTTACAATATTTACACTTAAAACCTATCAATGTAATAATCTTTTACAGTTTTTATATGAAAAATTTTTAAGAATGGTTTCTTACTTAGATGCTTTCAGTAATTATCCAAAATAAATTTAGCTACTCGGCGATGCCTTTCAACAACCGATACACCAGAGATTTACCCTTCTCGGTCCTCTCGTACTAGAGTTAGATTCTTTCATTTTTCAAAATATCTATAGAAGATAGGAACCAAACTGTCTCACGACGTTCTAAACCCAACTCACGTACCACTTTAATCGGCGAACAGCCGAACCCTTGGAACCTTCTTCAGCTCCAGGATGTGATGAGTCGACATCGAGGTGCCAAACGACTCCGTCGATAGGAGCTCTTAGGAGTCATCAGCCTGTTATCCCCGGAGTACCTTTTATCCGTTGAGCGATAATCTTTCCACAAAGAATTATCGGATCACTATGACCGACTTTCGTCCCTGTTTGATATGTCTATCTTACAGTCAAGCAAGCTTTTACCATTATGCTCTACAATTGATACTATTATCCAATTTGAGCTTACCTTTGTACACCTCCGTTACTCTTTAGGAGGTGACCGCCCCAGTCAAACTACCAACCATACACTGTCTATTTAAAAAATATTAGTTATTTATTTTAATAAGAGTGGTATTTCAAAGATATCTAAACAATTTACTAGCGTAAAGATCTAAACGATTACCACTTATACTACACATATTAAATAAAATAACAATATAAAGATGTAGTAAAGGTTCACGGGGTCTTTCCGTCTAACTATAGAAAATCCGCATCTTCACGGATAATTCAAATTCACTGAGTCTATATTGGAGACAGCGGGGATGTCGTTACACCATTCATGCAGGTCGGAACTTACCCGACAAGGAATTTCGCTACCTTAGGACCGTCAGAGTTACGGCCGCCGTTTACTGGGACTTCCATTTAATGCGCAAACATCTCCTTTTAATCTTCCAGCACCGGGCAGGTGTCAGACCCTATACATCATGTTACCATTTAGCAGAGTCCTAAGTTTTTATTAAACAGTCGCAACCCCCTATTTTGTGACACCTAATTATTAAAAATAATTAGGTACTTTTTATCCCGAAGTTACAAAGTCATTTTGCCGAGTTCCTTCAATATAGTTCTCTCATTCACCTTAGTCTACTCGACCTATCCACCTGTGTCGGTTTAGGGTACGGTTTTTAATTAAAAAAGCTATTTCCTGAAAAATTAAAAATTTTTGTCACTTTTTTAAAAAAATTTAATTTAAAAATTATCCCATCAAAATTTGCTTTCGTCAAATCTTTCTTAGGGGCCGTTTCACTCTATGCAATACATTTTAACATAGAAACCCTTGGATTTACGGTGATAACGATTCATATTCGTTATTTTTTGTTACTAATGCCAGCATTTTCTTTTCTGATATCTTCAATATATTTCACAATATATCTTTATTAACATACAGAATGTTCCGCTACCGTTTTATTAAATAAATAAAACTTGCCGCTTCGGTAAATTTCTTAAGTCTCGATACATTTTAGGCGCAAAAAAACTAGACCAATGAGCTATTACGCTTTCTTTAAAGGATGGCTGCTTCCAAGCCTACCTACTGGTTGTAATCATTTTTTCACTTCCTTTTTCACTTAGAATATTATTTAGAGACCTTAGCGATCAATCTGGGCTGTTTCCCTCTTGACAAAAGACCTTAGCGCCTAATGTCTGTCTATTTAAATTTCATTTTTTTGTATTCGGAGTTTCCAAGAATTCAGTAAGTTTTTACGCCCCCTAGCTCAATGAGTGCTCTACCCCAAAAAAAGATTTTAAATGCTCTACTTCAATAGATTTCGCGGAAAACCAGCTATCTCTGAGTTTGATTAGCCTTTCACTCCTAACCACAAATCATCTCCATATTTTGCCACATATGTGAGTTCGATCCTCCAAATAGTTTTACCTATTTTTCAATCTGTTCATGGTTAGATCACTCAGTTTCGGGTCTTATTTATATAACTAAAAAGCTTTTTAAAACTTGATTTATCTACGCCTACTTTATAAAATTAAGCTTGCTATAAAAATAAACTTGCTGGCCCATTATGCAAAAGGTACATTGTTACTTTTTAAAAAAGTTTCAATTGATTATTAACATTAAGTTTCAGAATTATTTCAAACTCAAAAGTTCTTTTTCACCTTTCCTTTACAGTACTTGTTCACTATCGATCATTAATTTTTAAAAGGTTTTGAGGGTGGTCCCCCAATATTCAAAAAAGATTACACATACCTCTTTTTACTATAATAAAAATATTAATTATTTTACGGGACTTTCACCCTTTTAAGTAAATTTTTCAAAATTTTTCAAATAATTAATTTTATTTTTATAAACCTAATTTCCATTTTCATTCGTCATTACTAACGGAATCTCGTTTGATTTTTTTAACAGTTACTTAGATATTTCAATTCACTGTTTTTTAAAATTTCACAAAGAAATAGTTTTCTTTAGGAAATCTATATTTCAAAATAAAATAATATTTAATATAGCTTTTCGCATTTTTTACGTCCTAAAAATTAAATTAATGCCAAGGCATCCACTTAATGCTTTTATTATTAATACTTAAACCATTTAAATGGTTTAAATTTTTATTTTTTTTTTAAATATTCATTAATTAATTTTAAATTTAAATAGAAAGGATATAAAATAGTTTTAAAAGTTGGTTTTTTAAAAAAAATACCTGTTTTTATTTTTTTATTTCTATGTAAATATGCAGTCGTTAATGGTTTTAAAGGTTTTTTTTCACCTAAAAGATAATAAATACTATTTTTATAAGAATTTTTATTTTTTTTTTTATAAAAATAAGGATATTTATTTTTTTTATGATTAAAATATTGTTTATTAAATTTTTTATTTTTTTGATAATTTTTTTGCATATTTAAATTTATTTAATAATATAAATAATATCTCCTTTTTGTAATATAAAATTAGGTTTACTTATAATTTTATTATTAACTTTAATTTTTTTATGATTAATTAATTGTTTTGCTTGAAATACTGTTTTTACTAATTTTAATCTAACAAGATTAATATCTAAACGACTTTCTAATAAGATAACAAATTTTTTAAAAATATTTATTTTATTATTTTTTTTTAATAATTTTGTAAATATATTTTTTAATTGATATTCATGAATACAACCATAAAAATTTCTAAATTGTTGTTTTTCAAATAATCTTTTTTGAAAAAATTTTTTACGTTTTTCCGGTTTTATTTCTTTTCTATATCTTAATTTTTTTTTAAATAAATTCCATTTTTTTGATTTTAATTTTAATAAGTTTAAATTTTTATGAATGTTTCTATTATTTTGAAAACATATTTTATTTCTTGGTTTTAATTTATTCATAATATTTATTAAAATATTTTACGTAATAAATACATTAAAGTATATATTGATTGAATATTTTTAGAATTTGTTACTATAGGATAATTTATATTTTTTATAGTTTGATTTGTATTAATTAATGAAATAGTTGGAATTTTTAAAGTAGAAAGTTCTTGATTTAAAAAAGTATCTTTAATTGAACTTTTAATAATTAAAACTAATTTTATTTCATTTTCTTTAATTAAATAATTAATTACTTTATTAAATGTTGTATCCATAATTTTATTAGTAATTAAGCCGTTTATCCAATCTTTATTAAAAAAAATAATATTTCGATTTTTTTTAATAAAAGCTGTATTTAATAAAAATTGAACTTCATTTGCATTTCCTATTATTAAAATTTTTTCATTTTTTTGTATAATATATTTTATTAATTTAAAAACACGTTTTAAAAAAAATGAAACATCTTTTAAATTAATTATAGTATAATCATATCTACTACCATATATAAAAGGTAATATTTCTTTATTTGTATAAGTTAATGAATCTCCATACATGTTTTTTGATTTAAATAATAAATTTAATAAAATATTATTATTATTATTTTTTTTTTTTTGTATCATATTTAATTATTTTTTACTTTTTTTCCTTCTTTTTGTAAAATTTTTTCATTTTTTAATAATAAACCTTTACCTTTATAAGGTTCAGGTTTTTTAAAATTTTTAATATAATGTACAAATTGACTTAAAAAAATAAAATCTATACTACTAAAAATTAAAGTATTTGCTTGATTAATAATTTCAATATTTTTTGGAATAGGTATTATAATATTATGACTAAATCCTAATTTTAGAATTAAATTATTATTTTCAATATGAGATTTAAAACCAATACCTTTTAAAAGTAAATTAATTTTAAAACCTTGAGAAATACCTTTTATTTTTATTTTAATTAATTTATTATATAAATTTAAAATACTTTTTTTATTTTTATCTACATTAATATTTATTAATAATTTATTTTTTTTTATAAAAAAAAATAAATTATTAATAGTTTTTAAAGATAATAAACCTAAAGATGTTTCAAAAAAAATTATTTTATCTTTATTATAAATTTTTATATCATTTGGAAAAATAAAAGTTTTATCTATGAAAAAAAGTTGAATATTTCCTAAAGAACTTTTAAAAAAATTTTTATTTTTTATTATTTTATTTTTTTTTAATATTTTAATCATAATTTTTTTTAAGAAATTTTACAAATTAATTCACCACCAACATTTAATTTTTTAGCTTGTAAATCTGTTAAAATACCTATTGAGGTTGAAAGAATATAAAATCCTGTTTTTTTTTTATATAAATCTTTATTAGCAATATATAAACGTTTTCCTGGTTTGGATAAACGTTTTATTTCACTAATAACTGCTTTATTTTTTCGATATTTTAAGTAAATATCTAATTGATTTTTTGAATTTATTTTATAACTTTTTATAAAACCTTCTTTAACTAAAATATTTAAAATATTTATACTTTGTTTTGATTTTTGTTGTACTATTTTTGATTTTTTTGCTAAGTAACCGTTTTTAATTTTTGAAAATAAATTTGAAAGAGTATCTGTTATAATCATAATAAAAATTACCAACTGTATTTTGAAATACCAGGTAAAAAGCCTTTAGATGCTAATTTACGTAATTGTATTCTAGAAATTTTAAATAAACGATATATACTTTTAGAACGACCTGTTAAAACACATAAATTTTTAATTCTAGTAATTGAAGAATTTTGATGAAAAAAAAACCATTTTTGTTGTAATTTCCATCTTAAATCTTTTTCAATATTTAAATTTTTTGAAAGAATTTTTAAAGTTAATCTATTTTTTTCAAAATTTTTAAATAAATAACGTTGTTTAATATTTTTTTTTATTTTTTTTTGCATAAAATTATATAATAAAAATAAATGTGGAGATAATCGGATTCGAACCGATAACCTTATATTTGCAAAACATACTTTCTACCAGTTGAAATATATCCCCAATAAGTGTATTGGGACTTGAACCCAAGACCATCGGATTAAAAGTCCGGTGCTCTACCAACTGAGCTATACACTTAAGTTAATTAAAAAATTAATTAACTGTTAAAAAAATTTTTTTAAATAATAAAAATTTTTGATTTAAAAAAATATTAATTTTTTGTTTTAATAAAGTATTTAAAATTGGTGTTTCTTTTATTTTAATTTCTTGATTTTTTTTATAAATTGATAATTTTTTAGTAATAAATAATTCGAAATTAGAACAAAATGTTTTATATGAATTATTAAAAAAAAAAATAATATTATTTTTTTCAAAATTAATTTGATTTTTTTTTTTATTATCAAAAATAATTTTTTTTTTTCTAAATTTTAAATTATAACAAATTTTAGGTAAAAAAAAATAAGTAACAAAAAAATAAAAATTAAAAAAAAAAAATAAAAACCATGAAACTTGATTAAAAAATGAAAATTGATCGAATTGTGGCATAATTTTATTTTAAAATTTTACTTCTTCAACATATATTTTTCTTGAAAGAATACTTTTTTATTTTAAATTATTATTTTGTATTTTTTGATTTTTAATAATAGTTTGTATATAAGATAATCGTGAAAATTCTTTTTTAGATTTTTTTAAAATATTTAAATTATTAATATTATTTATTTGAAAATTTAAATATCTTAATTTATAACAATTAATTAATCTTGTAGAATTAATTTTTTGTTTATAGAATCCTTTTTTATTATATTTATTAAAATAATTTTTTTTTTTATAATTTAAAACATTATTTAAATTAAGAGGTTTCATTGAAAAAATAAAACCTAAGATAGAAATAAAAATTTTTCTATTATTACGATTTCCACCTAATAAACGACCTTTTATTGAATTATTATTATTTTTTAAAATATTTTGAAACATTATTTTATTAAATTGATATAATATATTATAAGTTAAATCGTAATTAAATAAAATAACATTTTCATATTTCATAGCAATTGTTGAAATTTCATCTATTTTTATTAAAGTAAAAGGCAAATAAAGATTTTCATAATTATTAAATTCAATTACATAGGATTCTAAATTTAAATTATTATATAATATTTTATTTGAAAATAAAATATTTTTTAATTTAAATTTTTTGTTTTTTAAGTAATTATTTTTTAAAAATTGTTGATAAGTTAGTAAATTATTAATTTTTTGTTTTTTTAATTTTTGCATTTAAAATAAATTTTTTTTATTAGGCCTAGTAGGACTTGAACCTACAACTATACCGTTATGAGCGGTATGCTCTAACCAATTAAACTATAAGCCTTTTTGTATTTATTTATAAATAAATTTAGTTTTAACAGGTAATTTATTTGAACCTGCTTTTAAAACTTTTTTTGCATTTTCTAATGAAATACCACTAATTTCATATAAAATTTGACCTTTTTTAACCTTAGCTACCCAAAAAGAAACAGCACCTTTACCTTTACCCATACGATTTTCTGTAGGTTTTGCTGTTACAGGAGTATCTGGAAAAATTCTAATCCATAAAAATCCTAATCTTTTCATTTTTCGAATAATTATTCTACGAGTTGCTTCTATTTGTCTTGAAGTTAAACGAGTTTCTTCTAAAACTTTAATCGCATATTTACCATAAATAATATTATTACTTTTTGTTGTTTTACCTACAAGTTTACCTTTAAATTGTTTTTTATATTTAGTCTTTTTAGGAAATAACATAATTAAATTTTCTTAATTTGAGTTTTTATTTTTTGTTTTTTTAATTTAGAATTTAAAGGTTTAAAAAAAACCCATAATTTAATACTACAAATACCTGATGGGGTTTTAAATTCATTAAAATGATATTTAATATCATATTTTAAAGTATTTAAAGGTATTTTTCCTTTTTGAAAAACCATTTTTTTTTTACGTTTTGATTTATTTAAACGACCTTTAAATTGTAAACGATATCCTATAAAATTAGAAAATATTTTAAAAAATTCTTGAAGCATATTATCAATATTATTGATAAATTTCTTATGTGTTTTTTTTCTTTCTAATGTTTGTTTTATATAAAAAGTTATAATATTAATTTTTTTAGTATAAAAAGCATAACTAAAATTATAAATCATTTTTTTAATATTTTTATTAATTTTATTATTTTTTTTTATTTTATTAAAAATTTTTTTTAAATTTTTTCTTAATTTAAAAAATTCAAAAAATTGAACATTTTTAATAAATAATTTAATATTATTATTTGGATAATAAAAATTTAAATGATTTATTATTTTATTATAAGATAATTTATGATAATTTTTTGCATTTTTTTGCAAATAAACATATATATTAATATTATTTGATGTTTTTACTATATTTATATCTATTAATTTTAGATTTTTATAATTAAAAATATTATTAAAATATTTTTTAATTTCTAAATCAAAATGTAATAAATTTGAATATTCATTATTATTAACAATCCATTTTGAACTCCAATTTTTTTTTTCTGTTAATCTTAAACTAATTGGTATAATTTTTTGACCCATAAATTATTTTTTTTTTTTATATATATGTTTTTTACGTGTATTAATAAATTCACCAAATTTAAAACCAATCATTTTATCATTTATTTCTAAATCAATAAAAATTTTACCATTATAAATACTAACAGAATTATTACTATATTCTGGTAATATTGTAAGATTTTTATTCATTATTTTCATCCATTGTTTTTTTTTTAATAAATTAACTTTAAAAAAAGGACCTTTATATTTACTTCTAGACATAATTTATTGAATAATTAATTTTTTTTTATTTTTTTTACGTGTAGGTTTTCCTTTTGTTATTTTACCTTTAGGTGTTACAGAAGGTCTTCCACCACTTGTTTTACCTTCACCACCACCATGTGGATGATCAACAGGATTTTTAGCTACTCCACGTACAGAAGGTCGTCGATTTAACCAACGTGAACGACCAGCTTTACCTAATTTTATTTTTTTATGATTAATATTAGAAACTACACCTAAAGTGGCATAACATGTCAATAATATTAATTTTAATTCACCAGAATTCAAACGAATTCTAGCATATTTATTATTAATTTTTTGAATTAATTGTGCTGATGTACCTGCACTTCTTATTAATTTTCCTCTTGATTTTGGATATAAACTAATATTATGTATTAAACTACCTATAGGTATATTTTGTAAAGGTAAAGCATTACCTACTTTTAACTCTGCTTGGGGTGAACTTTTTATATATTGATTAATTTTTAAGCCTTCAGGTGCTAAAATTAAATAAGATTTAAAATCATTTTTTATATAAGCAATATTAGCAGAACGATTAGGATCATATAAAATTTTAATAACATAACCTTCTATATTTTGAGATCTATTAAAATTAATTATTCTATATAAACGTTTATGTCCTCCACCTCTATGTCTTACTGTTATTTTACCTTGATTATTTTTACCATTAGCACGTTGAAAACCTTTTGTTAAAGATTTAATTTTAAAAATTTTAGTTAAATTATTTTTTTTTAATAAAAATGTTTGACGTTGTGATGGTGTGATGGGATTTATTTTTTTTTCTATCATTTTCTATGGTATATAGATAAAATCTATTATGTTATATATTTTTAATAAAACAATTTCAGATTCAAAAAGTATTTTATATTCATTAACTATATTATATGGTATTAATGAATTTCAATCTAAGAAAATTTGTAAAAATATAGGAATTAATCCTCAAATCACCCTTAATAAACTTAAAAACAACCACGTAAATCGACTTATTAATTATATTAATAAAAATTTAAAAGTTGAACAACTTTTAAAAAAATCTAAAACTGAAAGATTAAATGAATTAGTTGAAATTAAAAGTAATCGTGGAATTAGACAAAGTCAAGGATTACCAGTTAGAGGACAACGTACACATACAAATGCAAAAACGTCTAAAAAATTAAAAAAAATTTTTATTCAAAAACGTATTTCACGTAATAAACGTCCATTTAAGGTACAAAAAAAAAAAAAAAAAAATTAGTATTCTATGAATAAAACTAAATTTAAATATAATTTTAGAAATAAATATAAAATAAAAAAAAATTTAAAACAAAAAAATCCTTTAATTTTAACTAATTTACATATTACGGCTAGTTTAAAAAACACTATTATTAGTTTAACAACTTATAAAGGAAATCTTTTAAAACAATGGTCTACAAAATCATTAAAAAAAACAAGATTTAAAAAAAATACACCATATAATGTTCAATTAATTGTTTATAAAATTAATAAATATCTTCAATTAAAAAAAATTAAAAAATTAAAAGTTTATTTACATGGTACAGGTTTAGGTAGATATAATGTTTTAAAAAATTTAAAACAAAAAAAATTTAAAGTAAAATATCTTTTAGATAAAACGACAAAACCTTTTAACGGTTGTAGATTAAAAAAACAAAAAAGACGTTAGTTTTCAAAATTTTTAATATGGATAGGTGATCGAGTGGTTTAAGGTGTCAGTCTTGAAAACTGAAGTATGTAATAATACCGTGGGTTCAAATCCCACTCTATCCTAAAAAAGCTAGAGACGGATTTGAACCGTCATTAAAGGATTTGCAGTCCTTTACATTACCATTATGTTATCTAGCCGAAAATTAAATATAATATTATATGAATAAAAATAAAAAATTTTTTACCTATAAAAATAAAATTATTTTAACAAATGGATCTTCTTTAAAAATAACATCTATTAAGTATTTTAAAAATTATCAATTAAATTCAAAAATTTTTAAAGAAACAAAAATTATTACAGATACAAATATTAATTTAAATAAAAATAAATTAAATTTTATAAAAAAAATAATTTAATTTATATTATATTTATTTAAATATATTGAAATATAAATAAATATTTCAAAAATAAAAATAAATATTATATAAATTAATAAAAAATTTAATATATCTGGAGGTGTAATTAATGCACTTAATAATATTATTTTAAAATAGAAAAATTTTCTTAAATTAATAATTATTTTAATTTTAAAAATATTATTAAAAATTAAAAAAAATAATAAAAAAAAATAAATACATATTATAAATATATAAATAAAAGATAAAAAAATAAAATCAAAATAATTATTAATTTTAGGTTCAAAATAAATAGTTAAAAGATATAAGTTTGAAAAGTTTAAATTTAATAAAAAATTCCAAATATGCGGAATAATATTTGTAAAAATTAAATTTATTATAAATAAATTAAAAATTATAAATAAAATATAAAATTTTAAAAAAAGAAAATTTTCAAATTTATATAAACCTTTTATTAAAAAAAACCAAATTAATAAAATACTTAATTGAATTGTTAAAAAAGTTGTTATAAAAATTGCTATAAAAATATTAGTAATAAAAATTTCAGTAATATTTGTAAAAATAAAATATTTTAACATATTTTGATTAAGTAAATTATTAACTAATAAATATATTAATTGATCTGAAAAATAATATGAAATAAAAAAAAGATAAAAAAAAGTAATTAAAATTATAAAAAAATTATATTTTAATTCAAATAAATGTAATTGTAAATAAGTTATTATTTTATTTTTCATATATTTTAAAAAAAATATTATAGCCTACTTGGTGAAATTGGTAAACACGATAGATTTAAAATCTGTTCCTATTTAAGGTTATTGGTTCAAGTCCAATAGTAGGTATTTATTTATTATCAAAGTGGTGAAATTGGTAAACACGTTACACTTAGGATGTAAAGCTTAAAAGCGTTAAGGGTTCAAGTCCCTTCTTTGATAATTTCTATTATAATATATTTTTATTTAAAAAAATATATTCTTTTAGTGAAAATAAATTCAAATTTTATTTAATTTTCATTATATATATGATTAATATATACATTAATAATATAAAATTAAAAGTTAATAAAAATTTAACAGTATTACAGGCTTGTAATAATTTCAAAATTGAAATTCCTAAATTTTGTTTTCAAGAAAATTTACAAATTGCTGGTAATTGTAGAATGTGTTTAGTAGAAATTGAAAATTCACCTAAACCCGTAGCATCATGTGCTATGCCTTTAATGCCAAATATGAAAATATTTACTAATACGCCTTTAGTACAAAAAGCTCGTGAAAGTGTATTAGAATTTCTTTTAATAAATCATCCATTAGATTGTCCTATATGTGATCAAGCTTCTGAATGTGATTTACAAGATCAAACTATGATCTTTGGTTCAGACCGTAGTCGTTTTTTTTTTAAAAAACGTGGTGTAGAAGATAAATATTGTGGTCCTTTTATTAAAACTATTATGACTAGATGTATTCATTGTACACGTTGTGTACGTTTTGCTAATGAAATATGTGGAATTGATAATCTAGGTACAACAGGTCGTGGTAATAAAACAGAAATTAATTTTTATTATCCTAAAATTTTTAATTCTGAATTTTCAGGTAATTTAGTTGATTTGTGTCCTGTAGGTGCTTTAACATCGAAACCTTATAGTTTTAAAGCCCGTTCTTGGAATTAAAAAGAAAAGATGGTATTGATATTTTAGATAGTATAGGTTCAAATATTAAAATTGATATTTTCAATAATGAAATTGTACGTATTTTACCTAAAACTAATTTTAATATTAATAAAGAATGGATATTAAATAAAACTCGATATTTTTTTGATAGTTTAAAATATCAAAGATTACAATATCCTTTATTAAAAGATAATAAAAATAATTTTCATAGAATTTCTTGGTTAGATGCTTTAAATATAATTAATCAAAAATTAATAACAACCGATAGTTCAAATATTAAAAGTATTATAGGAGATTTAACTGATTTAGAATCACTTTTTCTATTAAAAAAAAATTTAAATAAATTAGGTATTTCTAATATAGTATATGAATATTTTTTAAAAAATCAACAAAATAAAATTAACTCAGATTTAACTTCAAATTTTTTATTTAATAATACTTTAAAATCAATTGAAGATTCAGATCTTTGTTTAATAATAGGTAGTGATATTCGTAAAGAAGGTTCTATTTTAAATATTCATTTAATAAATCGTTTAAAAAAAGGTAATTTTAAAATAGCTTATATTGGTAATAAAATTGATTTTACCTACCCAATAAAACATTTAGGATTAACCTTTACAATATTAATAAATATTATGTTAGGAAAACATTCATTTTGTAAAGATTTAAAGAAAGCTAAAAAACCTTTAATAATTTTTGGTGAAAATATTTTAAATCAAAAAAATGGTTTTTTTTTATTATCAAAATTAAAAAATTTATCATTTTTTAAAAATAATATTAATTTTTTTAATTCTAAAACTTCTTTAATTAATTTTTTTGAAATTAATTTTACAAAATCAACAAATTTATTAAAAAATATAAAATTATATTATTTATTTAATACTAATTTACAAAATAAATTAAAAACATCTAAAGATAGTTTTATTATTTATCAAGGACATCATTTTACTAAAGATGCTCAAAATTCAAATTTAATTTTACCTGGATTAACTTTTTTAGAAAAAAATGGAATGTATATAAATTTAGAAGGTTTTATTCAAAAAAATCAACAAATTTTAAATTTAAATACGGAACAACGTAAAGATTCTATTATTTATAGAAATATTTATAAATTTTTATTAAATAAGAATCAATCAAAATCTGAATCTTTTTTAAAAATTAAAGATATTTTACCTTATTTATTAAAAAAAAAAATAAAAATTATAAATAATTTTAATTTTAATAAAAAATATTTAAAAATTAATATTAATTTTTTAGATTCATTAATTAAAAATAATTATTATACAAATATATTAGAACAATATTCAAAAATATTAATTAATTCTAATAAAATTATCAAAAATCAATCAAAATCTATATGATCTACACAATTTTAAAATTTTTAATTTTAGTATTACCTTTATTAATTGCTGTGGCTTATTTTACTTTAGTTGAACGTAAAGTATTAGCCTCTATTCAAAGAAGAAGAGGACCTAATGTTGTAGGTACTTTTGGATTATTACAACCATTAGCTGATGGTCTTAAATTATTTGTAAAAGAAACTGTTTTACCTAGTAATGCTGATGTAATTTTATTTATATTTGCACCTATTTTAGCTTTTTTTTTAAGTTTATTAAGTTGGACTGTAATACCTTTAGGATTTGGTATGTTTTTTACTGAATTAAATATCGGTATTTTATATTTATTAGCAATTTCATCATTAGGTGTTTATGGTATTATTATAGGTGGTTGGTCAAGTAACTCAAAATATTCATTTTTAGGTGCATTAAGATCAACTGCTCAAATGATTTCTTACGAATTAACAATTGGATTTTCAATTCTTTCTGTAATTGTTTGTGCTAAATCTTTAAATTTAATTTCTATT
Organism: Phytophthora pini; assembly: GCA_023611945.1. Lineage (NCBI taxonomy): Eukaryota > Oomycota > Peronosporomycetes > Peronosporales > Peronosporaceae > Phytophthora > Phytophthora pini. Next base: position 103,586 of record JALKBV010000032.1, read on the forward strand.
GTTTTAGCACAAAAAACTGTTTGGTATTGCTTTCCTCTTTTTCCTATATTTTTAATTTTTTTTATCTCATGTTTAGCAGAAACAAATAGACATCCGTTTGATTTACCTGAAGCTGAAGCTGAATTAGTTTCTGGTTATAATGTTGAATATTCTGCAATGGGTTTCGCATTATTTTTTTTAGGTGAATATGCAAATATGTTATTAATGAGTAGTTTAACTACTATACTATTTTTAGGTGGTTGGTTAGCTCCTTTTCCATTTAGTATTAAATTTATAAATTTCTTACCAGGATCTTTTTGGTTTAGTATTAAAGTTTGTTTTTTTGTTGTTTTATTTGTAGTTGCACGAGCAGTTTTACCTCGATACCGTTATGATCAATTAATGCGTTTAGGTTGGAAAATTTTTTTACCATTTACATTAAGTTGGTTTTTATATACTGCAAGTATTTTAATAAGTTTTAATTGGTTAATTTAATTATGAGTATTTTAAATCATTTTATTTTTACTTTTTTTTTATTTTGTCTTGGATTATTTGGTATAATTTTAAATAGACAAAATATTATAATTATTTTAATGTCTATTGAATTATTATTATTATCGATAAATTTAAATTTTATTTATTTTGCAGTTTTAATTGATGATATAATAGGACAAGTTTTTTCATTATTAATTTTAACAGTAGCAGCTGCAGAATCTGCTATAGGTTTAGCTATTATGATTGTCTTCTTTAAATTATATGGAGATATTTCTATTTATAAAATTAATTTATTATCATTATAATATAAAATTAATTTATTATCATTATAATATAAAATTAATTTTATATTATAATTATATATATAAAATATTAAATAAAAATTTGTAAACTGTTAAAACTTTAATAATATTTGTTATAGAATATTTTTTTAATAATTTAAAAAAATATTTTAATTAATTTTTCAAATATTTATAACATAATACACTTAATTAAAAATAAAAAATAATTTAGATATAAATAAAATTTATAAATTATTTATTCTTTAAGAAGAAATATTTTTATATTAAAAATATTTTTATAATATTTTATTCTATTATGTTATTATTAACTTTAATTTTTTTACCTTTTTTAGGTTCAGTATCAGCTGGATTATTTGGTTTTTATATTGGACGAAAAGGTTCAGTATTTATAACTACATTAACAACTTTTTTAAGTTGTCTTTTTTCATTAATTATTATTTATAATTCAATTACAAATGAATATGAATATATTATTTATATTTCAAATTGGATTAGTAGTGGTTTATTTAATTGTAATTGGTGTTTCTTATTCGATAGTTTAACAATGGTTATGCTTGTTGTTGTAACAAGTATTTCAACATTAGTTCATTTATATTCTTCACAATATATGTCTCATGATCCGCATTTATCAAGATTTATGTCATATTTATCACTATTTACTTTTTTTATGATAATATTAGTTACAGGTGATAATTTTATACAAATGTTTGTTGGATGGGAAGGTGTAGGTTTTTGTTCTTATTTATTAATTAATTTTTGGTTTACACGTTTACAAGCAAATAAAGCTGCTATTAAAGCTATGTTAGTTAATCGAATTAGTGATTTAATTTTATTATTAGGAGTATTAACAATTTTTTATAATATTAGAACTATTGAATATTTTAGTACTTTTGCTGCTATTTCTATTGTAAAAGATTTTAAATTTATTTTTTTAACTATATTTTAAGTATTGTTGATGTAGCTTGTATTTTAATTTTTATTGGTGCAATGGGTAAATCTGCACAGATTTTTTTACATTTATGGTTACCTGATGCAATGGAAGGTCCTACACCAGTTTCTGCCTTAATTCATGCGGCAACAATGGTAACTGCTGGGGTATATTTAACAGCAAGATGTTCACCTATGTTTGAATATTCAATGTTTTCTTTAAAAGTTATTACAGTTATAGGTGCTTCAACAGCTTTTTTTGCAAGTACTGTTGGATTAGTTCAAAATGATTTTAAAAAAATAGTTGCATATTCTACGTGTAGTCAATTAGGTTATATGTTTTTTGCTTGTGGATTATCTAATTACCCTTTAGCTATTTTTCATTTATCAAATCATGCATATTTTAAAGCGTTATTATTTTTATGTTCAGGTGCGGTAATTCATGCAATGGGTGATGAACAAGATATTAGAAAAATGGGAGGTTTAAGACGTATTTTACCTTTCACTTATATAATGTTTTTAATAGGTTCATTATCATTAATGGGTTTTCCTTTTTTAACAGGATTTTATTCTAAAGATTTAATTTTAGAAGTAGCTTTTGCAAGTTTTAATGAAACAGGACATTTTGCTTATTGGTTAGGTACTATTGGTGCTTTTTTTACAGCCTTTTATTCAACCCGTTTATTATTTTTTGCTTTTTTAAGTGAAACAAATGCATATAAAAATATTATAAAAAATGCTCATGATGTTCCATTAGAAATGGGTATTCCTTTAGGTTTATTAGCTTTTGGTAGTATTTTTATAGGTTATATTTCTAAAGATATGTTTGTAGGTTTAGGTTCAAATTTTTGGAATAATTCTATTTATATAAATCCATTAAATAATCAAATGATTGATGCTGAATTTTTACCAACTTTTTTTAAATTATTGCCAGTTATTTTAAGTTTTTGTGGATTATTTGGTGCTTTTTATTTATACTTTTTTAAATTTAAATTTTTATATAATTTAAAAATTTCAGAATATGGTCTTTATTTTTATAATTTTTTAAATAGAAAATGGTATTTTGATAAAATTTATTATGAATTTATTAATCAATATATATTACAAATTGGTTATAATGTTACATATAAAATGATTGATAAAGGTTTAATTGAGATTTGTGGTCCTTATGGTTTAACAACAATTTTTTCCTTTTTAAGTCAAAGAATAATTTTATTACAAACAGGTTATATTTATCATTACTCATTATTAATATTAATTGGTACTATTTTTTTAATTAATATTATTTTTTTTTCTATTATTTATTATTTTAATGTAATTACTATTTTATTATTTTTATTTATTTTTTTATTAATTAAATAAAAATAATAAAATATATCTTTTAAGATATAATATAAAATTATATAATTTATAAATAAATACTATGGATTTTGAAACAATTTTTTTTTATACTTTTTCAACTATAGCTTTAACTTCAGCTATTTTTGTAATATATTCTACAAATACAATATATTCTGCATTTTTTTTAATATTAGTTTTTATAAATTCAACTGGATTATTATTAATTTCAGAAGTTGAATTTTTATCAATAATGTTAATTATTATATATGTAGGAGCAATTACTGTGTTATTTTTATTTGTAATTATGATGTTAGATGTTAATGTTTTAATTGATAAAAATAAAATAAATAATAATTTCGGTTATTTACCTATTATTTTTTTAATAAGTTTTATTTTTTTTTTAGAAACATTTATAATGTTTAGTAAAGTTTTTACATCATATTACCATATAGTAAATAATTCTTTTTTTAATCAAGAAGTAAATACTTTATTTTTTTTTAAAGATAGTATGAAAGGTACTTTTGAAATATTTGTTGATGTAAAACCTTTTTTAAAGAATTTTATAAATCAATTAGATACAATTACAAATATTGAAACAATCGGACAAATTTTATACAGTTATTATGCTTTTTTTTTTTTTGCAGCAGGTATTATATTATTAATAGCTTTAATAGGTGCAGTAACTTTAACTAAAAAAGAAAAAAAAAAAAATTTTAAACAAAATATTTATAAACAACTTTCAAGAAATTCATTAAAAGCTATTTTTAATATACATTCTCATAAAATTGTTTAAAAATAAAACTAAACACAACCTTAACTTAATTGGTAGAGTATTAGCCTTCTAAGCTTTAAAATCTTGGTTCGAGTCCAAGAGGTTGTAAATAGTTTTATATTATTAAATTATATGTATACGTATTTTTATATAATTATAAAATACTTTATAATTATAATTTAATAATATAAAAATTTTTTATTAATTTTAATAAAAAAAATTAATTAATAACAATAAATTTTATTTAGACTTTTTAAAATAATTTTACCATTCTAAAGCATCACTACACCAAATATAAATAAAACCTATAACTAATTCAACTAAAAATTCAATCATTGTCCAAAAATCCCCATGAAAAATTTGAACTTAAAGTTAAAACCCAAGGAAAAACAAAAACAGCTTCTAAATCAAAAATAATAAAAAGAATAGCTACTAAATAAAAATTTACATCAAAAACTTTTCTAGCATCATCATAAGGATTAAATCCACATTCATAAGCTGTTAACTTTTCTAAATCATCTTTTTGTTTAATTAAACCAAAAGATAAAATGAAAATTAATATTGATAAAAAAAACTTAATATTAAAAATATAAAAATATTTTGAATAATTTAATAACATATTTATAATAAATTTTAAATATAATATAATTATACGGAAAAAACGGGACTTGAACCCGCGACCTATAGCGTGACAAGCTACCACTCTAACCAACTGAGCTACTTTCCTTTATAAGGATATTATTTTTTTATTTTAATATTTATTAGTGTAAATTTAAAGCATCGTTTATATACATACATGTTAAAAATAGTAAATACATAAGCTTGTATTAAAGCTACTGCAATTTCTAAACCAACTAATAATACAATAATTATTAAAGGAATAAAATGAGCTATAAAAATAAAACTATTTACATTTAACATAGTCCAAGCAAAACCAGCAATTACTTTTAATAAAGTATGTCCTGCCATCATATTTGCAAATAATCGTACAGGTAAACTAATTACACGGAAAATATATGAAACTAATTCAATAGGTACTAAAATAGGAACTAATGCAATACTTGCACCACTAGGTAATAATAAATTAAAAAATTCAATTTATGTTTTTTAATTCCAATTAAATTAAAACCTAAATAAATAGTTAAAGCTAAAGTAAAAGTTATTATTAAATGACTAGTTACTGTAAAACAATATGGAACCATACCAATTAAATTACATAATAAAATAAAAAAAAAAACAACAAAAATTAATGAAACAAAATGTTTACCAGCTTTTCCTATACTTGAATAAGTTAATTCTATAGTAACATATAAAAATCATTTCAAAAATTTGCTGAAAACGTGTTGGAATAAATTTAGTTTTTATACATGTATAAAAATGTATAGGTAAACTATACCTATTACTAAAATTAAAGAAGCATTAGTAAATATAAAAGGTATTTGAAAATAGTAAAATTTCAAATTGTTCTAAAGGACTAAACATAAAAATTATTTATCTAATTTTTTAATTAAATTAATTACCACCCCACCAATAAACAGTTACAAATAAAAATAACCAAACAACATCAACAAAATGCCAATACCAAGCAGCAGCTTCAAAACCAAAATGGTGTTGGTTTTGTAAAATGGTGATTAATTAATCTAATAGTACTTACTATTATAAAAATAGTACCAACAATAACATGAATACCGTGAAAACCTGTTAATAAAAAAAAAGTTGTACCATAAATACTATCAGAAATAGAAAAAGTACTTTCAATATATTCATAAGCTTGTATTAAAGTAAAAAAAAAAGCTAATAAAATTGTGATAATTAAACTTAAAATAGCATTTTTTCTATCACCAAAAACTATTGAATGATGTGCCCAAGTAATTGTCGCACCTGATGATAATAAAATTATTGTATTTAATAAAGGTATACCCCAAGCATTTACAGTTTCAATACCTAAAGGTGGCCATAATGACCCTATTTCAGGAGTTGGTGCTAAAGCTGAATGGAAGAATGCCCAAAAAAAACTAACAAAAAATAATAATTCACTAAAAATAAATAAAAGCATACCATTTCGTAAACCTAATTGAACTTGTTTAGTATGTTGACCTTCATATACCGCTTCTCTAACAATATCACGAAACCAGGTATACATTGTTAAAATAACCATTAAGAATCCAGTTAAATTAAAAGATTACTGCCAATATAACCATGAAAATACATAGCACCACCAAAAGTTAAAAAAAAAAGTCCAAATGATATTACAAAAGGCCATGGACTTGGATCTACTAAATGATAAGGGTGATTTTGTGTATTTTGTGTATTTTGTGTAATTTTTTTTAAAAATGTTAAATCATTTTTTAATTTATCGATATTAGAATCATTAGTTGTTGTTTCAATTTGTAAATTTTTTTATTAATATAATAATAATTTTCCATAAAGTTTAAATAAATAGTAATAGTTGTTTATATTAATGATAAATAATTCCCTTTTTAATTTTAAATAAAATATTTATTTTATTAAATATAATAAATTAATCAAAAATAAGATTAAATTTTAATTTTTTAATATTTTTATAATATTGTTTTTTTGTATTAATGGTTTTTACTTTTATTTTTTGAAGTTTGAATTATTTCATTTTATTATATTTTTAAATTTGCATTTAAAAGTAACCATGATATTGATTTTTTAATTTGTTTATCTTCGTTTAAAAGCATTAAAAAATATCTATCTTTTTTTTTATTTTTTATTTCTTTTTTATTTGGAATACTAATTGCTTTTAATTTAGGTAATAAATTATCAATTGATTTAAATAAAATAAAATTAGGTTTTTGTTTTGTAGTTTTTTTTAAATTAATTAAAATTTTTTAAATATGTTTTTCTGAACAAGTTTTTTTTCCTTTCTTTAATAACATATTTATAAATAATTTTTTATTTTTATACTCTTCGTATTTTAGTTCCATATTTTGATCTTGATGTTTTTTCGAGAATAAATTCCTAAAAATCATATTTACCACGAATTATATGATATTTTACTCCAGATAAATCTTTAACACGACCTCCACGAACTAATACTATTGATGTTCCTTGTAAAGTATGTCCAATACCTGGTATATAAGTAATTATTGTATACCTACTTGATAATGAACTTTTGCTACTTTACGCATAGCGGAATTTGGTTTTTTAGGAGTTGTATTATAAACTTTTAAACAAATACCTTTACGTTGTGACATTGTTTTAAAGCTGGACTTTTATTTCTTTTTTTTTTTCTAAACGTTTTTGTTTTTTAAAAAATAATTGATTAATTGTTGACATATTTTAAAAAAATATTATTTAAAATTTGACATAATAACGGACTCGAACCGCTAACAT
>JALKBV010000033.1:0-30000 GCA_023611945.1 Phytophthora pini
AGCAAGCTAGCGAACTGCCTTTCTGGCACCTGTGATGCTAGTCGACGCTCGATGCCTTTCGGTCTCGATCGGATGATGTAGTCAACACCCTCAACGAGGTTGTGCGTTTCGAGCACGGTTTTAACTTTGTTGCGTTTGGTGGACACCACTCCGAGCTTCACGAGCATCTCAAACGGGACCACGAATTGCTTAATGAAGTCTGTATGTGCGATGTCCTTAAAGAAGTCCATAAAGGACAAGTCCTGATCTTGGGCGTACTTACACCGGAAGCGCGTAAAGTACTCTTGATAGCTGATCTCGCAAGGTTGCTTCAACAAGTCGGCGTTAAAATCTGGTAAATCAAACATGACACTCCTGACAATCTGCATTGCTTCCGGGCTGAAGGCGCGAGGCGCGTCGTCCATGGCACTCTCCAGCTTCGGATCGATCGCATCATAGGTTGCCAGCGCCGCGGCTTCCATTTTTGTCGCCTTTCCTTTCGTTTCCTTTCCGCAACTGCGAGATCCAAGCTGGAAGGATATGCTGCCACCTTACCAGTACTAACCGGTTGAGCTGGAAGGATGTCCTGCCACCTTACCAGTACTAACCGGTTGAGCTGGAAGGATATGCTGCCACCTTACCGGTTCCGACCGGTTGAGCTGGAAGGATATGCTGCCACCTTACCGGTTCCGACCGGTTGAGCTGGAAGGATATGCTGCCACCTTACCAGTACTAATCGGTTGAGCCTAAATCGACAGTTTTTTTCCCGCTCATGAAGATCTTCTGTATGCTATTGGACGTCGAGGGCGCCAAGCCCTTCAGCGTGGCGATGTGTGAGCCGGACGACACGATATACGACCTCAAGGACGCTATTCGCGTAACGGCTGACCTACCAGTGACTGCGTACAAGCTCGAGCTGCTACTAGCGCGCACCAAGCAAGGGTGGATGAAAAACGCCGCGCAAGTGAAGGACTTGGACCTCGCTTTAAAACCATTGAATCCTATCAATGAAATCGTGGACGTGTTCGAAAAGCCGCTTCCGAAGAACGTGCTTCACGTGCTCGTCAAGCTCCCCGATTACGAAATAATCAAGCTTGAAACAGAACGCATGAAGGCGGAAAAGAAGCTTGAGATCGAGAAGGCCGAGTTAATCGCTTCGAATATGCACCACAAGATGAAGGTAAAAGCAGAAGCGGAACACGCCAAGGTGGATGAGAAGGCGAAAAAAGCCGAATACATCACGTATACCCCCTCCAACCGTAAGCAGGATTGGAACCTGTTAAACAACGCCATGGAGCCAAAGAGAGACAAGGACGGAAGAACGGCCTTTTCCGCCATGGAATACGAGTTGCTGCCCAAGCGCTTCCGGACTGACGATGGAAACGTGAAAAAGGGAAACTTCTACACGCTCATGACCGAAGCACAAGGCATCGACGACAACTCCTTGGACGACATCATGAAGTGGATCGATGTGAAGACAAAAGTCTATACAAACCCGGTCGAGTCCAAACACGTGCATTTCATGAGCGTCATCTTCGAGTATGTGGTGTACATGTTTCGCAAGAAGGAGGAGGAGAAGCAGAAGGTTGTCCCACGTATGACGTTGGAGATTGGGTGCAAACTTGCGGGCTCGTTCATCAAGGCCAATGGCGTCGTGGACTTCGTGATCAGATGCGGTAAAAAGCGGCTCTGTGTGGTCGAGATCAAGAATGACAACTTCAAGAAGGGATTCGCGCAAAGCGTGTTGGGCATGGAAGTATATGCGGAGCTCATCAACAAGGAAATCATCTACGGCGTGGTGACAAACTATAACAGGTGGCGCTTTCTGAAGCGCACCGACGAGGCCATCGAGCAGTTCTCCGATATCAACGTATCTACGCGCGAAGATATAAAGCGCATTGCCGGGTGCCTCTACGCGATTCTTGCTGATTGAGCGGCAAATTTGCTTTTTTTTTGCAGTTACAATTGCAAAAAAAACTGAACGAATACACGTGTATTCACTTCTTTTTCAAAGCTCGTCCAGTATGTCGGAGGCTGTTTTGTTGTGCTCCTTGATGAAGCGCTCGTTCATCATCACGCCGTTGTAGTTGCTGCCGACGTTCGGCGTCGATCCCATCATCAGGGCGCTGCTGATGTTCGAATGCACGATGCTTTCCTCATTGTTGAGCCCGGCTTCCGTGATGGTCTGAATGGGGTGGCTGTAGCTGATGCTCAGCAGTGCGTTGCCGGGATTGCTTTCAGCCACGCCGCCGCGTTCGATATTGGAGACGAAGCCGTTGGCCGTTGGCCGTGAGCGTGTAGTGTTTGATGTTGATGTCCGTGCCCGACATTTCGCGGAGGCATTGTATGAGCTTCATGCGCGCGGCGTGGATCCCGTAGAGCTCTTGCACTTCCAGCACGCTGTTGGAAGCTGTCTTGTGCGCGTCCACGGCGTTGTGGTGAAGGATGGCTGTGAGGTTGGTGCCCTGCGTGCGGATGATGTGCTTGCGGACGACCTTCATGGACCCGTCGGGCTGCTCGACGGTGCGCGGGACGAAGTTCTTCATGACCGTGGCGGAGATGATGCCGTCCACGCCGCGGATGACCACCTTCAGCAGCTTCGAGTGCAGGAAGTCGTGCACGACAAACTGGTCCACGACGGGTGTCCGCCGGAACACGTCCTCGCCGAAGTACACGCGCATGGCCACTTCCTCGGCGTTGTCGTCCGTGTACAGGATGTACAGCTTCGGGAAGTGCTTCATGAGCTTGCGGAAGATCGTGCTGACTTGCATGTTCTTCTCGATCAGCGCGGTCCGCGACAGCTCCAGCCGCACGCACCACGGCAGCATTCCGCTGGGTGGCCGCTGGTTAACGGCGTGGCGCTCGAAGGTCCGGCGCATGGCCTCGGCCTCGTCCTTGAAATCCGGGTGGCGGGCGGCTCCGTACGCCTCGAAGAAGACCTGCGCGCGGCTCACGAAGGTGCGCAGGTTCATCATCTCGATCTCGTTGGCGACGCGCTGCAGGGCGACCGCGTCGTCCTCGAACTCGGGCCGCAGGAACACGTCCATGTAAGCGTTCTCGAGGCTGTCCGTCCCTTTGGCGCCGTACACCTCCTTGATGCGGCTGAGGAAGTTGGACTTGGACGCCCCCGAGGCGTGGATGGAGTCCAGGATGCGCTGGGTCATGCTTTCGGAAGTGCACTCTGAAGCGAACATGCACATGGACGTGCCGTACTCCACGAGCGCCTTCTTGTAGGCGGACGTGATGCGGTCGGCCACGAGCGCCATCGTCTTGGCGTCGATGCGGTGTTCCAGCACGCGCCGGTAGGCCAGCCCGACGTCGAGGCCGATGTCCATCAGCGCGAAGGACCGCTCCACGTGCTCGGGGATCTCCCGCGCAGCGCGTTCGCAGATCTCGTTGTAGTGCGTGTAGCGCAGCCGCCGCTTGAGCGCCCCCAGCGCGGCGCGCCACTCGGTCGGCCGCAGCGGCGGCCCTGCGGTCCCTCCACGCAGGTAGTCCCCGTGGCGGTAGGCCACGTTCTCGAGCACCTTGAGCGGGTTCACGGGCAGGACCTGTTGCGCCGAGAGCAGCGAGTCCTTGAAGTTGCAAGACTCGATGCGCGTGTAGCCCGCCCGGTACCGCGCCCGCGCCTGACAGGCGTCCGCGTAGGCCGCCTCCAGCGCGCGCCGTTCGGTGGCGTTTTCGGCTTCGAAATGTTCGGCGCGGAACTGCTCGTCGAACTTGGCGTCGCTGGCCAGCAGCACGCGGAAGTCCACGTAGACGGCCTTGCGGATGTCCACGCCGTCGTCGCCGTAGAGCTGCTGCAGCACGAGGTCGTACTTGACGAGGCGCCTGTGGTTGTCGACGATCACGGCCTCGAAGGCCTTGTTGGCCTTGCGGTTGTGGTAGCCGGTGGTGCCCGTGGACAGCGCCTTGGTGGTGATGCCGTTGCGGCCGTCTTGCTGTTGCGCGATGGCGGACATGGAATTCACGCCCGTGACGAAAGAGTCGGCGATGAAGCCCACGGCTTCGGGCTCGTCGTGGAAGCGCCGCGCGTAGGGCAGCGCGCGCTGGAAGTCGAAGGCCTTGCGCATGCGCTGGCCCTTGATGCTCATCTGGCCGATGGAGGAGCTGATCTGCAGGATGTTGGTGGGTTTGCCCTTGGTGCCGGTGGCGACGAGTTTGGCGAGGTTGTTGTTTTCGTGGTCGATGCTGGACATGACGACCTCGGTAAACTCGTCGCCGGGGCTGAGGATGCTCATCTGCTCCTGCTCGTAGAACTCCTGGGCGGTCATGCCGATGGGCGGCGTGACGAGCCCGGCGCGGAACTTCTCGGTGAGCATCGCGGACTGGCGCAGAATGCCGGCGGTGACATCGTTGATGTTGCGCAAGCGTCTTCTTGTCGATGGCGAAGTCGTCGTAGTTGATGGTGTACCCGCGCGCCAGCAGGAACTGCGTTGAGACCTGCTGCATGTTGTACAGTAGGTCCATTGCCGCGTCCACGCCGTACTCGTTGAATACGTTGTGGAAGAGGCTGTCGTTCACGCCCTGGCCGATGGACTTCTTGTCCAGCACGCCGCTGCGCAGCTCGCCGCGCTCGATCACGACGTGGGTCTCATCCTCGCGGTAGTCGATGAAGCCGGCGTACTCGGGCTTGTAGAAGGCGGCCTTCTTGGCGAAGTTGATTTCCGGCAGCAGCAGCGAGATCAGTTCGCGCCCGGAGAAGGCGTCCCGCGTGGGGTCCGTCAGGCGCTCCACGGCCGCGGCGCGGTGCAGGAAGGACGCGTACTTGACCTGGATGAGCAGCTGCATGGCCTGCGGGCGCGCGATGCGCACGTCGCTGCGCGTGAGCTCGGCCATACCGATGGAGTTGTCGTGATAGACGCCCATGGCGGGGGACCTGTCCTTGAGCGAGATGAACCAGCGCTTGAGGTTGCTCAGCAGGCCGCACTCGTTCCGCGCGATGACGCTGTGCGGCAGGTACACGCTCATGGCGTCGCCGTCGAAGTCCCCGCCGTAAAGCGTGTCGGCCACGTTCACGGACAGCCGGAAGGTATCCCCGTTCTTCAGCACGCGCACGCGGTGGCCCGAGATGGCGCTGTAGAGCAGCGACGGCGCGCGGTTCATGGCCACCTCGTCCCCGTCGACGAGGTCGCGGTAGAGCGTGTCCCCGAACTCCAGCGCGATGCCGTCCTTCATGGAGGCGATGTGGTACGTGGCGCCCTTGACCAGCTTGCTGCAGCCCGGGTACGCGGAGCTCTTGTTGTTGAAGTAGGTCATGGCCTCGTCGATGTTGTACTCGCGCACGATCATCGGCACCTGCAGCACCTTGGCGACGGAGATGGGGATGCCCACCTCGTCGATGTCGATGTTGTTGTCCCCGCAGATGACCGAGCGGCCGCCGTGCTGGAAGCGCTTGCCCTCGAGGTTGCCGCGGATGCGGCCCTCCTTGCCGCGTAGGCGCGCCCCGAGACTCGTCAGCGCCTGCCCGTTGCCGCCCACGATGCGGCTGGAGGTGGCCGTGCCGGACGGGTCGCGCACCATGTTGCTGTGGGTGATCTCCAGCAGGTTCAGTGCGGGCTCGCGCGCGGCCTTGTCCTCCTCCGTCAGCAGCAGGGGCACCATCTCGTTGGTGGAGACCACGTTCTTGATGAAGGTGGTGGTGTCGTTGTTGTTGGAGCGCGTGGAGGACTTGAGCTTGCGGACGTCCGGGCGGGCGTTGTTGGGCACCGCGGGCACCGTTCGCAGTAGCAGAGCAGAAGGATGGTACCGGCAGCTAATCTTGGCCAGGCTGTCGGCGTCGACGCGGTCGAAGATGTGTTCGATCTCGTCGTTGAACAAGCGCGTCTCCTCGCCTGTGGCCGCGTCGCGCTTGAGCAGGAAAATGGGCTCCTTCGGGTCTTTGGACACGAACGGCTGCTCGAACTCGCAGGCGGGGCACACCGCCGCCCTCGCCGAGGAGGAGGCCTTACCCAGCGCGGCCCCGCAGCTGTGACACACGCGGCGCAGCCAGCGCAGCACTTCCCCGCGGTAGAGCGCGTTTACGACGGGGTAGCGCAGCTGCACGGCGCCGAAGTGGCCCGGGCAGCGGTCGCGCGTGTTCTGGCAGGTCTTGCAGCGGAAGCTGTAGGAGGTGGTGCCCATGCTGAGCGAGTAGATACCCTGGTCGATGGGGCGGTCGTTGCTGAAGAGGTCCTTGGACACGATCGTGCAGTTGGATGCCTTGGCGTGGTCGTCGCCGCTCATCAGGTAGAAGGACACGCGCGACACCTCCGTTTCCGGATAGCATGTTGAGTAGACGGTGGTGGCGGACGATGCCGGGCGGGCGGCGCTGCTGCTGGGCGACTTCTTCAGCGGGGCCATTGCGAACTGCGGGTGGAAAAGCTGGGTATACTAACTGGAGCACTTTTCAGCGCCGTCAACCGACGGGGATGAAAACGGACACGACGCAATCTCACAACATATTATCGAGACCGAGTAGTTAGATTCTACAGGAAGCTTTAGCTAGCATTTCTATAGGGTGAAATTTCTGCTGAAACCCGCAGTATGGCATCTCCTGACCAATTCAACAGTTATATATTTTACCACGGCGCGTTTCCGCTGTGGAAATACCTGAAGCTCGTGCTGGGTATCGACATCGTGGACGTGTGCGCCTACGTTGCCAAGGAGGAGCCAGTGCTGCACAGCAAAGAGGGCCCGAAGCTCGTGGCCCGAGTCACGACGGAAGATACCGAGCCGCTTGGGCGGGCCTTCAACGACGACATGGTCTTTCTCTTGAACAGCATCAACACGGTGTTTAACACGCTCAAGTGCGGCGTCGAGCGTAACGACGAGAAAATACTAACCGATTACAAGTTTGACTTGGACGTGACGACCAACCAGATCCGCCTCGTGCGAATCGACACGGGAAAGGCGCTCGATGAGCACCGCATCGCGATCATGCAAATGTGAATCTATTTTTTTTTCTGTCATAAACGGATTTCGTGATCGTTGCTGTCATCGTTTTCGTCGAACCGGACCCGTTTGATAAGAGGTTTGGCGCATAGCGCGCCCGCCGGGAGGTAAAATCTGCGCACGGGCTCCTTGTCCGCCTCGGCGAGTGCGTTGTTTAAGTTATCTAGATCCGAGGGATCCCACGGGTGCTGATGCTTCGCCGGGATGAGCTGCGCCGGGTCAGTGATGACATTCCACGGGAGGCTTTTGCTCTCTACCAACTTCCGGATCTCTTCGGAGTACTGCCCCCAGAGCTTCCGCAGATGGCTCATGCGGGAACGGCGCGCTTTCTTGTAGTTTTCCATTTCCGGAAATGCGGTCACGTCGGGGTATATCGCGTGCGTGCGCTCCCACGCGGCCGCCAGCATCCTCGGCGCCCTGAGCTTGTGGTAGAGCAGGCGAAACCGCGCGAACTTGGAGCCCTGCACGGCCGACATGGAGAAGGTGGTCGGGTCCGGCAGCCGCCGCGCGAGGTCCTGGATCATGGGCGGGTAGTGTTCGATCTTGTCGTGCTTGTTCTTCGGCGGCACCCAGAAGAAGGCGTTCCACTTGTCTGGCGAGATGGTCACGGTGGTGTGGTCCTTGGACTGCCTGTCCATTTGGTCGAAGCACTTTTCGATGCGTCTCTGCACGTCCGGCGGGGCGTTCTTCCAGTACCGGACGACCCCAAACTGGTAATGGTCCTGCTTAGGAGCCTCGGCGTTCGGCGTCGTGGCTTGGTCCGACTGCGACGAGCTGTCGACGTCCATTTCCGTGTCGTTGCCGCTGCTGGCGTTCGTTGGCTGCGGTGGCGCTTCGAATCGGTAAAAGCTGTATGGGGAGAAGCCTCCCGCCTCCCTCCCGGGCTGCTCGAGCTTGATCGCGACCACGGCCGGGCTTTCGGCGGGCACCGTCGGCGGGTTCGTGTCGGGTATTTGCTCGTCGGCGTCGTCCTCGCTAATTAGCATCGTTTCCCCTCCCGCTTCCGCTCCTTCCTCATCCTCCTCTTTTTCTTCTGCCTCAGACAGGCAGTTGATGCCGGCGGCGAAGGCCTTCACGAAGGACCCCATCATGGGGTCGCGGTTGATGAAGTATTCCAGCATCGACTCCAGCGGCAGGCGATCCAGCAGCGCGAATATGGTGCGGATGGTGGCCGTCTTGCAGTTGTTGTCGACGATCACCGCGCTCATGGTTGTCGTCAGGCGCTGGATGTGATTCGCGACCTCCGAAGACATGGGGTGCGCGGCGGCCAAGAACTCGGTGAACTGCACGAACTGCCTCGCCCCCGTGGAGGCGCCGGACTCCTGCGCGTTGACAGAATGCTCGACGTCCCGCATCCATCCCAAGAGCGCCCTCAACGCACTGGCTTCTGTGTCGGACACGACTTTGTCCTTACTGAAGAGCAGCTTCGTTGCGGCCGCGGTCCTCCGTCTCTTGAGCGGGGGCTGTTGCAGCAGTTCCGACGACGCCATCGTTGCTAGGAGGAGTAGCCTGCTTGTGTCTGTTGCGATGGTTGATCGATTATAAAATGAGGGAAAAAAGGAAAAAAAATGCTGGCTGGCGACCGGTTGCCGGCGGTTATGTAACGAATGCTTTTTTGTGATTGAAGAAAAAAGCCTATCCCTAGAAGTCCGAGGAGTCGCTGTCGTACTGCGTTTCGGTTAGTATGGGCTTTGCATAAACGGACGGCCACACCTCGAAGAAGTTCTCGCGGTCAACTACCCCGAGCGCCGTCATGAAATCGAACGGGTTGGGAACGTTGTACAGCGCGGGCAGTTGGATGTCGCGGAGAAGCTGGTCGGCCACGAACTTGATGTACTGCGCCATCAGATCTGAGTTCATGCCGATCATGGCGCAAGGGATGCTCTGCGCGATGAAATCGGTCTCGATCTCAACGGCCTCGCCCACCATCTTCGTGACGAGCGCGGGCTCGACGCCGAAAAGCACGACCGGGTCGTCGCGCAGCTTGCGGAACAGCATCAGCGCGAACTCGTAGTGCAGGTTCTCGTCGCGCTGGATGAGCTTGTTGTAGTGAGCGAGGCCGCGCAGCAGGTTCTTCTGCTCGATCCAGAATATGCTGCAGAAGCTGCCGCTGAAGAAGATGCCCTCCAGGATGGCGAACGCGATCAGGCGGACGGGGAACTCGCTCTCCCGGTCCGTGATAAAGTGCGCGGCCCACTCGGCCTTGCGCGCCACGCACGGGATGTTGGCGATGGACTGCTTGAAGTGGTTGTTCTGGCCGGCGTCCGTGATGAGCTCGTTAATCATGGTTTCGTAGGACTGCGTGTGGATGTCCTCGATCATGGTCTGGAAGTTGTAGAACAGCCTCGCGTATTTGCTGTAGCGGTCGGGGATGGCGTCGATGTCCCGCAGAAACCGGTCGCTCAGATTGATGTTCACAAGCTGGTCGCTCTGCACGAAGAAGCCCAGCACATGGCTCAGGAAGTGCCGCTCGTCGGCGCTCAGCTGCTCCTTCCACTGGACCACGTCGAGCGAGAGGTCCACCTCGTCGTGCGTCCAGAACGTCCGCAACGCCTTCTCGTACAGGGTGTACAGCTCCTTGTCCTGCACTGGCAGCAGGGACGTGAGGCGGTCGAAAACTGCTGACATTTCTTTTTTCCCGTTTCTTGGCTTGTTGGTTATACCTTTTTTGGAAACTGTGGCAATGGCCTTACGCAAACTCGGCGTTGCTCGGGAGCTTCCGCGTGAGAAAAGTTCGCACCAGCATCTCATCCTTCCACCGCTCTATTGGGATGCCCGTGGGGTTGTTCACGCGCTTGAAATAGTTCACGAGCAGGTTGTAGACCAGCTGGCGTTCGAAGGCGCTCTGGAGCTGCCCCTTATTCGTGCGGTGCGCCCGGAGCACCGCCACGCTGGCCTCGTTGTACGTCGGGTCGACGAACATGGCCATCTGCGCCCTGAGGGTCTTGCCTTCGTCGTCGGTCTCCGGGTCCAGCGCCAGCAGCAAGAACGAGTCCGACAGCCGGCCGAGCTGCTCCGCAGTGTATATGTCTCCGTCCTTCTTGCATAGCTCGATGAGCGCCGCGATCGCCAGCTTGCGGTCGGCGGGCGAGACGAACCTCCTGGTGTCGGAGTCGTAGTAGAACCCTTGCTCGCTCTTGTTGGTGAAGGCGCTAGTGCGCCGCGGGGCGACGAGCATTATGATCGCAGTCACGAGAACCACCGCCGCCACCAGCAGCGCAATGTTGCTCCCAAGTGCGGTCATCGTTTCCTTTATAATGCTGGCGATAAAAAAATGTTTGTACTCGTTTACTGGAAACTTTCTTTGGTTTCTCGTCTTCCGCAGCAGTGATCCATCCTGAGGCCAAAATCGCCGGCCCTCCGTCTCTGATACAATCAACATGGCGTCCACCCCAGCGCTGCCGGACAGCATCAACACGCGCTATACAGCTTCACGCGCCGCTTTTGCCAAATGGTACGACATTGCCAAGGAGGACCGGAATGCCTATCCGTACGCGGGACGCGAGCTAACAACCTACAACTCGCTCGAGGCCCAGTCGCGCAGCGAAATCGGGGCGATGCTGGCTCGCGCCGAAGCTATCTCGAACGACGTGGCCAACGCGGCCGACATCTTCGCGGAGTACAGAACGAAGATTAGAGCTAGATTGGAAGAGTAAGCTGGTCAGAAAAGATAGAGGCCCGCCGAGGGGTGATTTCTTTTTTCGAGCGCGGCGCTGTTTTATCCGCTCTGCTGCAAGGACAATATTTCGCTGTACCAGAGGGGGGGGGGGCGACTGGGGCTGTCATGCGTGCCGGGCCTATTCAGCCCACGAACTGGACGAAATACTCCGACGCTGAAATTTCTAACCGGAAAGCTGTGTACGACTGGCGCTGACCACGCTCAGTTGTACTTCTAAAAAATGCGATACGGAGGCGGCTTTTCGGGCTGTTGAATCAAGTGCCGATGGTTTCCCCGGACGCTGTTGTGATGGAAGCGGTGGCCGACGTTGAATGGGGCATAGTGCTGAGCTCAAGCAAACAGCGACGCGTGTGTTGACTTCGGCCGCTAACACCGGTCTCGAATCCAGGTGCTCCCACTTGGGCTGAACGGTTCGGCTGAACAGCGTGTGTACACCCCCCTTCAAGCGCGATTTACATGTGCTAGTACTTCATTTTTTTTTCACGATAGTTTTTCTACTTCGATGCGCTTGCGTTTGCTACCACTACGTATACCCCTCCACTCGATTTTTGGAACGAACCCCTCGCGGATCGCGAACGCGGCCAGGTGGCGCAAATGGCCCTGCAGGGCCAGCGACCGGTCCTTGGCGCGCGCCGCGCTGCTCTTGTATCTGTCGGCGCGGAAGGCGGTGAACACGAGTTGATTGCGCGTCCATTCGGCCCACGACGCGTGGGTCTGCACCGTCGACACCAGGTCATACGCCCCGTGGATCTCGTGGAGGTACGCGCGGCGATCGATCACCATCTGCTCTCTGATCTCTTCGGCGTCTTGACGAGCCTTCGTGGCCTCGGCCTCCGCCAGCTTGATGCGCTTGGCCGCATACCGAATGGCTGCCGTAGCTTGATTCTCTGCGGCCTCGGCCCTCTTCAGCGCCGCGGCGGTGATCGCCCGGTCCATCGCATGAGCGTGCTCGTCGGTCACCTCTTGGATCCACACTACCTCCATCAGTACAAATGAAAGAATGGTGGCCGCCGGAGACGCCTTTGGTGGGGCCGTTGAAAAAAAGAAATCACCCCTCAGCGGGCCTCTATCTGTTTTCCCCGCGACCCTACGCGGAAAGCATCACCATTGCATATTCCTGACCAAGGCGGATCGTGAGTGTCGTGTGGTCCGGGGAAACGGACGCTGGGAGCGGCCAACTGGCCGTCTTGAGCGCGTTGTGGACAACATCATCATCTACGCGAACTTGCATGACGCCGCCCTCGTCTTCGGCGCCACCTTGCTTGTACAACAACCAGTGCGTGCTCGGCAAGTAGTTGATGCAGGCGTAGTCAAAAGTCATGACGTTGGATCTCCGCGGCGGCTTCTGCTCTTCTCCGGTGGTACGAAGCTCCTCGTTTTGGGGCTCGTTCGCCTGATGTTGCGGCGTTGGCGGAGCAGTCTCCCGGCGGCGCTTACGCGCGACGTGCTCGACGATTTTGGAGTCGTCGCTCGCTGGTGGCGGTTGAGCGGGCTCGTCATCGGCATACTCCACTGAGCTGACCTTAACCCCCCCCCCCTTAGACGTGAGCTTGTTGACTTCGGCGCGGAGGGATGCGCACGCGTACTCGAGCGGGTCTTCTTCGGTCGCTTTGATGATGAACCGCTTGTCCAGCTCCGCCATCTTTTCCCTGTCGCCCGCATTTAAAGCAGCCTTGACACTGGCGTTTAAGTCTCTCCGGATACCTTTCATGAAGCTGAGGTACTCCTTAGCGCAGTAGAACGTGTCCTTGACCGATTTGGTGTTCGAAAGCCGCGCGATTCGGTGTGGTGTGTTCTCCAGCGATTCCATCCACTTGTAGAGAGCATCCATGGTGCAGTTGGCATCGGTGTTGGCGGGCTCGTCGTCGGAGCGGAAGATACCATCGGTATTCAAGCTGGGCACGAGGCTGAGCGTTACCTCATCCGAATTCGAGTGTAGAGTGATCTGCACCATGTTTTTGGGTTCGGTAAGGTAGTGTTCGGGTACGGTTCCTGGGTTGTTACAATTGTTTAAATATTCGGCAATTTTGAGCTTGCCTTGATATGCGCGTACAGTTGCAGTTTGCCATTGAAGTTAGCGTACGCTGCGGCGGTGGACACGATGGGCGGCTGGCTGGGCTCGAAGGTCGACGAGTAAAAGCCCGCTAGCGGCCGACAGTCGCGGCGGTTGCACTTCATTTTTGTACTGCATGTTTGAAAGTGGGCTCCTTTTTGCGATGTACATCATATCATCCAAAAAAATACTACAGAATGCTCATGCCTACATGTACGCAGTTGTAGCATCCCAACATTCCTACGTGTACGTCCACGTCTACCTCGGGCGTAGCATCCCAACATTCCTACGTGTACGTCCACGTCTGCCTCGGGCGTAGCATCCCAACATTCCTACGTGTACGTCCACGTTTGCCTCGGGCGTAGCATCCCAACATTCCTACGTGTACGTCCACGTCTGCCTCGGGCGTAGCATCCCAACATTCCTACGTGTACGTCCACGTCTGCCTCGGGCGTAGCATCCCAACATTCCTACGTGTACGTTCACGTCTGCCCGATTTCGGATGGCCTTCGCGCGGTTACTCCAATAACACAACACCCGCGAAGTGGCATTAGAGTCGTTGCTATTTACATCCAGCTGAATTCCACTCTGATAACTTAACGACCGCGAAGTGGCATGATCCACTTCATCGCCGTGGTTTTTGTCTGCCCGATTTCGTATGGCCATCGCGGTCGGTCCAATAACTCAACGACTGCGAAGTGGCTTTGAAGTCGTGGCTATTTCTGTGTGCCCGATTTCGGATGGCCTTCGTGCGGTTACTCTAATAACTCAACGACCGCGAAGTGGCTTTGGAGTCGTGGCTATTTGCATCCGGCCAAAGTCAGCCCAAAAAGTTTTTTTTTACAGCGAGCAAACAAAATATTTTTTGCGTCTGCCTGATTTCGGATGGTGTTCGTTGCGAGGGTATTTCATAAAAACATGTGGCAGGGCACTTGAAATTCTCCAGCGAAACTACTACGCCCTTCCTGCCACGCTTCAATCCTGCCCTACTATCAAAACAGGAGCAGAGTGTTCGAAGTCGCCACGATCCAGTTCAGTAAGGACCGCAGAGGTCCCTTGGCGAACGAGGCGAATGAGATCAGGCCAGATACTTACCCACAAAGGTGGGCCTTCATACCAAAAAAGGTAGCGCGCATCGCGATTCATCGCTCGACGATTCCGGTTTCTCTACACACAAAGAAATGTAATGCATTCTATGTCGTTAGCACTTTCACCCTCTTGACAGATTCGCCTGTCAAGTCAACTACCTCAGCGTACTTGCGCTTGCCCTCGGTCTTGATGTTTTGGCGCAAGTCGATGCCGTTGGCCATGTACCCGCGCTGTAGCAGGTACTCCCCGTTTTTTAAGTGCTCCTTGATCGCTCGTTGGGCAGTCCGTTTCTGGCGTGACATGATACTCACGCGAACAAATTCACCGTCCCGCAGCTCAGGCTCCGCAGTCGTAGTGATATTTTCTCGGACTTCCCCCGTAACGGGATTTACCTTGGGAATGTGCACCAACTTCCTCGATTCTGGAACGATTTTCTTCCTGCCAGCCATAATGATGAACTCGTGCGTAAGCGACCTGCTCCTGGGGTTCCGCGTAGACGTTCTGGATTTCCAAGTGAGTAAGTCTTGCACTTTCACGATTTCGACATGCAAGTTGCGTATTTCGGTCATCTGTTCTTCATGGCGAGCTTCATGGCGAGCATCCAATGCCTCAATTCTGCGGTTGGCGGCGGCCGTCTCCGCGCGCCTCGTCGAGTCTGCGGTTGGCGTCGGCCGTCTCCGCGCGCGCCTCGTCGAGTCTGCGGTCGGCGTCGCGCAAGCGAGCTAGAAGCTCCCACAAGACGTCGTCCATTGCCATGTCTTCCCGCGCAACGATTTGAAAATTGAAAACTACGTGGTGTACATGTACATAAAAATTGAAAATGTCCGAACGCACATTTTTTTATGAAGATGTCCCTCGTCCTCCGTGTCTGCCCGCTGTCGGATGGCCATCGCGCGGTTACTCTAATAACTCAACGCCCGCGAAGTGGCTTTGGAGTCGTGGCTATTTCTGTCTGCCCGATTTTGGTCAGTCGAAAATTTTTTTTACAGCAGGCAAACAAAATATTTTTTCTGTCTGCCCACTTTCGGACGGCCTTCGCGCGGTCAGTCCAATAACTCGACGACCGCGAAGTGGCACCATCAACTTCATCGCCGTGATTTTTGTCTGCCCGATTTCGGATGGCCATCGCGGACACTCCAATAACTCAACGACCGCGAAGTGGCTTTGGGGTCGTGGCTATTTTTTTTGTTCAGCCGAAGTAAGTGCACAGATAACTAGCTATTTCTGTCCGTCCACACGCCCGCGAAGTGAATGGTCGTTGGAGTCATGGCTACTTTTCTGTGTGGCCACAGACACTCCATCTATTACTGTCTACGGTATCTAGCTCCGGATCTTAGTTGTGGCGACTAATCCATGGGATGAGTCAACTGCAAGTACCGGTAGGCAGTTCAACGACACAACCCTGATGTGTAACGTCACTAACTGCCACGTCGCTGCGATAACCGTTCTCTCGATCTTAGACAGATGAAATAACAATGTGCCAGCGTTTTCATGACTTGTGGTTGGGTGAGTCATCGCGCGTTAATTAATTATTATTTCAGCAGAACAAGGTTTCTCCGACTATAAAAAGAAGCCACAATCCGATCACCGTCCATCTGGCCGGTTTTTTTTCTTATTCGTCTGATAAACACGCGACTAAGAAACACAAAAAAAGATCATATGGACCCTAACATACGTTACATCTAACGGTTGGTGCAATATTATTACATGTCCCGTCTCATGCTGACTCATCGCACCGTTTCATGTGGCCTTTCTATGCACCGTTTGTCACAATACTCACTTCAACATCCGATTTTTGTCGTTACATAGCCGTTTCACAGTTTACATTTACGGACGCGCTTCGCCGCGCTGTGAAACGGCTATGTAACGACAAAAATCGGATGTTGAAGTGAGTATTGTGACAAACGGTGCATAGAAAGGCCACATGAAACGGTGCGATGAGTCAGCATGAGACGGGACATGTAATAATATTGCACCAACCGTTAGATGTAACGTATGTTAGGGTCCATATGATCTTTTTTTGTGTTTCTTAGTCGCGTGTTTATCAGACGAATAAGAAAAAAACCGGCCAGATGGACGGTGATCGGATTGTGGCTTCTTTTTATAGTCGGAGAAACCTTGTTCTGCTGAAATAATAATTAATTAACGCGCGATGACTCACCCAACCACAAGTCATGAAAACGCTGGCACATTGTTATTTCATCTGTCTAAGATCGAGAGAACGGTTATCGCAGCGACGTGGCAGTTAGTGACGTTACACATCAGGGTTGTGTCGTTGAACTGCCTACCGGTACTTGCAGTTGACTCATCCCATGGATTAGTCGCCACAACTAAGATCCGGAGCTAGATACCGTAGACAGTAATAGATGGAGTGTCTGTGGCCACACAGAAAAATAGCCATGACTCCAACGACCATTCACTTCGCGGGCGTGTGGACGGACAGAAATAGCTAGTTATCTGTGCACTTACTTCGGCTGAACAAAAAAAATAGCCACGACCCCAAAGCCACTTCGCGGTCGTTGAGTTATTGGAGTGTCCGCGATGGCCATCCGAAATCGGGCAGACAAAAATCACGGCGATGAAGTTGATGGTGCCACTTCGCGGTCGTCGAGTTATTGGACTGACCGCGCGAAGGCCGTCCGAAAGTGGGCAGACAGAAAAAATATTTTGTTTGCCTGCTGTAAAAAAAATTTTCGACTGACCAAAATCGGGCAGACAGAAATAGCCACGACTCCAAAGCCACTTCGCGGGCGTTGAGTTATTAGAGTAACCGCGCGATGGCCATCCGACAGCGGGCAGACACGGAGGACGAGGGACATCTTCATAAAAAAATGTGCGTTCGGACATTTTCAATTTTTATGTACATGTACACCACGTAGTTTTCAATTTTCAAATCGTTGCGCGGGAAGACATGGCAATGGACGACGTCTTGTGGGAGCTTCTAGCTCGCTTGCGCGACGCCGACCGCAGACTCGACGAGGCGCGCGCGGAGACGGCCGACGCCAACCGCAGACTCGACGAGGCGCGCGGAGACGGCCGCCGCCAACCGCAGAATTGAGGCATTGGATGCTCGCCATGAAGCTCGCCATGAAGAACAGATGACCGAAATACGCAACTTGCATGTCGAAATCGTGAAAGTGCAAGACTTACTCACTTGGAAATCCAGAACGTCTACGCGGAACCCCAGGAGCAGGTCGCTTACGCACGAGTTCATCATTATGGCTGGCAGGAAGAAAATCGTTCCAGAATCGAGGAAGTTGGTGCACATTCCCAAGGTAAATCCCGTTACGGGGGAAGTCCGAGAAAATATCACTACGACTGCGGAGCCTGAGCTGCGGGACGGTGAATTTGTTCGCGTGAGTATCATGTCACGCCAGAAACGGACTGCCCAACGAGCGATCAAGGAGCACTTAAAAAACGGGGAGTACCTGCTACAGCGCGGGTACATGGCCAACGGCATCGACTTGCGCCAAAACATCAAGACCGAGGGCAAGCGCAAGTACGCTGAGGTAGTTGACTTGACAGGCGAATCTGTCAAGAGGGTGAAAGTGCTAACGACATAGAATGCATTACATTTCTTTGTGTGTAGAGAAACCGGAATCGTCGAGCGATGAATCGCGATGCGCGCTACCTTTTTTGGTATGAAGGCCCACCTTTGTGGGTAAGTATCTGGCCTGATCTCATTCGCCTCGTTCGCCAAGGGACCTCTGCGGTCCTTACTGAACTGGATCGTGGCGACTTCGAACACTCTGCTCCTGTTTTGATAGTAGGGCAGGATTGAAGCGTGGCAGGAAGGGCGTAGTAGTTTCGCTGGAGAATTTCAAGTGCCCTGCCACATGTTTTTATGAAATACCCTCGCAACGAACACCATCCGAAATCAGGCAGACGCAAAAAATATTTTGTTTGCTCGCTGTAAAAAAAAACTTTTTGGGCTGACTTTGGCCGGATGCAAATAGCCACGACTCCAAAGCCACTTCGCGGTCGTTGAGTTATTAGAGTAACCGCACGAAGGCCATCCGAAATCGGGCACACAGAAATAGCCACGACTTCAAAGCCACTTCGCAGTCGTTGAGTTATTGGACCGACCGCGATGGCCATACGAAATCGGGCAGACAAAAACCACGGCGATGAAGTGGATCATGCCACTTCGCGGTCGTTAAGTTATCAGAGTGGAATTCAGCTGGATGTAAATAGCAACGACTCTAATGCCACTTCGCGGGTGTTGTGTTATTGGAGTAACCGCGCGAAGGCCATCCGAAATCGGGCAGACGTGAACGTACACGTAGGAATGTTGGGATGCTACGCCCGAGGCAGACGTGGACGTACACGTAGGAATGTTGGGATGCTACGCCCGAGGCAGACGTGGACGTACACGTAGGAATGTTGGGATGCTACGCCCGAGGCAAACGTGGACGTACACGTAGGAATGTTGGGATGCTACGCCCGAGGCAGACGTGGACGTACACGTAGGAATGTTGGGATGCTACGCCCGAGGTAGACGTGGACGTACACGTAGGAATGTTGGGATGCTACAACTGCGTACATGTAGGCATGAGCATTCTGTAGTATTTTTTTGGATGATATGATGTACATCGCAAAAAGGAGCCCACTTTCAAACATGCAGTACAAAAATGAAGTGCAACCGCCGCGACTGTCGGCCGCTAGCGGGCTTTTACTCGTCGACCTTCGAGCCCAGCCAGCCGCCCATCGTGTCCACCGCCGCAGCGTACGCTAACTTCAATGGCAAACTGCAACTGTACGCGCATATCAAGGCAAGCTCAAAATTGCCGAATATTTAAACAATTGTAACAACCCAGGAACCGTACCCGAACACTACCTTACCGAACCCAAAAACATGGTGCAGATCACTCTACACTCGAATTCGGATGAGGTAACGCTCAGCCTCGTGCCCAGCTTGAATACCGATGGTATCTTCCGCTCCGACGACGAGCCCGCCAACACCGATGCCAACTGCACCATGGATGCTCTCTACAAGTGGATGGAATCGCTGGAGAACACACCACACCGAATCGCGCGGCTTTCGAACACCAAATCGGTCAAGGACACGTTCTACTGCGCTAAGGAGTACCTCAGCTTCATGAAAGGTATCCGGAGAGACTTAAACGCCAGTGTCAAGGCTGCTTTAAATGCGGGCGACAGGGAAAAGATGGCGGAGCTGGACAAGCGGTTCATCATCAAAGCGACCGAAGAAGACCCGCTCGAGTACGCGTGCGCATCCCTCCGCGCCGAAGTCAACAAGCTCACGTCTAAGGGGGGGGGGGGTTAAGGTCAGCTCAGTGGAGTATGCCGATGACGAGCCCGCTCAACCGCCACCAGCGAGCGACGACTCCGAAATCGTCGAGCACGTCGCGCGTAAGCGCCGCCGGGAGACTGCTCCGCCAACGCCGCAACATCAGGCGAACGAGCCCCAAAACGAGGAGCTTCGTACCACCGGAGAAGAGCAGAAGCCGCCGCGGAGATCCAACGTCATGACTTTTGACTACGCCTGCATCAACTACTTGCCAAGCACGCACTGGTTGTTGTACAAGCAAGGTGGCGCCGAAGACGAGGGCGGCGTCATGCAAGTTCGCGTAGATGATGATGTTGTCCACAACGCGCTCAAGACGGCCAGTTGGCCGCTCCCAGCGTCCGTTTCCCCGGACCACACGACACTCACGATCCGCCTTGGTCAGGAATATGCAATGGTGATGCTTTCCGCGTAGGGTCGCGGGGAAAACAGATAGAGGCCCGCTGAGGGGTGATTTCTTTTTTTCAACGGCCCCACCAAAGGCGTCTCCGGCGGCCACCATTCTTTCATTTGTACTGATGGAGGTAGTGTGGATCCAAGAGGTGACCGACGAGCACGCTCATGCGATGGACCGGGCGATCACCGCCGCGGCGCTGAAGAGGGCCGAGGCCGCAGAGAATCAAGCTACGGCAGCCATTCGGTATGCGGCCAAGCGCATCAAGCTGGCGGAGGCCGAGGCCACGAAGGCTCGTCAAGACGCCGAAGAGATCAGAGAGCAGATGGTGATCGATCGCCGCGCGTACCTCCACGAGATCCACGGGGCGTATGACCTGGTGTCGACGGTGCAGACCCACGCGTCGTGGGCCGAATGGACGCGCAATCAACTCGTGTTCACCGCCTTCCGCGCCGACAGATACAAGAGCAGCGCGGCGCGCGCCAAGGACCGGTCGCTGGCCCTGCAGGGCCATTTGCGCCACCTGGCCGCGTTCGCGATCCGCGAGGGGTTCGTTCCAAAAATCGAGTGGAGGGGTATACGTAGTGGTAGCAAACGCAAGCGCATCGAAGTAGAAAAACTATCGTGAAAAAAAAATGAAGTACTAGCACATGTAAATCGCGCTTGAAGGGGGGTGTACACACGCTGTTCAGCCGAACCGTTCAGCCCAAGTGGGAGCACCTGGATTCGAGACCGGTGTTAGCGGCCGAAGTCAACACACGCGTCGCTGTTTGCTTGAGCTCAGCACTATGCCCCATTCAACGTCGGCCACCGCTTCCATCACAACAGCGTCCGGGGAAACCATCGGCACTTGATTCAACAGCCCGAAAAGCCGCCTCCGTATCGCATTTTTTAGAAGTACAACTGAGCGTGGTCAGCGCCAGTCGTACACAGCTTTCCGGTTAGAAATTTCAGCGTCGGAGTATTTCGTCCAGTTCGTGGGCTGAATAGGCCCGGCACGCATGACAGCCCCAGTCGCCCCCCCCCCCCTCTGGTACAGCGAAATATTGTCCTTGCAGCAGAGCGGATAAAACAGCGCCGCGCTCGAAAAAAGAAATCACCCCTCGGCGGGCCTCTATCTTTTCTGACCAGCTTACTCTTCCAATCTAGCTCTAATCTTCGTTCTGTACTCCGCGAAGATGTCGGCCGCGTTGGCCACGTCGTTCGAGATAGCTTCGGCGCGAGCCAGCATCGCCCCGATTTCGCTGCGCGACTGGGCCTCGAGCGAGTTGTAGGTTGTTAGCTCGCGTCCCGCGTACGGATAGGCATTCCGGTCCTCCTTGGCAATGTCGTACCATTTGGCAAAAGCGGCGCGTGAAGCTGTATAGCGCGTGTTGATGCTGTCCGGCAGCGCTGGGGTGGACGCCATGTTGATTGTATCAGAGACGGAGGGCCGGCGATTTTGGCCTCAGGATGGATCACTGCTGCGGAAGACGAGAAACCAAAGAAAGTTTCCAGTAAACGAGTACAAACATTTTTTTATCGCCAGCATTATAAAGGAAACGATGACCGCACTTGGGAGCAACATTGCGCTGCTGGTGGCGGCGGTGGTTCTCGTGACTGCGATCATAATGCTCGTCGCCCCGCGGCGCACTAGCGCCTTCACCAACAAGAGCGAGCAAGGGTTCTACTACGACTCCGACACCAGGAGGTTCGTCTCGCCCGCCGACCGCAAGCTGGCGATCGCGGCGCTCATCGAGCTATGCAAGAAGGACGGAGACATATACACTGCGGAGCAGCTCGGCCGGCTGTCGGACTCGTTCTTGCTGCTGGCGCTGGACCCGGAGACCGACGACGAAGGCAAGACCCTCAGGGCGCAGATGGCCATGTTCGTCGACCCGACGTACAACGAGGCCAGCGTGGCGGTGCTCCGGGCGCACCGCACGAATAAGGGGCAGCTCCAGAGCGCCTTCGAACGCCAGCTGGTCTACAACCTGCTCGTGAACTATTTCAAGCGCGTGAACAACCCCACGGGCATCCCAATAGAGCGGTGGAAGGATGAGATGCTGGTGCGAACTTTTCTCACGCGGAAGCTCCCGAGCAACGCCGAGTTTGCGTAAGGCCATTGCCACAGTTTCCAAAAAAGGTATAACCAACAAGCCAAGAAACGGGAAAAAAGAAATGTCAGCAGTTTTCGACCGCCTCACGTCCCTGCTGCCAGTGCAGGACAAGGAGCTGTACACCCTGTACGAGAAGGCGTTGCGGACGTTCTGGACGCACGACGAGGTGGACCTCTCGCTCGACGTGGTCCAGTGGAAGGAGCAGCTGAGCGCCGACGAGCGGCACTTCCTGAGCCATGTGCTGGGCTTCTTCGTGCAGAGCGACCAGCTTGTGAACATCAATCTGAGCGACCGGTTTCTGCGGGACATCGACGCCATCCCCGACCGCTACAGCAAATACGCGAGGCTGTTCTACAACTTCCAGACCATGATCGAGGACATCCACACGCAGTCCTACGAAACCATGATTAACGAGCTCATCACGGACGCCGGCCAGAACAACCACTTCAAGCAGTCCATCGCCAACATCCCGTGCGTGGCGCGCAAGGCCGAGTGGGCCGCGCACTTTATCACGGACCGGGAGAGCGAGTTCCCCGTCCGCCTGATCGCGTTCGCCATCCTGGAGGGCATCTTCTTCAGCGGCAGCTTCTGCAGCATATTCTGGATCGAGCAGAAGAACCTGCTGCGCGGCCTCGCTCACTACAACAAGCTCATCCAGCGCGACGAGAACCTGCACTACGAGTTCGCGCTGATGCTGTTCCGCAAGCTGCGCGACGACCCGGTCGTGCTTTTCGGCGTCGAGCCCGCGCTCGTCACGAAGATGGTGGGCGAGGCCGTTGAGATCGAGACCGATTTCATCGCGCAGAGCATCCCTTGCGCCATGATCGGCATGAACTCAGATCTGATGGCGCAGTACATCAAGTTCGTGGCCGACCAGCTTCTCCGCGACATCCAACTGCCCGCGCTGTACAACGTTCCCAACCCGTTCGATTTCATGACGGCGCTCGGGGTAGTTGACCGCGAGAACTTCTTCGAGGTGTGGCCGTCCGTTTATGCAAAGCCCATACTAACCGAAACGCAGTACGACAGCGACTCCTCGGACTTCTAGGGATAGGCTTTTTTCTTCAATCAAAAAAAAGCATTCGTTACATAACCGCCGGCAACCGGTCGCCAGCCAGCATTTTTTTTCCTTTTTTCCCTCATTTTATAATCGATCAACCATCGCAACAGACACAAGCAGGCTACTCCTCCTAGCAACGATGGCGTCGTCGGAACTGCTGCAACAGCCCCCGCTCAAGAGACGGAGGACCGCGGCCGCAACGAAGCTGCTCTTCAGTAAGGACAAAGTCGTGTCCGACACAGAAGCCAGTGCGTTGAGGGCGCTCTTGGGATGGATGCGGGACGTCGAGCATTCTGTCAACGCGCAGGAGTCCGGCGCCTCCACGGGGGCGAGGCAGTTCGTGCAGTTCACCGAGTTCTTGGCCGCCGCGCACCCCATGTCTTCGGAGGTCGCGAATCACATCCAGCGCCTGACGACAACCATGAGCGCGGTGATCGTCGACAACAACTGCAAGACGGCCACCATCCGCACCATATTCGCGCTGCTGGATCGCCTGCCGCTGGAGTCGATGCTGGAATACTTCATCAACCGCGACCCCATGATGGGGTCCTTCGTGAAGGCCTTCGCCGCCGGCATCAACTGCCTGTCTGAGGCAGAAGAAAAAGAGGAGGATGAGGAAGGAGCGGAAGCGGGAGGGGAAACGATGCTAATTAGCGAGGACGACGCCGACGAGCAAATACCCGACACGAACCCGCCGACGGCGCCCGCCGAAAGCCCGGCCGTGGTCGCGATCAAGCTCGAGCAGCCCGGGAGGGAGGCGGGAGGCTTCTCCCCATACAGCTTTTACCGATTCGAAGCGCCACCGCAGCCAACGAACGCCAGCAGCGGCAACGACACGGAAATGGACGTCGACAGCTCGTCGCAGTCGGACCAAGCCACGACGCCGAACGCCGAGGCTCCTAAGCAGGACCATTACCAGTTTGGGGTCGTCCGGTACTGGAAGAACGCCCCGCCGGACGTGCAGAGACGCATCGAAAAGTGCTTCGACCAAATGGACAGGCAGTCCAAGGACCACACCACCGTGACCATCTCGCCAGACAAGTGGAACGCCTTCTTCTGGGTGCCGCCGAAGAACAAGCACGACAAGATCGAACACTACCCGCCCATGATCCAGGACCTCGCGCGGCGGCTGCCGGACCCGACCACCTTCTCCATGTCGGCCGTGCAGGGCTCCAAGTTCGCGCGGTTTCGCCTGCTCTACCACAAGCTCAGGGCGCCGAGGATGCTGGCGGCCGCGTGGGAGCGCACGCACGCGATATACCCCGACGTGACCGCATTTCCGGAAATGGAAAACTACAAGAAAGCGCGCCGTTCCCGCATGAGCCATCTGCGGAAGCTCTGGGGGCAGTACTCCGAAGAGATCCGGAAGTTGGTAGAGAGCAAAAGCCTCCCGTGGAATGTCATCACTGACCCGGCGCAGCTCATCCCGGCGAAGCATCAGCACCCGTGGGATCCCTCGGATCTAGATAACTTAAACAACGCACTCGCCGAGGCGGACAAGGAGCCCGTGCGCAGATTTTACCTCCCGGCGGGCGCGCTATGCGCCAAACCTCTTATCAAACGGGTCCGGTTCGACGAAAACGATGACAGCAACGATCACGAAATCCGTTTATGACAGAAAAAAAAATAGATTCACATTTGCATGATCGCGATGCGGTGCTCATCGAGCGCCTTTCCCGTGTCGATTCGCACGAGGCGGATCTGGTTGGTCGTCACGTCCAAGTCAAACTTGTAATCGGTTAGTATTTTCTCGTCGTTACGCTCGACGCCGCACTTGAGCGTGTTAAACACCGTGTTGATGCTGTTCAAGAGAAAGACCATGTCGTCGTTGAAGGCCCGCCCAAGCGGCTCGGTATCTTCCGTCGTGACTCGGGCCACGAGCTTCGGGCCCTCTTTGCTGTGCAGCACTGGCTCCTCCTTGGCAACGTAGGCGCACACGTCCACGATGTCGATACCCAGCACGAGCTTCAGGTATTTCCACAGCGGAAACGCGCCGTGGTAAAATATATAACTGTTGAATTGGTCAGGAGATGCCATACTGCGGGTTTCAGCAGAAATTTCACCCTATAGAAATGCTAGCTAAAGCTTCCTGTAGAATCTAACTACTCGGTCTCGATAATATGTTGTGAGATTGCGTCGTGTCCGTTTTCATCCCCGTCGGTTGACGGCGCTGAAAAGTGCTCCAGTTAGTATACCCAGCTTTTCCACCCGCAGTTCGCAATGGCCCCGCTGAAGAAGTCGCCCAGCAGCAGCGCCGCCCGCCCGGCATCGTCCGCCACCACCGTCTACTCAACATGCTATCCGGAAACGGAGGTGTCGCGCGTGTCCTTCTACCTGATGAGCGGCGACGACCACGCCAAGGCATCCAACTGCACGATCGTGTCCAAGGACCTCTTCAGCAACGACCGCCCCATCGACCAGGGTATCTACTCGCTCAGCATGGGCACCACCTCCTACAGCTTCCGCTGCAAGACCTGCCAGAACACGCGCGACCGCTGCCCGGGCCACTTCGGCGCCGTGCAGCTGCGCTACCCCGTCGTAAACGCGCTCTACCGCGGGGAAGTGCTGCGCTGGCTGCGCCGCGTGTGTCACAGCTGCGGGGCCGCGCTGGGTAAGGCCTCCTCCTCGGCGAGGGCGGCGGTGTGCCCCGCCTGCGAGTTCGAGCAGCCGTTCGTGTCCAAAGACCCGAAGGAGCCCATTTTCCTGCTCAAGCGCGACGCGGCCACAGGCGAGGAGACGCGCTTGTTCAACGACGAGATCGAACACATCTTCGACCGCGTCGACGCCGACAGCCTGGCCAAGATTAGCTGCCGGTACCATCCTTCTGCTCTGCTACTGCGAACGGTGCCCGCGGTGCCCAACAACGCCCGCCCGGACGTCCGCAAGCTCAAGTCCTCCACGCGCTCCAACAACAACGACACCACCACCTTCATCAAGAACGTGGTCTCCACCAACGAGATGGTGCCCCTGCTGCTGACGGAGGAGGACAAGGCCGCGCGCGAGCCCGCACTGAACCTGCTGGAGATCACCCACAGCAACATGGTGCGCGACCCGTCCGGCACGGCCACCTCCAGCCGCATCGTGGGCGGCAACGGGCAGGCGCTGACGAGTCTCGGGGCGCGCCTACGCGGCAAGGAGGGCCGCATCCGCGGCAACCTCGAGGGCAAGCGCTTCCAGCACGGCGGCCGCTCGGTCATCTGCGGGGACAACAACATCGACATCGACGAGGTGGGCATCCCCATCTCCGTCGCCAAGGTGCTGCAGGTGCCGATGATCGTGCGCGAGTACAACATCGACGAGGCCATGACCTACTTCAACAACAAGAGCTCCGCGTACCCGGGCTGCAGCAAGCTGGTCAAGGGCGCCACGTACCACATCGCCTCCATGAAGGACGGCATCGCGCTGGAGTTCGGGGACACGCTCTACCGCGACCTCGTCGACGGGGACGAGGTGGCCATGAACCGCGCGCCGTCGCTGCTCTACAGCGCCATCTCGGGCCACCGCGTGCGCGTGCTGAAGAACGGGGATACCTTCCGGCTGTCCGTGAACGTGGCCGACACGCTTTACGGCGGGGACTTCGACGGCGACGCCATGAGCGTGTACCTGCCGCACAGCGTCATCGCGCGGAACGAGTGCGGCCTGCTGAGAAACCTCAAGCGCTGGTTCATCTCGCTCAAGGACAGGTCCCCCGCCATGGGTGTCTATCACGACAACTCCATCGGTATGGCCGAGCTCACGCGCAGCGACGTGCGCATCGCGCGCCCGCAGGCCATGCAGCTGCTCATCCAGGTCAAGTACGCGTCCTTCCTGCACCGCGCCGCGGCCGTGGAGCGCCTGACGGACCCCACGCGGGACGCCTTCTCCGGGCGCGAACTGATCTCGCTGCTGCTGCCGGAAATCAACTTCGCCAAGAAGGCCGCCTTCTACAAGCCCGAGTACGCCGGCTTCATCGACTACCGCGAGGATGAGACCCACGTCGTGATCGAGCGCGGCGAGCTGCGCAGCGGCGTGCTGGACAAGAAGTCCATCGGCCAGGGCGTGAACGACAGCCTCTTCCACAACGTATTCAACGAGTACGGCGTGGACGCGGCAATGGACCTACTGTACAACATGCAGCAGGTCTCAACGCAGTTCCTGCTGGCGCGCGGGTACACCATCAACTACGACGACTTCGCCATCGACAAGAAGACGCTTGCGCAACATCAACGACGTCACCGCCGGCATTCTGCGCCAGTCCGCGATGCTCACCGAGAAGTTCCGCGCCGGGCTCGTCACGCCGCCCATCGGCATGACCGCCCAGGAGTTCTACGAGCAGGAGCAGATGAGCATCCTCAGCCCCGGCGACGAGTTTACCGAGGTCGTCATGTCCAGCATCGACCACGAAAACAACAACCTCGCCAAACTCGTCGCCACCGGCACCAAGGGCAAACCCACCAACATCCTGCAGATCAGCTCCTCCATCGGCCAGATGAGCATCAAGGGCCAGCGCATGCGCAAGGCCTTCGACTTCCAGCGCGCGCTGCCCTACGCGCGGCGCTTCCACGACGAGCCCGAAGCCGTGGGCTTCATCGCCGACTCTTTCGTCACGGGCGTGAATTCCATGTCCGCCATCGCGCAACAGCAAGACGGCCGCAACGGCATCACCACCAAGGCGCTGTCCACGGGCACCACCGGCTACCACAACCGCAAGGCCAACAAGGCCTTCGAGGCCGTGATCGTCGACAACCACAGGCGCCTCGTCAAGTACGACCTCGTGCTGCAGCAGCTCTACGGCGACGACGGCGTGGACATCCGCAAGGCCGCCTACGTGGACTTCCGCGTGCTGCTGGCCAGCGACGCCAAGTTCGACGAGCAGTTCCGCGCCGAACATTTCGAAGCCGAAAACGCCACCGAACGGCGCGCGCTGGAGGCGGCCTACGCGGACGCCTGTCAGGCGCGGGCGCGGTACCGGGCGGGCTACACGCGCATCGAGTCTTGCAACTTCAAGGACTCGCTGCTCTCGGCGCAACAGGTCCTGCCCGTGAACCCGCTCAAGGTGCTCGAGAACGTGGCCTACCGCCACGGGGACTACCTGCGTGGAGGGACCGCAGGGCCGCCGCTGCGGCCGACCGAGTGGCGCGCCGCGCTGGGGGCGCTCAAGCGGCGGCTGCGCTACACGCACTACAACGAGATCTGCGAACGCGCTGCGCGGGAGATCCCCGAGCACGTGGAGCGGTCCTTCGCGCTGATGGACATCGGCCTCGACGTCGGGCTGGCCTACCGGCGCGTGCTGGAACACCGCATCGACGCCAAGACGATGGCGCTCGTGGCCGACCGCATCACGTCCGCCTACAAGAAGGCGCTCGTGGAGTACGGCACGTCCATGTGCATGTTCGCTTCAGAGTGCACTTCCGAAAGCATGACCCAGCGCATCCTGGACTCCATCCACGCCTCGGGGGCGTCCAAGTCCAACTTCCTCAGCCGCATCAAGGAGGTGTACGGCGCCAAAGGGACGGACAGCCTCGAGAACGCTTACATGGACGTGTTCCTGCGGCCCGAGTTCGAGGACGACGCGGTCGCCCTGCAGCGCGTCGCCAACGAGATCGAGATGATGAACCTGCGCACCTTCGTGAGCCGCGCGCAGGTCTTCTTCGAGGCGTACGGAGCCGCCCGCCACCCGGATTTCAAGGACGAGGCCGAGGCCATGCGCCGGACCTTCGAGCGCCACGCCGTTAACCAGCGGCCACCCAGCGGAATGCTGCCGTGGTGCGTGCGGCTGGAGCTGTCGCGGACCGCGCTGATCGAGAAGAACATGCAAGTCAGCACGATCTTCCGCAAGCTCATGAAGCACTTCCCGAAGCTGTACATCCTGTACACGGACGACAACGCCGAGGAAGTGGCCATGCGCGTGTACTTCGGCGAGGACGTGTTCCGGCGGACACCCGTCGTGGACCAGTTTGTCGTGCACGACTTCCTGCACTCGAAGCTGCTGAAGGTGGTCATCCGCGGCGTGGACGGCATCATCTCCGCCACGGTCATGAAGAACTTCGTCCCGCGCACCGTCGAGCAGCCCGACGGGTCCATGAAGGTCGTCCGCAAGCACATCATCCGCACGCAGGGCACCAACCTCACAGCCATCCTTCACCACAACGCCGTGGACGCGCACAAGACAGCTTCCAACAGCGTGCTGGAAGTGCAAGAGCTCTACGGGATCCACGCCGCGCGCATGAAGCTCATACAATGCCTCCGCGAAATGTCGGGCACGGACATCAACATCAAACACTACACGCTCACGGCCAACGGCCAACGGCTTCGTCTCCAATATCGAACGCGGCGGCGTGGCTGAAAGCAATCCCGGCAACGCACTGCTGAGCATCAGCTACAGCCACCCCATTCAGACCATCACGGAAGTCGGGCTCAACAATGAGGAAAGCATCGTGCATTCGAACATCAGCAGCGCCCTGATGATGGGATCGACGCCGAACGTCGGCAGCAACTACAACGGCGTGATGATGAACGAGCGCTTCATCAAGGAGCACAACAAAACAGCCTCCGACATACTGGACGAGCTTTGAAAAAGAAGTGAATACACGTGTATTCGTTCAGTTTTTTTTGCAATTGTAACTGCAAAAAAAAAGCAAATTTGCCGCTCAATCAGCAAGAATCGCGTAGAGGCACCCGGCAATGCGCTTTATATCTTCGCGCGTAGATACGTTGATATCGGAGAACTGCTCGATGGCCTCGTCGGTGCGCTTCAGAAAGCGCCACCTGTTATAGTTTGTCACCACGCCGTAGATGATTTCCTTGTTGATGAGCTCCGCATATACTTCCATGCCCAACACGCTTTGCGCGAATCCCTTCTTGAAGTTGTCATTCTCGATCTCGACCACACAGAGCCGCTTTTTACCGCATCTGATCACGAAGTCCACGACGCCATTGGCCTTGATGAACGAGCCCGCAAGTTTGCACCCAATCTCCAACGTCATACGTGGGACAACCTTCTGCTTCTGCTTCTCCTCCTCCTTCTTGCGAAACATGTACACCACATACTCGAAGATGACGCTCATGAAATGCACGTGTTTGGACTCGACCGGGTTTGTATAGACTTTTGTCTTCACATCGATCCACTTCATGATGTCGTCCAAGGAGTTGTCGTCGATGCCTTGTGCTTCGGTCATGAGCGTGTAGAAGTTTCCCTTTTTCACGTTTCCATCGTCAGTCCGGAAGCGCTTGGGCAGCAACTCGTATTCCATGGCGGAAAAGGCCGTTCTTCCGTCCTTGTCTCTCTTTGGCTCCATGGCGTTGTTTAACAGGTTCCAATCCTGCTTACGGTTGGAGGGGGTATACGTGATGTATTCGGCTTTTTTCGCCTTCTCATCCACCTTGGCGTGTTCCGCTTCTGCTTTTACCTTCATCTTGTGGTGCAT
>JALKBV010000033.1:35000-37500 GCA_023611945.1 Phytophthora pini
TTGTGCCAACTCGATACTGTCGAGGCTATAAAACTTTTCGAGATTTTCACATTTTTATGTACTGGGTTTTTGAGACTTTATATTTTTATGGATTTCTTGTCGAGTATTATAAAATCTCGGAATTCCTTTTTACAGAATACGGTTTTCGTCATGGCGCACCCGATGCAACTTTCAGATTGAGCTAACTCGTTCTAGAAGTTTGACTTTGTGCTGTTCGGGACCCTTTTTGGATCTTGGGTGGCAACAAAAGTTCCGGATGAGCACAAGTCGCCTTGATTTTCTGCCGATTTTAAAAACTCAACAAAAATTTAAAAGCGCGTTTGAGATTATTTTTTCCGGGACATTAGATTTTTATACATAAGAGAGCACGGGGAACATTTTTCTCCATACAAGCGAAGGTCGGTTTCTAACCCGATTTTGCGTAAACGATCCATTTGTGAAAAAAGGGCGATTTTCGGCCGAAAAACGGCCCTGGAGCCAAGGGACTTCAAAACGGCTGAATATAAAAATTACCACGTGAAAGAGCGCACTAAAGCACCCCTAGGACATACCTTTTGACCTGGCATCGTCGGGGTCCTCCGGCCTACAGAGGGGCGGATGTACGTAAAAATGGCCAAAATCGCGGTTTTGCGCGATTTCCGCAAAAACGCATCTTTTGGCCTCTGGAGGCGGAACCATTATAGACTGCCCTTCAGACTCTTCTGGTATAGACGTGGAATCACGCGGGGAACATTTTTCTCCATACAAGCGACGGTCAGTTTCTAAGCCGATTTTGCGTAAACGATCCATTTGTGGAAAGTGCAGATTCTTAGAATCGCTCTGCAGCCAAGGGACTTGAAGCTATCCAAAATCGGACTTCACCATCGTGTTCCCCGCGTGATTTCACATAGGGTAGGTCTATTTAGGTTGGTGTGTATGGACAGTGCATACCTCTAACAGTTTATACTGAATATATAAAACTTGAGAGGTCGAACAAAGAATCGACCGCCACCATTGGATTCGCCGTGAAATTCCGCACATCGGGGTACCCTTGTATTATGTGATATAGAAGGTCCATCGTATCATAAAAAATACTGGTCCCACGTCTTTGTCACCTTGATATTCGGATTCCCCGTACTCGTTAACCTATACCTAGCTACCTGGAGCACGTCTGTGCGACATCTGTGGGCCGAGCTACGTGCGGTTGCGTTTGATCGGATTAGAGAGGTTTACATAGCCGTAACGCAACATCTGACATCACCACGCGAAAGAGCAGGCGAAAGTACCCCTATTCCACCCGATGGATTATCAGATTTGTCCCCGGATCCCACTTGGACACGGCCGTTTTGTTCCCCCAGTGAGGAGCAACGGGTTTGAGAGGGTTGCGCTGGTGCTATGCACGGCTACCCTCGATATTTGGATTCGCCATGTCCATAAACTCCTACTCCACCCCCGAGGTCGAGATGTCCCCCCCGGGTGTCCTCAAGACGCTCACAACTGTGTTGCGGCATATATGAAGGATGAGAGGAGAGGGGGGTGGAACGCCCCGGGAGGGGGTGAAACATGCACGGCTATGTCTGCCAAGACGTCTCGAACATGCATGCCAAGTCTCGCGTCGTGAAAATGAGAACTGCCACGTGTGGTAGCGAAAAAGTAGACAGCACCCGGACTTCCCCGGTGGTCACCCACCCGAGTACTACCCGAGCTTGAGGCTGCTTAACTTCACAGAGCGAACGGGATATGGTGTTCTCAGCCTAAGATGGCCGTCTACACCGGGATATGTGCGCCACACCTACTTCTGCCGACCACTCCCACGACATCTCACCATATGTCTCGACACATCCAGGTGGACACTGGTGGACATAGGGCTAGGGGAGAGCTGCAATAGAGCGGCCAAGTTGAGTAAGTTTATGGGTGGGGACGGGAAGTTAGTGAGTATGTAGCCAACAGAGCAAAGAACAAAGTAAGTAAGCGAGTAAGAGAGTGAGTAAGGGTGTGTGTGTGTGGGGGGGGGGGGGGGGGGGGTGGACACAGGTGGACATAGGGCTAGGGGAGACTAGTATATGCATGTGGAAGCGTCTGTGTGCCTCTGGAAGTGTGCGGGTGGCTGTGTAAACAAGTGAGTGAGTAAGAGAACAAAGTGAGTAAGTGAGTCAGTAGCCATCAATCGGCGCACTACGGTACTCGCTTTTGTAGGCATATCTCTTGATTTAAGTATGGAAATGGATGTACAGACAAAAGGGGGGTGGTGTGGCACACATAGACGGAATATGAGGCCACCAGCGACCCTCTACTATTACATACAAACTGCTACAGGTCGGGGGGCGACCCGACACCTTCACTGCCAGCCGTACAGATAGCGCCCAGCTCCATATTGAACCGTACGCGGCCACAACAATGCAAATAGCCCAAGGTGTCCATTTTTGGCCTGCACAGCCACGCCCAGCCGGGACATGCGACAGGACACGTGCACATACACGCCCAGGAAACATGGACACCATGGACACCTCCATGCATGCCC
>JALKBV010000033.1:45000-47500 GCA_023611945.1 Phytophthora pini
GAGGCACATGCACTCGGGTAACTAGCCCTCGCACACACACCTCCTAGGCAGATCCAAATCGCATCAGCACAAAGTACTCATTGCAACGCAGAATGCATCAAACGAAACAGATTCTTATGCATGGCATACGAACACAGTCCCATTCACTGCTCGCACGCAAAACCGCTCCAGGTTTCCCCGGAGAAGTACAAGCGCACTTCATATGTCTTGAGCACATGTCCCGAAAATAGCAGAACTATTTTCTCGGAGACGCATGCAAAAGACCACTAATTACCAATTCACAAATCACAAATAAGATTTCAATAGCTGACCTATTACCTGTTTGTTCGATGTGCTCCATCGTATACTTACTTTCTTGATTCACGCCGTCTGCTGCTCGCCTGCCGAAGTCCGCCGTGTCCGCGCTGTGCCGTCCGTCGTCCGTCTCCGTCTGCCTTCGTCCGCTGTCTGCTCCCTGCCTGCTACTCGTCCGCCGCACATCCGCCGCTCGCCTCCAGAAACCCTCACGCCATTTCTGAAGTACCCCGAAGCAACCAACTGACAACCCAACACAACTCTAGAAACCCACTCGCCGTTTCTAAATTCGCATTGAATTACCAATTTGTCACTTCATGTTGCCGCTAAAAACCGCAAATTTTGTTCTAATACTCTGTGGTAGAAAGATGCAGCGCGGAAAATCTATTTTTAGCTTTTTGAAACGTCTGCCGTTTCACTCCAGCAATAGAATTTGGAATGTCGCGCGAAAGGTCGCCGCGACCCTTCAGCAGCCATTTTTCTTATTTAGAAATCTTATTTGGAAGGTCTAAATAAGATGTCTAAATAAGAAATGTAACGGTCACGGCCCATCACCCTAGTCAGGTCTGAAACCGTCAACTATAAATACGGAAAGCGGCGGTTATTTTTAGAACCCTAACCACCGCCATATGGTTTAAAATCAGCCATATGTTTTTACGGATTGGCCTCTAGCTCGACCCAGAGGGAAAATCGAATACCTCTCCCAAATATAAACCGACCCTTATTTTTCGCGCTCTATCGATCCCACCCGGTGAGGTCGGCTAACTCGGGTTTTTTGAAAAGTTTATTATGGGTAGACTTGTGCTACAGTTTCGAGACCAAATGCAAAAGAAAGACCGCCCGGGAGCGCACCTTGTGCCAACTCGATACTGTCGAGGCTATAAAACTTTTCGAGATTTTCACATTTTTATGTACTGGGTTTTTGAGACTTTATATTTTTATGGATTTCTTGTCGAGTATTATAAAATCTCGGAATTCCTTTTTACAGAATACGGTTTTCGTCATGGCGCACCTGATGCAACTTTCAGATTGAGCTAACTCGTTCTAGAAGTTTGACTTTGTGCTGTTCGGGACCCTTTTTGGATCTTGGGTGGCAACAAAAGTTCCGGATGAGCACAAGTCGCCTTGATTTTCTGCCGATTTTAAAAACTCAACAAAAATTTAAAAGCGCGTTTGAGATTATTTTTTCCGGGACATTAGATTTTTATACATAAGAGAGCACGGGGAACATTTTTCTCCATACAAGCGAAGGTCGGTTTCTAACCCGATTTTGCGTAAACGATCCATTTGTGAAAAAAGGGCGATTTTCGGCCGAAAAACGGCCCTGGAGCCAAGGGACTTCAAAACGGCTGAATATAAAAATTACCACGTGAAAGAGCGCACTAAAGCACCCCTAGGACATACCTTTTGACCTGGCATCGTCGGGGTCCTCCGGCCTACAGAGGGGCGGATGTACGTAAAAATGGCCAAAATCGCGGTTTTGCGCGATTTCCGCAAAAACGCATCTTTTGGCCTCTGGAGGCGGAACCATTATAGACTGCCCTTCAGACTCTTCTGGTATAGACGTGGAATCACGCGGGGAACATTTTTCTCCATACAAGCGACGGTCAGTTTCTAAGCCGATTTTGCGTAAACGATCCATTTGTGGAAAGTGCAGATTCTTAGAATCGCTCTGCAGCCAAGGGACTTGAAGCTATCCAAAATCGGACTTCACCATCGTGTTCCCCGCGTGATTTCACATAGGGTAGGTCTATTTAGGTTGGTGTGTATGGACAGTGCATACCTCTAACAGTTTATACTGAATATATAAAACTTGAGAGGTCGAACAAAGAATCGACCGCCACCATTGGATTCGCCGTGAAATTCCGCACATCGGGGTACCCTTGTATTATGTGATATAGAAGGTCCATCGTATCATAAAAAATACTGGTCCCACGTCTTTGTCACCTTGATATTCGGATTCCCCGTACTCGTTAACCTATACCTAGCTACCTGGAGCACGTCTGTGCGACATCTGTGGGCCGAGCTACGTGCGGTTGCGTTTGATCGGATTAGAGAGGTTTACATAGCCGTAACGCAACATCTGACATCACCACGCGAAAGAGCAGGCGAAAGTACCCCTATTCCACCCGATGGATTATCAGATTTGTCCCCGGATCCCACTTGGACACGGCCGTTTTGTTCCCCCAGTGAGGAGCAACGGGTT
>JALKBV010000033.1:57500-60000 GCA_023611945.1 Phytophthora pini
AGTTTGACTTTGTGCTGTTCGGGACCCTTTTTGGATCTTGGGTGGCAACAAAAGTTCCGGATGAGCACAAGTCGCCTTGATTTTCTGCCGATTTTAAAAACTCAACAAAAATTTAAAAGCGCGTTTGAGATTATTTTTTCCGGGACATTAGATTTTTATACATAAGAGAGCACGGGGAACATTTTTCTCCATACAAGCGAAGGTCGGTTTCTAACCCGATTTTGCGTAAACGATCCATTTGTGAAAAAAGGGCGATTTTCGGCCGAAAAACGGCCCTGGAGCCAAGGGACTTCAAAACGGCTGAATATAAAAATTACCACGTGAAAGAGCGCACTAAAGCACCCCTAGGACATACCTTTTGACCTGGCATCGTCGGGGTCCTCCGGCCTACAGAGGGGCGGATGTACGTAAAAATGGCCAAAATCGCGGTTTTGCGCGATTTCCGCAAAAACGCATCTTTTGGCCTCTGGAGGCGG
The DNA here is from genome assembly GCA_023611945.1 of Phytophthora pini. Lineage (NCBI taxonomy): Eukaryota > Oomycota > Peronosporomycetes > Peronosporales > Peronosporaceae > Phytophthora > Phytophthora pini. Next base: position 57,977 of record JALKBV010000033.1, read on the forward strand.
AACCATTATAGACTGCCCTTCAGACTCTTCTGGTATAGACGTGGAATCACGCGGGGAACATTTTTCTCCATACAAGCGACGGTCAGTTTCTAAGCCGATTTTGCGTAAACGATCCATTTGTGGAAAGTGCAGATTCTTAGAATCGCTCTGCAGCCAAGGGACTTGAAGCTATCCAAAATCGGACTTCACCATCGTGTTCCCCGCGTGATTTCACATAGGGTAGGTCTATTTAGGTTGGTGTGTATGGACAGTGCATACCTCTAACAGTTTATACTGAATATATAAAACTTGAGAGGTCGAACAAAGAATCGACCGCCACCATTGGATTCGCCGTGAAATTCCGCACATCGGGGTACCCTTGTATTATGTGATATAGAAGGTCCATCGTATCATAAAAAATACTGGTCCCACGTCTTTGTCACCTTGATATTCGGATTCCCCGTACTCGTTAACCTATACCTAGCTACCTGGAGCACGTCTGTGCGACATCTGTGGGCCGAGCTACGTGCGGTTGCGTTTGATCGGATTAGAGAGGTTTACATAGCCGTAACGCAACATCTGACATCACCACGCGAAAGAGCAGGCGAAAGTACCCCTATTCCACCCGATGGATTATCAGATTTGTCCCCGGATCCCACTTGGACACGGCCGTTTTGTTCCCCCAGTGAGGAGCAACGGGTTTGAGAGGGTTGCGCTGGTGCTATGCACGGCTACCCTCGATATTTGGATTCGCCATGTCCATAAACTCCTACTCCACCCCCGAGGTCGAGATGTCCCCCCCGGGTGTCCTCAAGACGCTCACAACTGTGTTGCGGCATATATGAAGGATGAGAGGAGAGGGGGGTGGAACGCCCCGGGAGGGGGTGAAACATGCACGGCTATGTCTGCCAAGACGTCTCGAACATGCATGCCAAGTCTCGCGTCGTGAAAATGAGAACTGCCACGTGTGGTAGCGAAAAAGTAGACAGCACCCGGACTTCCCCGGTGGTCACCCACCCGAGTACTACCCGAGCTTGAGGCTGCTTAACTTCACAGAGCGAACGGGATATGGTGTTCTCAGCCTAAGATGGCCGTCTACACCGGGATATGTGCGCCACACCTACTTCTGCCGACCACTCCCACGACATCTCACCATATGTCTCGACACATCCAGGTGGACACTGGTGGACATAGGGCTAGGGGAGAGCTGCAATAGAGCGGCCAAGTTGAGTAAGTTTATGGGTGGGGACGGGAAGTTAGTGAGTATGTAGCCAACAGAGCAAAGAACAAAGTAAGTAAGCGAGTAAGAGAGTGAGTAAGGGTGTGTGTGTGTGGGGGGGGGGGGGGGGGGGGGGGTGGACACAGGTGGACATAGGGCTAGGGGAGACTAGTATATGCATGTGGAAGCGTCTGTGTGCCTCTGGAAGTGTGCGGGTGGCTGTGTAAACAAGTGAGTGAGTAAGAGAACAAAGTGAGTAAGTGAGTCAGTAGCCATCAATCGGCGCACTACGGTACTCGCTTTTGTAGGCATATCTCTTGATTTAAGTATGGAAATGGATGTACAGACAAAAGGGGGGTGGTGTGGCACACATAGACGGAATATGAGGCCACCAGCGACCCTCTACTATTACATACAAACTGCTACAGGTCGGGGGGCGACCCGACACCTTCACTGCCAGCCGTACAGATAGCGCCCAGCTCCATATTGAACCGTACGCGGCCACAACAATGCAAATAGCCCAAGGTGTCCATTTTTGGCCTGCACAGCCACGCCCAGCCGGGACATGCGACAGGACACGTGCACATACACGCCCAGGAAACATGGACACCATGGACACCATGGACACATGCATGCCCAGGAAGCGCTCCGCTTAAGTACGACACTAGTGCAGCATATACAGCATGCTCTGCGCTCTATCACCTTCCAGCACCTCCATATCTGCGCCCGCACCCTTCCTCGCCGTCGTCACCTTCGCCCATATTCGCCAGCGCTTCCTCGCCGCCTGCCCTGGAAACATCTACTCTAAAATCCGCCAAGTCTTTTC
>JALKBV010000033.1:67500-70000 GCA_023611945.1 Phytophthora pini
CAAGCGCACTTCATATGTCTTGAGCACATGTCCCGAAAATAGCAGAACTATTTTCTCGGAGACGCATGCAAAAGACCACTAATTACCAATTCACAAATCACAAATAAGATTTCAATAGCTGACCTATTACCTGTTTGTTCGATGTGCTCCATCGTATACTTACTTTCTTGATTCACGCCGTCTGCTGCTCGCCTGCCGAAGTCCGCCGTGTCCGCGCTGTGCCGTCCGTCGTCCGTCTCCGTCTGCCTTCGTCCGCTGTCTGCTCCCTGCCTGCTACTCGTCCGCCGCACATCCGCCGCTCGCCTCCAGAAACCCTCACGCCATTTCTGAAGTACCCCGAAGCAACCAACTGACAACCCAACACAACTCTAGAAACCCACTCGCCGTTTCTAAATTCGCATTGAATTACCAATTTGTCACTTCATGTTGCCGCTAAAAACCGCAAATTTTGTTCTAATACTCTGTGGTAGAAAGATGCAGCGCGGAAAATCTATTTTTAGCTTTTTGAAACGTCTGCCGTTTCACTCCAGCAATAGAATTTGGAATGTCGCGCGAAAGGTCGCCGCGACCCTTCAGCAGCCATTTTTCTTATTTAGAAATCTTATTTGGAAGGTCTAAATAAGATGTCTAAATAAGAAATGTAACGGTCACGGCCCATCACCCTAGTCAGGTCTGAAACCGTCAACTATAAATACGGAAAGCGGCGGTTATTTTTAGAACCCTAACCACCGCCATATGGTTTAAAATCAGCCATATGTTTTTACGGATTGGCCTCTAGCTCGACCCAGAGGGAAAATCGAATACCTCTCCCAAATATAAACCGACCCTTATTTTTCGCGCTCTATCGATCCCACCCGGTGAGGTCGGCTAACTCGGGTTTTTTGAAAAGTTTATTATGGGTAGACTTGTGCTACAGTTTCGAGACCAAATGCAAAAGAAAGACCGCCCGGGAGCGCACCTTGTGCCAACTCGATACTGTCGAGGCTATAAAACTTTTCGAGATTTTCACATTTTTATGTACTGGGTTTTTGAGACTTTATATTTTTATGGATTTCTTGTCGAGTATTATAAAATCTCGGAATTCCTTTTTACAGAATACGGTTTTCGTCATGGCGCACCTGATGCAACTTTCAGATTGAGCTAACTCGTTCTAGAAGTTTGACTTTGTGCTGTTCGGGACCCTTTTTGGATCTTGGGTGGCAACAAAAGTTCCGGATGAGCACAAGTCGCCTTGATTTTCTGCCGATTTTAAAAACTCAACAAAAATTTAAAAGCGCGTTTGAGATTATTTTTTCCGGGACATTAGATTTTTATACATAAGAGAGCACGGGGAACATTTTTCTCCATACAAGCGAAGGTCGGTTTCTAACCCGATTTTGCGTAAACGATCCATTTGTGAAAAAAGGGCGATTTTCGGCCGAAAAACGGCCCTGGAGCCAAGGGACTTCAAAACGGCTGAATATAAAAATTACCACGTGAAAGAGCGCACTAAAGCACCCCTAGGACATACCTTTTGACCTGGCATCGTCGGGGTCCTCCGGCCTACAGAGGGGCGGATGTACGTAAAAATGGCCAAAATCGCGGTTTTGCGCGATTTCCGCAAAAACGCATCTTTTGGCCTCTGGAGGCGGAACCATTATAGACTGCCCTTCAGACTCTTCTGGTATAGACGTGGAATCACGCGGGGAACATTTTTCTCCATACAAGCGACGGTCAGTTTCTAAGCCGATTTTGCGTAAACGATCCATTTGTGGAAAGTGCAGATTCTTAGAATCGCTCTGCAGCCAAGGGACTTGAAGCTATCCAAAATCGGACTTCACCATCGTGTTCCCCGCGTGATTTCACATAGGGTAGGTCTATTTAGGTTGGTGTGTATGGACAGTGCATACCTCTAACAGTTTATACTGAATATATAAAACTTGAGAGGTCGAACAAAGAATCGACCGCCACCATTGGATTCGCCGTGAAATTCCGCACATCGGGGTACCCTTGTATTATGTGATATAGAAGGTCCATCGTATCATAAAAAATACTGGTCCCACGTCTTTGTCACCTTGATATTCGGATTCCCCGTACTCGTTAACCTATACCTAGCTACCTGGAGCACGTCTGTGCGACATCTGTGGGCCGAGCTACGTGCGGTTGCGTTTGATCGGATTAGAGAGGTTTACATAGCCGTAACGCAACATCTGACATCACCACGCGAAAGAGCAGGCGAAAGTACCCCTATTCCACCCGATGGATTATCAGATTTGTCCCCGGATCCCACTTGGACACGGCCGTTTTGTTCCCCCAGTGAGGAGCAACGGGTTTGAGAGGGTTGCGCTGGTGCTATGCACGGCTACCCTCGATATTTGGATTCGCCATGTCCATAAACTCCTACTCCACCCCCGAGGTCGAGATGTCCCCCCCGGGTGTCCTCAAGACGCTCACAACTGTGTTGCGGCATATATGAAGGATGAGAGGAGAGGGGGGTGGAACGCCCCGGGAGGGGGTGAAA
>JALKBV010000033.1:80000-82500 GCA_023611945.1 Phytophthora pini
AGCGAAGGTCGGTTTCTAACCCGATTTTGCGTAAACGATCCATTTGTGAAAAAAGGGCGATTTTCGGCCGAAAAACGGCCCTGGAGCCAAGGGACTTCAAAACGGCTGAATATAAAAATTACCACGTGAAAGAGCGCACTAAAGCACCCCTAGGACATACCTTTTGACCTGGCATCGTCGGGGTCCTCCGGCCTACAGAGGGGCGGATGTACGTAAAAATGGCCAAAATCGCGGTTTTGCGCGATTTCCGCAAAAACGCATCTTTTGGCCTCTGGAGGCGGAACCATTATAGACTGCCCTTCAGACTCTTCTGGTATAGACGTGGAATCACGCGGGGAACATTTTTCTCCATACAAGCGACGGTCAGTTTCTAAGCCGATTTTGCGTAAACGATCCATTTGTGGAAAGTGCAGATTCTTAGAATCGCTCTGCAGCCAAGGGACTTGAAGCTATCCAAAATCGGACTTCACCATCGTGTTCCCCGCGTGATTTCACATAGGGTAGGTCTATTTAGGTTGGTGTGTATGGACAGTGCATACCTCTAACAGTTTATACTGAATATATAAAACTTGAGAGGTCGAACAAAGAATCGACCGCCACCATTGGATTCGCCGTGAAATTCCGCACATCGGGGTACCCTTGTATTATGTGATATAGAAGGTCCATCGTATCATAAAAAATACTGGTCCCACGTCTTTGTCACCTTGATATTCGGATTCCCCGTACTCGTTAACCTATACCTAGCTACCTGGAGCACGTCTGTGCGACATCTGTGGGCCGAGCTACGTGCGGTTGCGTTTGATCGGATTAGAGAGGTTTACATAGCCGTAACGCAACATCTGACATCACCACGCGAAAGAGCAGGCGAAAGTACCCCTATTCCACCCGATGGATTATCAGATTTGTCCCCGGATCCCACTTGGACACGGCCGTTTTGTTCCCCCAGTGAGGAGCAACGGGTTTGAGAGGGTTGCGCTGGTGCTATGCACGGCTACCCTCGATATTTGGATTCGCCATGTCCATAAACTCCTACTCCACCCCCGAGGTCGAGATGTCCCCCCCGGGTGTCCTCAAGACGCTCACAACTGTGTTGCGGCATATATGAAGGATGAGAGGAGAGGGGGGTGGAACGCCCCGGGAGGGGGTGAAACATGCACGGCTATGTCTGCCAAGACGTCTCGAACATGCATGCCAAGTCTCGCGTCGTGAAAATGAGAACTGCCACGTGTGGTAGCGAAAAAGTAGACAGCACCCGGACTTCCCCGGTGGTCACCCACCCGAGTACTACCCGAGCTTGAGGCTGCTTAACTTCACAGAGCGAACGGGATATGGTGTTCTCAGCCTAAGATGGCCGTCTACACCGGGATATGTGCGCCACACCTACTTCTGCCGACCACTCCCACGACATCTCACCATATGTCTCGACACATCCAGGTGGACACTGGTGGACATAGGGCTAGGGGAGAGCTGCAATAGAGCGGCCAAGTTGAGTAAGTTTATGGGTGGGGACGGGAAGTTAGTGAGTATGTAGCCAACAGAGCAAAGAACAAAGTAAGTAAGCGAGTAAGAGAGTGAGTAAGGGTGTGTGTGTGTGGGGGGGGGGGGGGGGGGGGGGGTGGACACAGGTGGACATAGGGCTAGGGGAGACTAGTATATGCATGTGGAAGCGTCTGTGTGCCTCTGGAAGTGTGCGGGTGGCTGTGTAAACAAGTGAGTGAGTAAGAGAACAAAGTGAGTAAGTGAGTCAGTAGCCATCAATCGGCGCACTACGGTACTCGCTTTTGTAGGCATATCTCTTGATTTAAGTATGGAAATGGATGTACAGACAAAAGGGGGGTGGTGTGGCACACATAGACGGAATATGAGGCCACCAGCGACCCTCTACTATTACATACAAACTGCTACAGGTCGGGGGGCGACCCGACACCTTCACTGCCAGCCGTACAGATAGCGCCCAGCTCCATATTGAACCGTACGCGGCCACAACAATGCAAATAGCCCAAGGTGTCCATTTTTGGCCTGCACAGCCACGCCCAGCCGGGACATGCGACAGGACACGTGCACATACACGCCCAGGAAACATGGACACCATGGACACCTCCATGCATGCCCAGGAAGCGCTCCGCTTAAGTACGACACTAGTGCAGCATATACAGCATGCTCTGCGCTCTATCACCTTCCAGCACCTCCATATCTGCGCCCGCACCCTTCCTCGCCGTCGTCACCTTCGCCCATATTCGCCAGCGCTTCCTCGCCGCCTGCCCTGGAAACATCTACTCTAAAATCCGCCAAGTCTTTTCAGCCGTTTTGCATACTTTATCCTAGTCTATTTTGGCGCCGCCTGCCACACAAGTCGCACACGCGCGCCACACAACCTGCACACAAGCCGCACACAGCGCACACACACTGCACACAAGCCGCACACAACTCTATCTAGCCTAAATCTACACTACGCCCACGGCCCTGTTGCGCCCCCACACTAAAGTCTCCAAACTTGGCT
>JALKBV010000033.1:90000-92500 GCA_023611945.1 Phytophthora pini
GTCCGCCGTGTCCGCGCTGTGCCGTCCGTCGTCCGTCTCCGTCTGCCTTCGTCCGCTGTCTGCTCCCTGCCTGCTACTCGTCCGCCGCACATCCGCCGCTCGCCTCCAGAAACCCTCACGCCATTTCTGAAGTACCCCGAAGCAACCAACTGACAACCCAACACAACTCTAGAAACCCACTCGCCGTTTCTAAATTCGCATTGAATTACCAATTTGTCACTTCATGTTGCCGCTAAAAACCGCAAATTTTGTTCTAATACTCTGTGGTAGAAAGATGCAGCGCGGAAAATCTATTTTTAGCTTTTTGAAACGTCTGCCGTTTCACTCCAGCAATAGAATTTGGAATGTCGCGCGAAAGGTCGCCGCGACCCTTCAGCAGCCATTTTTCTTATTTAGAAATCTTATTTGGAAGGTCTAAATAAGATGTCTAAATAAGAAATGTAACGGTCACGGCCCATCACCCTAGTCAGGTCTGAAACCGTCAACTATAAATACGGAAAGCGGCGGTTATTTTTAGAACCCTAACCACCGCCATATGGTTTAAAATCAGCCATATGTTTTTACGGATTGGCCTCTAGCTCGACCCAGAGGAAAAATCGAATACCTCTCCCAAATATAAACCGACCCTTATTTTTCGCGCTCTATCGATCCCACCCGGTGAGGTCGGCTAACTCGGGTTTTTTGAAAAGTTTATTATGGGTAGACTTGTGCTACAGTTTCGAGACCAAATGCAAAAGAAAGACCGCCCGGGAGCGCACCTTGTGCCAACTCGATACTGTCGAGGCTATAAAACTTTTCGAGATTTTCACATTTTTATGTACTGGGTTTTTGAGACTTTATATTTTTATGGATTTCTTGTCGAGTATTATAAAATCTCGGAATTCCTTTTTACAGAATACGTTTTTCGTCATGGCGCACCTGATGCAACTTTCAGATTGAGCTAACTCGTTCTAGAAGTTTGACTTTGTGCTGTTCGGGACCCTTTTTGGATCTTGGGTGGCAACAAAAGTTCCGGATGAGCACAAGTCGCCTTGATTTTCTGCCGATTTTAAAAACTCAACAAAAATTTAAAAGCGCGTTTGAGATTATTTTTTCCGGGACATTAGATTTTTATACATAAGAGAGCACGGGGAACATTTTTCTCCATACAAGCGAAGGTCGGTTTCTAACCCGATTTTGCGTAAACGATCCATTTGTGAAAAAAGGGCGATTTTCGGCCGAAAAACGGCCCTGGAGCCAAGGGACTTCAAAACGGCTGAATATAAAAATTACCACGTGAAAGAGCGCACTAAAGCACCCCTAGGACATACCTTTTGACCTGGCATCGTCGGGGTCCTCCGGCCTACAGAGGGGCGGATGTACGTAAAAATGGCCAAAATCGCGGTTTTGCGCGATTTCCGCAAAAACGCATCTTTTGGCCTCTGGAGGCGGAACCATTATAGACTGCCCTTCAGACTCTTCTGGTATAGACGTGGAATCACGCGGGGAACATTTTTCTCCATACAAGCGACGGTCAGTTTCTAAGCCGATTTTGCGTAAACGATCCATTTGTGGAAAGTGCAGATTCTTAGAATCGCTCTGCAGCCAAGGGACTTGAAGCTATCCAAAATCGGACTTCACCATCGTGTTCCCCGCGTGATTTCACATAGGGTAGGTCTATTTAGGTTGGTGTGTATGGACAGTGCATACCTCTAACAGTTTATACTGAATATATAAAACTTGAGAGGTCGAACAAAGAATCGACCGCCACCATTGGATTCGCCGTGAAATTCCGCACATCGGGGTACCCTTGTATTATGTGATATAGAAGGTCCATCGTATCATAAAAAATACTGGTCCCACGTCTTTGTCACCTTGATATTCGGATTCCCCGTACTCGTTAACCTATACCTAGCTACCTGGAGCACGTCTGTGCGACATCTGTGGGCCGAGCTACGTGCGGTTGCGTTTGATCGGATTAGAGAGGTTTACATAGCCGTAACGCAACATCTGACATCACCACGCGAAAGAGCAGGCGAAAGTACCCCTATTCCACCCGATGGATTATCAGATTTGTCCCCGGATCCCACTTGGACACGGCCGTTTTGTTCCCCCAGTGAGGAGCAACGGGTTTGAGAGGGTTGCGCTGGTGCTATGCACGGCTACCCTCGATATTTGGATTCGCCATGTCCATAAACTCCTACTCCACCCCCGAGGTCGAGATGTCCCCCCCGGGTGTCCTCAAGACGCTCACAACTGTGTTGCGGCATATATGAAGGATGAGAGGAGAGGGGGGTGGAACGCCCCGGGAGGGGGTGAAACATGCACGGCTATGTCTGCCAAGACGTCTCGAACATGCATGCCAAGTCTCGCGTCGTGAAAATGAGAACTGCCACGTGTGGTAGCGAAAAAGTAGACAGCACCCGGACTTCCCCGGTGGTCACCCACCCGAGTACTACCCGAGCTTGAGGCTGCTTAACTTCACAGAGCGAACGGGATATGGTGTTCTCAGCCTAAGATG
>JALKBV010000033.1:102500-105974 GCA_023611945.1 Phytophthora pini
CCGGCCTACAGAGGGGCGGATGTACGTAAAAATGGCCAAAATCGCGGTTTTGCGCGATTTCCGCAAAAACGCATCTTTTGGCCTCTGGAGGCGGAACCATTATAGACTGCCCTTCAGACTCTTCTGGTATAGACGTGGAATCACGCGGGGAACATTTTTCTCCATACAAGCGACGGTCAGTTTCTAAGCCGATTTTGCGTAAACGATCCATTTGTGGAAAGTGCAGATTCTTAGAATCGCTCTGCAGCCAAGGGACTTGAAGCTATCCAAAATCGGACTTCACCATCGTGTTCCCCGCGTGATTTCACATAGGGTAGGTCTATTTAGGTTGGTGTGTATGGACAGTGCATACCTCTAACAGTTTATACTGAATATATAAAACTTGAGAGGTCGAACAAAGAATCGACCGCCACCATTGGATTCGCCGTGAAATTCCGCACATCGGGGTACCCTTGTATTATGTGATATAGAAGGTCCATCGTATCATAAAAAATACTGGTCCCACGTCTTTGTCACCTTGATATTCGGATTCCCCGTACTCGTTAACCTATACCTAGCTACCTGGAGCACGTCTGTGCGACATCTGTGGGCCGAGCTACGTGCGGTTGCGTTTGATCGGATTAGAGAGGTTTACATAGCCGTAACGCAACATCTGACATCACCACGCGAAAGAGCAGGCGAAAGTACCCCTATTCCACCCGATGGATTATCAGATTTGTCCCCGGATCCCACTTGGACACGGCCGTTTTGTTCCCCCAGTGAGGAGCAACGGGTTTGAGAGGGTTGCGCTGGTGCTATGCACGGCTACCCTCGATATTTGGATTCGCCATGTCCATAAACTCCTACTCCACCCCCGAGGTCGAGATGTCCCCCCCGGGTGTCCTCAAGACGCTCACAACTGTGTTGCGGCATATATGAAGGATGAGAGGAGAGGGGGGTGGAACGCCCCGGGAGGGGGTGAAACATGCACGGCTATGTCTGCCAAGACGTCTCGAACATGCATGCCAAGTCTCGCGTCGTGAAAATGAGAACTGCCACGTGTGGTAGCGAAAAAGTAGACAGCACCCGGACTTCCCCGGTGGTCACCCACCCGAGTACTACCCGAGCTTGAGGCTGCTTAACTTCACAGAGCGAACGGGATATGGTGTTCTCAGCCTAAGATGGCCGTCTACACCGGGATATGTGCGCCACACCTACTTCTGCCGACCACTCCCACGACATCTCACCATATGTCTCGACACATCCAGGTGGACACTGGTGGACATAGGGCTAGGGGAGAGCTGCAATAGAGCGGCCAAGTTGAGTAAGTTTATGGGTGGGGACGGGAAGTTAGTGAGTATGTAGCCAACAGAGCAAAGAACAAAGTAAGTAAGCGAGTAAGAGAGTGAGTAAGGGTGTGTGTGTGTGGGGGGGGGGGGGGGGGGGGGGGGGTGGACACAGGTGGACATAGGGCTAGGGGAGACTAGTATATGCATGTGGAAGCGTCTGTGTGCCTCTGGAAGTGTGCGGGTGGCTGTGTAAACAAGTGAGTGAGTAAGAGAACAAAGTGAGTAAGTGAGTCAGTAGCCATCAATCGGCGCACTACGGTACTCGCTTTTGTAGGCATATCTCTTGATTTAAGTATGGAAATGGATGTACAGACAAAAGGGGGGTGGTGTGGCACACATAGACGGAATGTGAGGCCACCAGCGACCCTCTACTATTACATACAAACTGCTACAGGTCGGGGGGCGACCCGACACCTTCACTGCCAGCCGTACAGATAGCGCCCAGCTCCATATTGAACCGTACGCGGCCACAACAATGCAAATAGCCCAAGGTGTCCATTTTTGGCCTGCACAGCCACGCCCAGCCGGGACATGCGACAGGACACGTGCACATACACGCCCAGGAAACATGGACACCATGGACACCTCCATGCATGCCCAGGAAGCGCTCCGCTTAAGTACGACACTAGTGCAGCATATACAGCATGCTCTGCGCTCTATCACCTTCCAGCACCTCCATATCTGCGCCCGCACCCTTCCTCGCCGTCGTCACCTTCGCCCATATTCGCCAGCGCTTCCTCGCCGCCTGCCCTGGAAACATCTACTCTAAAATCCGCCAAGTCTTTTCAGCCGTTTTGCATACTTTATCCTAGTCTATTTTGGCGCCGCCTGCCACACAAGTCGCACACGCGCGCCACACAACCTGCACACAAGCCGCACACAACTCTATCTAGTCTAAATCTACACTACGCCCACGGCCCTGTTGCGCCCCCACACTAAAGTCTCCAAACTTGGCTCGGAAAACATTAGCGCTGGCACTTAGCGGTTTCTGAAAAACAAACGCCACTAAGCTACGAAGGCTACAAGACAATGGCACACACACACGCTTAACAGTTTCATAGGCAACACTAACTGCCGACCAGCTAGTTCCTTTCACCACCCCATGAGCGAAAGTAAATCACTTTAGACAGCCTTATTTGCGGCTGCTTTGCTTTATAGTGTATTGCGCGGTTGCAATGAGAGTGTGGGGGGGGGGAGAAATGTTCATTTCTGAACAAATCAATAGAACAAGGGCTAAATCTCAGCAGATCGTAGTACAAGACTACTCTCATGCTTACAACACCCCGTTCTGTAGTTAAGTCGTCTACAAAGGATTTATCTTTCCCAATATTTGAAATTACAAGTCAGCCTACTCTCCACCACCAGCACTTGACAGGCGGCGGAGTGCGTTGCAATTGTATGATGTTGGGTGTCCAGAAGACACCTATCGCTATTCGCGGCACATCGGGAAAGGTGATTATCGTCTATTCCAGCATGGATTCTGACTTAGAGGCGTTTCAGCCATATCCTACAGATGGTAGCTTGGCCACTAGCTTTTCAGCTAACCGCAGTTACCAATTATCTGAACCAACGGTTTCTCTCGTACTGGGTTGGATTACTGTTTAGACAACGAACTCATCAGTAGGGTAAAACTAACCTGTCTCACGACGGTCTAAACCCACTCACGTTCCCTATTAGTGGGTGAACAATCCAACAATTGGCGAGTTCTACTTCGCAATGATAGGAAGAGCCGACATCGAAGAATCAAAAAGCAACGTCCCCGATGGACGCTTGGCTGCCACAAGCCATTATCCCTGTGGTTAACTTTTCTGACACCTCTAGCTTAAAATTCTAAAAACTAAAGGATCGATAGGCACGCTTTCACGGTTTGTATTCAACTGAAAATCAAAATCAAGTGAGCTTTTACCCCGTTTGTTCGACAATGAGATTTTCTGTTCTCATTGAGCTCACCTAGGACACCTGTGCTGATTATTCCAAGCCCGTTCCCTTGGTACTGTGGGTTTCGCTAGGACAGTAGATAGGGACAGTGGGAATCACATAAGCCATTCATGGGCGTCACCAGTTAGATGACGAGGCAATTTGGCAACTTAAGAGAGTCATAGTTACTCCCGCCGTTTACCCGCGCTTGGTTGAAATCTCTTCACTT
>JALKBV010000034.1:0-101109 GCA_023611945.1 Phytophthora pini
TGGTCAGGACAGCGTGAAGGACAGCTAGGGCTAGCGCGCAAAAGGACGCGCTGTAAGAACACGTCGAGGGTTGGCAAAAGAGAAGTCTCCGACGGGACTCGAACCCGCAATCTCCCGCTTCGTAGGCGGATGCCTTATCCATTGGGCCACGGGGACGCTTCGGACACCACACTCACTCACATCACTACCAACTTTGCGAATAATACCATACACACCAAATACAACCACCTCACACACTCATGCAAACCCACACACATTCACACACTCAGACATCACTGCGTGTTCCATCCCAGACTTTACATCGACACACACAAGCTCCCAAAGTACAACCCATCCGACTCTGGAGACGGACCGACAAACACCAGCTTTCAAACCCGCTGCCGCGTTTCACTACTGCTCACGGGGCCACACAACGAGCGCTGTCGGTCCTTGCTCGTGCTTCAGCGGAAACGGTAGGCTACGCAGAGATGACAGACAGATACAACTGCGAACAGTAACAGCTTTGACGTACTGGATATGCACGAGCTGTCATCGACGAAGCCGCAGCATGGGCGGTAGACGAGTACACGTGACGATACGTAGAGTCGGAGGCAGCATGTATGCGACTGGTCCCTCTTGTGTCGTTCTATCGTTCTAGCCGCCTCCAGAAGGCCTCAGTTTTGGAAGCTGCCTGTAGGTCGTGTCGACGCCATCCAACTCGATGCCGTGCTGGTTCCTTCAACAGAGGGTCAAGTCCAAAGTGGTCAGGACAGCGTGGAAGGACAGCTAGGGCTAGGGCGCAAAAGGACGCGCTGTAAGAACACGTCGAGGGTTGGCAAAAGAGAAGTCTCCGACGGGACTCGAACCCGCAATCTCCCGCTTCGTAGGCGGATGCCTTATCCATTGGGCCACGGGGACGCTTCGGACACCACACTCACTCACATCACTACCAACTTTGCGAATAATACCATACACACCAAATACAACCACCTCACACACTCATGCAAACCCACACACATTCACACACTCAGACATCACTGCGTGTTCCATCCCAGACTTTACATCGACACACACAAGCTCCCAAAGTACAACCCATCCGACTCTGGAGACGGACCGACAAACACCAGCTTTCAAACCCGCTGCCGCGTTTCACTACTGCTCACGGGGCCACACAACGAGCGCTGTCGGTCCTTGCTCGTGCTTCAGCGGAAACGGTAGGCTACGCAGAGATGACAGACAGATACAACTGCGAACAGTAACAGCTTTGACGTACTGGATATGCACGAGCTGTCATCGACGAAGCCGCAGCATGGGCGGTAGACGAGTACACGTGACGATACGTAGAGTCGGAGGCAGCATGTATGCGACTGGTCCCTCTTGTGTCGTTCTATCGTTCTAGCCGCCTCCAGAAGGCCTCAGTTTTGGAAGCTGCCTGTAGGTCGTGTCGACGCCATCCAACTCGATGCCGTGCTGGTTCCTTCAACAGAGGGTCAAGTCCAAAGTGGTCAGGACAGCGTGGAAGGACAGCTAGGGCTAGGGCGCAAAAGGACGCGCTGTAAGAACACGTCGAGGGTTGGCAAAAGAGAAGTCTCCGACGGGACTCGAACCCGCAATCTCCCGCTTCGTAGGCGGATGCCTTATCCATTGGGCCACGGGGACGCTTCGGACACCACACTCACTCACATCACTACCAACTTTGCGAATAATACCATACACACCAAATACAACCACCTCACACACTCATGCAAACCCACACACATTCACACACTCAGACATCACTGCGTGTTCCATCCCAGACTTTACATCGACACACACAAGCTCCCAAAGTACAACCCATCCGACTCTGGAGACGGACCGACAAACACCAGCTTTCAAACCCGCTGCCGCGTTTCACTACTGCTCACGGGGCCACACAACGAGCGCTGTCGGTCCTTGCTCGTGCTTCAGCGGAAACGGTAGGCTACGCAGAGATGACAGACAGATACAACTGCGAACAGTAACAGCTTTGACGTACTGGATATGCACGAGCTGTCATCGACGAAGCCGCAGCATGGGCGGTAGACGAGTACACGTGACGATACGTAGAGTCGGAGGCAGCATGTATGCGACTGGTCCCTCTTGTGTCGTTCTATCGTTCTAGCCGCCTCCAGAAGGCCTCAGTTTTGGAAGCTGCCTGTAGGTCGTGTCGACGCCATCCAACTCGATGCCGTGCTGGTTCCTTCAACAGAGGGTCAAGTCCAAAGTGGTCAGGACAGCGTGGAAGGACAGCTAGGGCTAGGGCGCAAAAGGACGCGCTGTAAGAACACGTCGAGGGTTGGCAAAAGAGAAGTCTCCGACGGGACTCGAACCCGCAATCTCCCGCTTCGTAGGCGGATGCCTTATCCATTGGGCCACGGGGACGCTTCGGACACCACACTCACTCACATCACTACCAACTTTGCGAATAATACCATACACACCAAATACAACCACCTCACACACTCATGCAAACCCACACACATTCACACACTCAGACATCACTGCGTGTTCCATCCCAGACTTTACATCGACACACACAAGCTCCCAAAGTACAACCCATCCGACTCTGGAGACGGACCGACAAACACCAGCTTTCAAACCCGCTGCCGCGTTTCACTACTGCTCACGGGGCCACACAACGAGCGCTGTCGGTCCTTGCTCGTGCTTCAGCGGAAACGGTAGGCTACGCAGAGATGACAGACAGATACAACTGCGAACAGTAACAGCTTTGACGTACTGGATATGCACGAGCTGTCATCGACGAAGCCGCAGCATGGGCGGTAGACGAGTACACGTGACGATACGTAGAGTCGGAGGCAGCATGTATGCGACTGGTCCCTCTTGTGTCGTTCTATCGTTCTAGCCGCCTCCAGAAGGCCTCAGTTTTGGAAGCTGCCTGTAGGTCGTGTCGACGCCATCCAACTCGATGCCGTGCTGGTTCCTTCAACAGAGGGTCAAGTCCAAAGTGGTCAGGACAGCGTGGAAGGACAGCTAGGGCTAGGGCGCAAAAGGACGCGCTGTAAGAACACGTCGAGGGTTGGCAAAAGAGAAGTCTCCGACGGGACTCGAACCCGCAATCTCCCGCTTCGTAGGCGGATGCCTTATCCATTGGGCCACGGGGACGCTTCGGACACCACACTCACTCACATCACTACCAACTTTGCGAATAATACCATACACACCAAATACAACCACCTCACACACTCATGCAAACCCACACACATTCACACACTCAGACATCACTGCGTGTTCCATCCCAGACTTTACATCGACACACACAAGCTCCCAAAGTACAACCCATCCGACTCTGGAGACGGACCGACAAACACCAGCTTTCAAACCCGCTGCCGCGTTTCACTACTGCTCACGGGGCCACACAACGAGCGCTGTCGGTCCTTGCTCGTGCTTCAGCGGAAACGGTAGGCTACGCAGAGATGACAGACAGATACAACTGCGAACAGTAACAGCTTTGACGTACTGGATATGCACGAGCTGTCATCGACGAAGCCGCAGCATGGGCGGTAGACGAGTACACGTGACGATACGTAGAGTCGGAGGCAGCATGTATGCGACTGGTCCCTCTTGTGTCGTTCTATCGTTCTAGCCGCCTCCAGAAGGCCTCAGTTTTGGAAGCTGCCTGTAGGTCGTGTCGACGCCATCCAACTCGATGCCGTGCTGGTTCCTTCAACAGAGGGTCAAGTCCAAAGTGGTCAGGACAGCGTGGAAGGACAGCTAGGGCTAGGGCGCAAAAGGACGCGCTGTAAGAACACGTCGAGGGTTGGCAAAAGAGAAGTCTCCGACGGGACTCGAACCCGCAATCTCCCGCTTCGTAGGCGGATGCCTTATCCATTGGGCCACGGGGACGCTTCGGACACCACAC
Organism: Phytophthora pini; assembly: GCA_023611945.1. Lineage (NCBI taxonomy): Eukaryota > Oomycota > Peronosporomycetes > Peronosporales > Peronosporaceae > Phytophthora > Phytophthora pini. The sequence goes on from JALKBV010000034.1 coordinate 3,878, forward strand.
TCACTCACATCACTACCAACTTTGCGAATAATACCATACACACCAAATACAACCACCTCACACACTCATGCAAACCCACACACATTCACACACTCAGACATCACTGCGTGTTCCATCCCAGACTTTACATCGACACACACAAGCTCCCAAAGTACAACCCATCCGACTCTGGAGACGGACCGACAAACACCAGCTTTCAAACCCGCTGCCGCGTTTCACTACTGCTCACGGGGCCACACAACGAGCGCTGTCGGTCCTTGCTCGTGCTTCAGCGGAAACGGTAGGCTACGCAGAGATGACAGACAGATACAACTGCGAACAGTAACAGCTTTGACGTACTGGATATGCACGAGCTGTCATCGACGAAGCCGCAGCATGGGCGGTAGACGAGTACACGTGACGATACGTAGAGTCGGAGGCAGCATGTATGCGACTGGTCCCTCTTGTGTCGTTCTATCGTTCTAGCCGCCTCCAGAAGGCCTCAGTTTTGGAAGCTGCCTGTAGGTCGTGTCGACGCCATCCAACTCGATGCCGTGCTGGTTCCTTCAACAGAGGGTCAAGTCCAAAGTGGTCAGGACAGCGTGGAAGGACAGCTAGGGCTAGGGCGCAAAAGGACGCGCTGTAAGAACACGTCGAGGGTTGGCAAAAGAGAAGTCTCCGACGGGACTCGAACCCGCAATCTCCCGCTTCGTAGGCGGATGCCTTATCCATTGGGCCACGGGGACGCTTCGGACACCACACTCACTCACATCACTACCAACTTTGCGAATAATACCATACACACCAAATACAACCACCTCACACACTCATGCAAACCCACACACATTCACACACTCAGACATCACTGCGTGTTCCATCCCAGACTTTACATCGACACACACAAGCTCCCAAAGTACAACCCATCCGACTCTGGAGACGGACCGACAAACACCAGCTTTCAAACCCGCTGCCGCGTTTCACTACTGCTCACGGGGCCACACAACGAGCGCTGTCGGTCCTTGCTCGTGCTTCAGCGGAAACGGTAGGCTACGCAGAGATGACAGACAGATACAACTGCGAACAGTAACAGCTTTGACGTACTGGATATGCACGAGCTGTCATCGACGAAGCCGCAGCATGGGCGGTAGACGAGTACACGTGACGATACGTAGAGTCGGAGGCAGCATGTATGCGACTGGTCCCTCTTGTGTCGTTCTATCGTTCTAGCCGCCTCCAGAAGGCCTCAGTTTTGGAAGCTGCCTGTAGGTCGTGTCGACGCCATCCAACTCGATGCCGTGCTGGTTCCTTCAACAGAGGGTCAAGTCCAAAGTGGTCAGGACAGCGTGGAAGGACAGCTAGGGCTAGGGCGCAAAAGGACGCGCTGTAAGAACACGTCGAGGGTTGGCAAAAGAGAAGTCTCCGACGGGACTCGAACCCGCAATCTCCCGCTTCGTAGGCGGATGCCTTATCCATTGGGCCACGGGGACGCTTCGGACACCACACTCACTCACATCACTACCAACTTTGCGAATAATACCATACACACCAAATACAACCACCTCACACACTCATGCAAACCCACACACATTCACACACTCAGACATCACTGCGTGTTCCATCCCAGACTTTACATCGACACACACAAGCTCCCAAAGTACAACCCATCCGACTCTGGAGACGGACCGACAAACACCAGCTTTCAAACCCGCTGCCGCGTTTCACTACTGCTCACGGGGCCACACAACGAGCGCTGTCGGTCCTTGCTCGTGCTTCAGCGGAAACGGTAGGCTACGCAGAGATGACAGACAGATACAACTGCGAACAGTAACAGCTTTGACGTACTGGATATGCACGAGCTGTCATCGACGAAGCCGCAGCATGGGCGGTAGACGAGTACACGTGACGATACGTAGAGTCGGAGGCAGCATGTATGCGACTGGTCCCTCTTGTGTCGTTCTATCGTTCTAGCCGCCTCCAGAAGGCCTCAGTTTTGGAAGCTGCCTGTAGGTCGTGTCGACGCCATCCAACTCGATGCCGTGCTGGTTCCTTCAACAGAGGGTCAAGTCCAAAGTGGTCAGGACAGCGTGGAAGGACAGCTAGGGCTAGGGCGCAAAAGGACGCGCTGTAAGAACACGTCGAGGGTTGGCAAAAGAGAAGTCTCCGACGGGACTCGAACCCGCAATCTCCCGCTTCGTAGGCGGATGCCTTATCCATTGGGCCACGGGGACGCTTCGGACACCACACTCACTCACATCACTACCAACTTTGCGAATAATACCATACACACCAAATACAACCACCTCACACACTCATGCAAACCCACACACATTCACACACTCAGACATCACTGCGTGTTCCATCCCAGACTTTACATCGACACACACAAGCTCCCAAAGTACAACCCATCCGACTCTGGAGACGGACCGACAAACACCAGCTTTCAAACCCGCTGCCGCGTTTCACTACTGCTCACGGGGCCACACAACGAGCGCTGTCGGTCCTTGCTCGTGCTTCAGCGGAAACGGTAGGCTACGCAGAGATGACAGACAGATACAACTGCGAACAGTAACAGCTTTGACGTACTGGATATGCACGAGCTGTCATCGACGAAGCCGCAGCATGGGCGGTAGACGAGTACACGTGACGATACGTAGAGTCGGAGGCAGCATGTATGCGACTGGTCCCTCTTGTGTCGTTCTATCGTTCTAGCCGCCTCCAGAAGGCCTCAGTTTTGGAAGCTGCCTGTAGGTCGTGTCGACGCCATCCAACTCGATGCCGTGCTGGTTCCTTCAACAGAGGGTCAAGTCCAAAGTGGTCAGGACAGCGTGGAAGGACAGCTAGGGCTAGGGCGCAAAAGGACGCGCTGTAAGAACACGTCGAGGGTTGGCAAAAGAGAAGTCTCCGACGGGACTCGAACCCGCAATCTCCCGCTTCGTAGGCGGATGCCTTATCCATTGGGCCACGGGGACGCTTCGGACACCACACTCACTCACATCACTACCAACTTTGCGAATAATACCATACACACCAAATACAACCACCTCACACACTCATGCAAACCCACACACATTCACACACTCAGACATCACTGCGTGTTCCATCCCAGACTTTACATCGACACACACAAGCTCCCAAAGTACAACCCATCCGACTCTGGAGACGGACCGACAAACACCAGCTTTCAAACCCGCTGCCGCGTTTCACTACTGCTCACGGGGCCACACAACGAGCGCTGTCGGTCCTTGCTCGTGCTTCAGCGGAAACGGTAGGCTACGCAGAGATGACAGACAGATACAACTGCGAACAGTAACAGCTTTGACGTACTGGATATGCACGAGCTGTCATCGACGAAGCCGCAGCATGGGCGGTAGACGAGTACACGTGACGATACGTAGAGTCGGAGGCAGCATGTATGCGACTGGTCCCTCTTGTGTCGTTCTATCGTTCTAGCCGCCTCCAGAAGGCCTCAGTTTTGGAAGCTGCCTGTAGGTCGTGTCGACGCCATCCAACTCGATGCCGTGCTGGTTCCTTCAACAGAGGGTCAAGTCCAAAGTGGTCAGGACAGCGTGGAAGGACAGCTAGGGCTAGGGCGCAAAAGGACGCGCTGTAAGAACACGTCGAGGGTTGGCAAAAGAGAAGTCTCCGACGGGACTCGAACCCGCAATCTCCCGCTTCGTAGGCGGATGCCTTATCCATTGGGCCACGGGGACGCTTCGGACACCACACTCACTCACATCACTACCAACTTTGCGAATAATACCATACACACCAAATACAACCACCTCACACACTCATGCAAACCCACACACATTCACACACTCAGACATCACTGCGTGTTCCATCCCAGACTTTACATCGACACACACAAGCTCCCAAAGTACAACCCATCCGACTCTGGAGACGGACCGACAAACACCAGCTTTCAAACCCGCTGCCGCGTTTCACTACTGCTCACGGGGCCACACAACGAGCGCTGTCGGTCCTTGCTCGTGCTTCAGCGGAAACGGTAGGCTACGCAGAGATGACAGACAGATACAACTGCGAACAGTAACAGCTTTGACGTACTGGATATGCACGAGCTGTCATCGACGAAGCCGCAGCATGGGCGGTAGACGAGTACACGTGACGATACGTAGAGTCGGAGGCAGCATGTATGCGACTGGTCCCTCTTGTGTCGTTCTATCGTTCTAGCCGCCTCCAGAAGGCCTCAGTTTTGGAAGCTGCCTGTAGGTCGTGTCGACGCCATCCAACTCGATGCCGTGCTGGTTCCTTCAACAGAGGGTCAAGTCCAAAGTGGTCAGGACAGCGTGGAAGGACAGCTAGGGCTAGGGCGCAAAAGGACGCGCTGTAAGAACACGTCGAGGGTTGGCAAAAGAGAAGTCTCCGACGGGACTCGAACCCGCAATCTCCCGCTTCGTAGGCGGATGCCTTATCCATTGGGCCACGGGGACGCTTCGGACACCACACTCACTCACATCACTACCAACTTTGCGAATAATACCATACACACCAAATACAACCACCTCACACACTCATGCAAACCCACACACATTCACACACTCAGACATCACTGCGTGTTCCATCCCAGACTTTACATCGACACACACAAGCTCCCAAAGTACAACCCATCCGACTCTGGAGACGGACCGACAAACACCAGCTTTCAAACCCGCTGCCGCGTTTCACTACTGCTCACGGGGCCACACAACGAGCGCTGTCGGTCCTTGCTCGTGCTTCAGCGGAAACGGTAGGCTACGCAGAGATGACAGACAGATACAACTGCGAACAGTAACAGCTTTGACGTACTGGATATGCACGAGCTGTCATCGACGAAGCCGCAGCATGGGCGGTAGACGAGTACACGTGACGATACGTAGAGTCGGAGGCAGCATGTATGCGACTGGTCCCTCTTGTGTCGTTCTATCGTTCTAGCCGCCTCCAGAAGGCCTCAGTTTTGGAAGCTGCCTGTAGGTCGTGTCGACGCCATCCAACTCGATGCCGTGCTGGTTCCTTCAACAGAGGGTCAAGTCCAAAGTGGTCAGGACAGCGTGGAAGGACAGCTAGGGCTAGGGCGCAAAAGGACGCGCTGTAAGAACACGTCGAGGGTTGGCAAAAGAGAAGTCTCCGACGGGACTCGAACCCGCAATCTCCCGCTTCGTAGGCGGATGCCTTATCCATTGGGCCACGGGGACGCTTCGGACACCACACTCACTCACATCACTACCAACTTTGCGAATAATACCATACACACCAAATACAACCACCTCACACACTCATGCAAACCCACACACATTCACACACTCAGACATCACTGCGTGTTCCATCCCAGACTTTACATCGACACACACAAGCTCCCAAAGTACAACCCATCCGACTCTGGAGACGGACCGACAAACACCAGCTTTCAAACCCGCTGCCGCGTTTCACTACTGCTCACGGGGCCACACAACGAGCGCTGTCGGTCCTTGCTCGTGCTTCAGCGGAAACGGTAGGCTACGCAGAGATGACAGACAGATACAACTGCGAACAGTAACAGCTTTGACGTACTGGATATGCACGAGCTGTCATCGACGAAGCCGCAGCATGGGCGGTAGACGAGTACACGTGACGATACGTAGAGTCGGAGGCAGCATGTATGCGACTGGTCCCTCTTGTGTCGTTCTATCGTTCTAGCCGCCTCCAGAAGGCCTCAGTTTTGGAAGCTGCCTGTAGGTCGTGTCGACGCCATCCAACTCGATGCCGTGCTGGTTCCTTCAACAGAGGGTCAAGTCCAAAGTGGTCAGGACAGCGTGGAAGGACAGCTAGGGCTAGGGCGCAAAAGGACGCGCTGTAAGAACACGTCGAGGGTTGGCAAAAGAGAAGTCTCCGACGGGACTCGAACCCGCAATCTCCCGCTTCGTAGGCGGATGCCTTATCCATTGGGCCACGGGGACGCTTCGGACACCACACTCACTCACATCACTACCAACTTTGCGAATAATACCATACACACCAAATACAACCACCTCACACACTCATGCAAACCCACACACATTCACACACTCAGACATCACTGCGTGTTCCATCCCAGACTTTACATCGACACACACAAGCTCCCAAAGTACAACCCATCCGACTCTGGAGACGGACCGACAAACACCAGCTTTCAAACCCGCTGCCGCGTTTCACTACTGCTCACGGGGCCACACAACGAGCGCTGTCGGTCCTTGCTCGTGCTTCAGCGGAAACGGTAGGCTACGCAGAGATGACAGACAGATACAACTGCGAACAGTAACAGCTTTGACGTACTGGATATGCACGAGCTGTCATCGACGAAGCCGCAGCATGGGCGGTAGACGAGTACACGTGACGATACGTAGAGTCGGAGGCAGCATGTATGCGACTGGTCCCTCTTGTGTCGTTCTATCGTTCTAGCCGCCTCCAGAAGGCCTCAGTTTTGGAAGCTGCCTGTAGGTCGTGTCGACGCCATCCAACTCGATGCCGTGCTGGTTCCTTCAACAGAGGGTCAAGTCCAAAGTGGTCAGGACAGCGTGGAAGGACAGCTAGGGCTAGGGCGCAAAAGGACGCGCTGTAAGAACACGTCGAGGGTTGGCAAAAGAGAAGTCTCCGACGGGACTCGAACCCGCAATCTCCCGCTTCGTAGGCGGATGCCTTATCCATTGGGCCACGGGGACGCTTCGGACACCACACTCACTCACATCACTACCAACTTTGCGAATAATACCATACACACCAAATACAACCACCTCACACACTCATGCAAACCCACACACATTCACACACTCAGACATCACTGCGTGTTCCATCCCAGACTTTACATCGACACACACAAGCTCCCAAAGTACAACCCATCCGACTCTGGAGACGGACCGACAAACACCAGCTTTCAAACCCGCTGCCGCGTTTCACTACTGCTCACGGGGCCACACAACGAGCGCTGTCGGTCCTTGCTCGTGCTTCAGCGGAAACGGTAGGCTACGCAGAGATGACAGACAGATACAACTGCGAACAGTAACAGCTTTGACGTACTGGATATGCACGAGCTGTCATCGACGAAGCCGCAGCATGGGCGGTAGACGAGTACACGTGACGATACGTAGAGTCGGAGGCAGCATGTATGCGACTGGTCCCTCTTGTGTCGTTCTATCGTTCTAGCCGCCTCCAGAAGGCCTCAGTTTTGGAAGCTGCCTGTAGGTCGTGTCGACGCCATCCAACTCGATGCCGTGCTGGTTCCTTCAACAGAGGGTCAAGTCCAAAGTGGTCAGGACAGCGTGGAAGGACAGCTAGGGCTAGGGCGCAAAAGGACGCGCTGTAAGAACACGTCGAGGGTTGGCAAAAGAGAAGTCTCCGACGGGACTCGAACCCGCAATCTCCCGCTTCGTAGGCGGATGCCTTATCCATTGGGCCACGGGGACGCTTCGGACACCACACTCACTCACATCACTACCAACTTTGCGAATAATACCATACACACCAAATACAACCACCTCACACACTCATGCAAACCCACACACATTCACACACTCAGACATCACTGCGTGTTCCATCCCAGACTTTACATCGACACACACAAGCTCCCAAAGTACAACCCATCCGACTCTGGAGACGGACCGACAAACACCAGCTTTCAAACCCGCTGCCGCGTTTCACTACTGCTCACGGGGCCACACAACGAGCGCTGTCGGTCCTTGCTCGTGCTTCAGCGGAAACGGTAGGCTACGCAGAGATGACAGACAGATACAACTGCGAACAGTAACAGCTTTGACGTACTGGATATGCACGAGCTGTCATCGACGAAGCCGCAGCATGGGCGGTAGACGAGTACACGTGACGATACGTAGAGTCGGAGGCAGCATGTATGCGACTGGTCCCTCTTGTGTCGTTCTATCGTTCTAGCCGCCTCCAGAAGGCCTCAGTTTTGGAAGCTGCCTGTAGGTCGTGTCGACGCCATCCAACTCGATGCCGTGCTGGTTCCTTCAACAGAGGGTCAAGTCCAAAGTGGTCAGGACAGCGTGGAAGGACAGCTAGGGCTAGGGCGCAAAAGGACGCGCTGTAAGAACACGTCGAGGGTTGGCAAAAGAGAAGTCTCCGACGGGACTCGAACCCGCAATCTCCCGCTTCGTAGGCGGATGCCTTATCCATTGGGCCACGGGGACGCTTCGGACACCACACTCACTCACATCACTACCAACTTTGCGAATAATACCATACACACCAAATACAACCACCTCACACACTCATGCAAACCCACACACATTCACACACTCAGACATCACTGCGTGTTCCATCCCAGACTTTACATCGACACACACAAGCTCCCAAAGTACAACCCATCCGACTCTGGAGACGGACCGACAAACACCAGCTTTCAAACCCGCTGCCGCGTTTCACTACTGCTCACGGGGCCACACAACGAGCGCTGTCGGTCCTTGCTCGTGCTTCAGCGGAAACGGTAGGCTACGCAGAGATGACAGACAGATACAACTGCGAACAGTAACAGCTTTGACGTACTGGATATGCACGAGCTGTCATCGACGAAGCCGCAGCATGGGCGGTAGACGAGTACACGTGACGATACGTAGAGTCGGAGGCAGCATGTATGCGACTGGTCCCTCTTGTGTCGTTCTATCGTTCTAGCCGCCTCCAGAAGGCCTCAGTTTTGGAAGCTGCCTGTAGGTCGTGTCGACGCCATCCAACTCGATGCCGTGCTGGTTCCTTCAACAGAGGGTCAAGTCCAAAGTGGTCAGGACAGCGTGGAAGGACAGCTAGGGCTAGGGCGCAAAAGGACGCGCTGTAAGAACACGTCGAGGGTTGGCAAAAGAGAAGTCTCCGACGGGACTCGAACCCGCAATCTCCCGCTTCGTAGGCGGATGCCTTATCCATTGGGCCACGGGGACGCTTCGGACACCACACTCACTCACATCACTACCAACTTTGCGAATAATACCATACACACCAAATACAACCACCTCACACACTCATGCAAACCCACACACATTCACACACTCAGACATCACTGCGTGTTCCATCCCAGACTTTACATCGACACACACAAGCTCCCAAAGTACAACCCATCCGACTCTGGAGACGGACCGACAAACACCAGCTTTCAAACCCGCTGCCGCGTTTCACTACTGCTCACGGGGCCACACAACGAGCGCTGTCGGTCCTTGCTCGTGCTTCAGCGGAAACGGTAGGCTACGCAGAGATGACAGACAGATACAACTGCGAACAGTAACAGCTTTGACGTACTGGATATGCACGAGCTGTCATCGACGAAGCCGCAGCATGGGCGGTAGACGAGTACACGTGACGATACGTAGAGTCGGAGGCAGCATGTATGCGACTGGTCCCTCTTGTGTCGTTCTATCGTTCTAGCCGCCTCCAGAAGGCCTCAGTTTTGGAAGCTGCCTGTAGGTCGTGTCGACGCCATCCAACTCGATGCCGTGCTGGTTCCTTCAACAGAGGGTCAAGTCCAAAGTGGTCAGGACAGCGTGGAAGGACAGCTAGGGCTAGGGCGCAAAAGGACGCGCTGTAAGAACACGTCGAGGGTTGGCAAAAGAGAAGTCTCCGACGGGACTCGAACCCGCAATCTCCCGCTTCGTAGGCGGATGCCTTATCCATTGGGCCACGGGGACGCTTCGGACACCACACTCACTCACATCACTACCAACTTTGCGAATAATACCATACACACCAAATACAACCACCTCACACACTCATGCAAACCCACACACATTCACACACTCAGACATCACTGCGTGTTCCATCCCAGACTTTACATCGACACACACAAGCTCCCAAAGTACAACCCATCCGACTCTGGAGACGGACCGACAAACACCAGCTTTCAAACCCGCTGCCGCGTTTCACTACTGCTCACGGGGCCACACAACGAGCGCTGTCGGTCCTTGCTCGTGCTTCAGCGGAAACGGTAGGCTACGCAGAGATGACAGACAGATACAACTGCGAACAGTAACAGCTTTGACGTACTGGATATGCACGAGCTGTCATCGACGAAGCCGCAGCATGGGCGGTAGACGAGTACACGTGACGATACGTAGAGTCGGAGGCAGCATGTATGCGACTGGTCCCTCTTGTGTCGTTCTATCGTTCTAGCCGCCTCCAGAAGGCCTCAGTTTTGGAAGCTGCCTGTAGGTCGTGTCGACGCCATCCAACTCGATGCCGTGCTGGTTCCTTCAACAGAGGGTCAAGTCCAAAGTGGTCAGGACAGCGTGGAAGGACAGCTAGGGCTAGGGCGCAAAAGGACGCGCTGTAAGAACACGTCGAGGGTTGGCAAAAGAGAAGTCTCCGACGGGACTCGAACCCGCAATCTCCCGCTTCGTAGGCGGATGCCTTATCCATTGGGCCACGGGGACGCTTCGGACACCACACTCACTCACATCACTACCAACTTTGCGAATAATACCATACACACCAAATACAACCACCTCACACACTCATGCAAACCCACACACATTCACACACTCAGACATCACTGCGTGTTCCATCCCAGACTTTACATCGACACACACAAGCTCCCAAAGTACAACCCATCCGACTCTGGAGACGGACCGACAAACACCAGCTTTCAAACCCGCTGCCGCGTTTCACTACTGCTCACGGGGCCACACAACGAGCGCTGTCGGTCCTTGCTCGTGCTTCAGCGGAAACGGTAGGCTACGCAGAGATGACAGACAGATACAACTGCGAACAGTAACAGCTTTGACGTACTGGATATGCACGAGCTGTCATCGACGAAGCCGCAGCATGGGCGGTAGACGAGTACACGTGACGATACGTAGAGTCGGAGGCAGCATGTATGCGACTGGTCCCTCTTGTGTCGTTCTATCGTTCTAGCCGCCTCCAGAAGGCCTCAGTTTTGGAAGCTGCCTGTAGGTCGTGTCGACGCCATCCAACTCGATGCCGTGCTGGTTCCTTCAACAGAGGGTCAAGTCCAAAGTGGTCAGGACAGCGTGGAAGGACAGCTAGGGCTAGGGCGCAAAAGGACGCGCTGTAAGAACACGTCGAGGGTTGGCAAAAGAGAAGTCTCCGACGGGACTCGAACCCGCAATCTCCCGCTTCGTAGGCGGATGCCTTATCCATTGGGCCACGGGGACGCTTCGGACACCACACTCACTCACATCACTACCAACTTTGCGAATAATACCATACACACCAAATACAACCACCTCACACACTCATGCAAACCCACACACATTCACACACTCAGACATCACTGCGTGTTCCATCCCAGACTTTACATCGACACACACAAGCTCCCAAAGTACAACCCATCCGACTCTGGAGACGGACCGACAAACACCAGCTTTCAAACCCGCTGCCGCGTTTCACTACTGCTCACGGGGCCACACAACGAGCGCTGTCGGTCCTTGCTCGTGCTTCAGCGGAAACGGTAGGCTACGCAGAGATGACAGACAGATACAACTGCGAACAGTAACAGCTTTGACGTACTGGATATGCACGAGCTGTCATCGACGAAGCCGCAGCATGGGCGGTAGACGAGTACACGTGACGATACGTAGAGTCGGAGGCAGCATGTATGCGACTGGTCCCTCTTGTGTCGTTCTATCGTTCTAGCCGCCTCCAGAAGGCCTCAGTTTTGGAAGCTGCCTGTAGGTCGTGTCGACGCCATCCAACTCGATGCCGTGCTGGTTCCTTCAACAGAGGGTCAAGTCCAAAGTGGTCAGGACAGCGTGGAAGGACAGCTAGGGCTAGGGCGCAAAAGGACGCGCTGTAAGAACACGTCGAGGGTTGGCAAAAGAGAAGTCTCCGACGGGACTCGAACCCGCAATCTCCCGCTTCGTAGGCGGATGCCTTATCCATTGGGCCACGGGGACGCTTCGGACACCACACTCACTCACATCACTACCAACTTTGCGAATAATACCATACACACCAAATACAACCACCTCACACACTCATGCAAACCCACACACATTCACACACTCAGACATCACTGCGTGTTCCATCCCAGACTTTACATCGACACACACAAGCTCCCAAAGTACAACCCATCCGACTCTGGAGACGGACCGACAAACACCAGCTTTCAAACCCGCTGCCGCGTTTCACTACTGCTCACGGGGCCACACAACGAGCGCTGTCGGTCCTTGCTCGTGCTTCAGCGGAAACGGTAGGCTACGCAGAGATGACAGACAGATACAACTGCGAACAGTAACAGCTTTGACGTACTGGATATGCACGAGCTGTCATCGACGAAGCCGCAGCATGGGCGGTAGACGAGTACACGTGACGATACGTAGAGTCGGAGGCAGCATGTATGCGACTGGTCCCTCTTGTGTCGTTCTATCGTTCTAGCCGCCTCCAGAAGGCCTCAGTTTTGGAAGCTGCCTGTAGGTCGTGTCGACGCCATCCAACTCGATGCCGTGCTGGTTCCTTCAACAGAGGGTCAAGTCCAAAGTGGTCAGGACAGCGTGGAAGGACAGCTAGGGCTAGGGCGCAAAAGGACGCGCTGTAAGAACACGTCGAGGGTTGGCAAAAGAGAAGTCTCCGACGGGACTCGAACCCGCAATCTCCCGCTTCGTAGGCGGATGCCTTATCCATTGGGCCACGGGGACGCTTCGGACACCACACTCACTCACATCACTACCAACTTTGCGAATAATACCATACACACCAAATACAACCACCTCACACACTCATGCAAACCCACACACATTCACACACTCAGACATCACTGCGTGTTCCATCCCAGACTTTACATCGACACACACAAGCTCCCAAAGTACAACCCATCCGACTCTGGAGACGGACCGACAAACACCAGCTTTCAAACCCGCTGCCGCGTTTCACTACTGCTCACGGGGCCACACAACGAGCGCTGTCGGTCCTTGCTCGTGCTTCAGCGGAAACGGTAGGCTACGCAGAGATGACAGACAGATACAACTGCGAACAGTAACAGCTTTGACGTACTGGATATGCACGAGCTGTCATCGACGAAGCCGCAGCATGGGCGGTAGACGAGTACACGTGACGATACGTAGAGTCGGAGGCAGCATGTATGCGACTGGTCCCTCTTGTGTCGTTCTATCGTTCTAGCCGCCTCCAGAAGGCCTCAGTTTTGGAAGCTGCCTGTAGGTCGTGTCGACGCCATCCAACTCGATGCCGTGCTGGTTCCTTCAACAGAGGGTCAAGTCCAAAGTGGTCAGGACAGCGTGGAAGGACAGCTAGGGCTAGGGCGCAAAAGGACGCGCTGTAAGAACACGTCGAGGGTTGGCAAAAGAGAAGTCTCCGACGGGACTCGAACCCGCAATCTCCCGCTTCGTAGGCGGATGCCTTATCCATTGGGCCACGGGGACGCTTCGGACACCACACTCACTCACATCACTACCAACTTTGCGAATAATACCATACACACCAAATACAACCACCTCACACACTCATGCAAACCCACACACATTCACACACTCAGACATCACTGCGTGTTCCATCCCAGACTTTACATCGACACACACAAGCTCCCAAAGTACAACCCATCCGACTCTGGAGACGGACCGACAAACACCAGCTTTCAAACCCGCTGCCGCGTTTCACTACTGCTCACGGGGCCACACAACGAGCGCTGTCGGTCCTTGCTCGTGCTTCAGCGGAAACGGTAGGCTACGCAGAGATGACAGACAGATACAACTGCGAACAGTAACAGCTTTGACGTACTGGATATGCACGAGCTGTCATCGACGAAGCCGCAGCATGGGCGGTAGACGAGTACACGTGACGATACGTAGAGTCGGAGGCAGCATGTATGCGACTGGTCCCTCTTGTGTCGTTCTATCGTTCTAGCCGCCTCCAGAAGGCCTCAGTTTTGGAAGCTGCCTGTAGGTCGTGTCGACGCCATCCAACTCGATGCCGTGCTGGTTCCTTCAACAGAGGGTCAAGTCCAAAGTGGTCAGGACAGCGTGGAAGGACAGCTAGGGCTAGGGCGCAAAAGGACGCGCTGTAAGAACACGTCGAGGGTTGGCAAAAGAGAAGTCTCCGACGGGACTCGAACCCGCAATCTCCCGCTTCGTAGGCGGATGCCTTATCCATTGGGCCACGGGGACGCTTCGGACACCACACTCACTCACATCACTACCAACTTTGCGAATAATACCATACACACCAAATACAACCACCTCACACACTCATGCAAACCCACACACATTCACACACTCAGACATCACTGCGTGTTCCATCCCAGACTTTACATCGACACACACAAGCTCCCAAAGTACAACCCATCCGACTCTGGAGACGGACCGACAAACACCAGCTTTCAAACCCGCTGCCGCGTTTCACTACTGCTCACGGGGCCACACAACGAGCGCTGTCGGTCCTTGCTCGTGCTTCAGCGGAAACGGTAGGCTACGCAGAGATGACAGACAGATACAACTGCGAACAGTAACAGCTTTGACGTACTGGATATGCACGAGCTGTCATCGACGAAGCCGCAGCATGGGCGGTAGACGAGTACACGTGACGATACGTAGAGTCGGAGGCAGCATGTATGCGACTGGTCCCTCTTGTGTCGTTCTATCGTTCTAGCCGCCTCCAGAAGGCCTCAGTTTTGGAAGCTGCCTGTAGGTCGTGTCGACGCCATCCAACTCGATGCCGTGCTGGTTCCTTCAACAGAGGGTCAAGTCCAAAGTGGTCAGGACAGCGTGGAAGGACAGCTAGGGCTAGGGCGCAAAAGGACGCGCTGTAAGAACACGTCGAGGGTTGGCAAAAGAGAAGTCTCCGACGGGACTCGAACCCGCAATCTCCCGCTTCGTAGGCGGATGCCTTATCCATTGGGCCACGGGGACGCTTCGGACACCACACTCACTCACATCACTACCAACTTTGCGAATAATACCATACACACCAAATACAACCACCTCACACACTCATGCAAACCCACACACATTCACACACTCAGACATCACTGCGTGTTCCATCCCAGACTTTACATCGACACACACAAGCTCCCAAAGTACAACCCATCCGACTCTGGAGACGGACCGACAAACACCAGCTTTCAAACCCGCTGCCGCGTTTCACTACTGCTCACGGGGCCACACAACGAGCGCTGTCGGTCCTTGCTCGTGCTTCAGCGGAAACGGTAGGCTACGCAGAGATGACAGACAGATACAACTGCGAACAGTAACAGCTTTGACGTACTGGATATGCACGAGCTGTCATCGACGAAGCCGCAGCATGGGCGGTAGACGAGTACACGTGACGATACGTAGAGTCGGAGGCAGCATGTATGCGACTGGTCCCTCTTGTGTCGTTCTATCGTTCTAGCCGCCTCCAGAAGGCCTCAGTTTTGGAAGCTGCCTGTAGGTCGTGTCGACGCCATCCAACTCGATGCCGTGCTGGTTCCTTCAACAGAGGGTCAAGTCCAAAGTGGTCAGGACAGCGTGGAAGGACAGCTAGGGCTAGGGCGCAAAAGGACGCGCTGTAAGAACACGTCGAGGGTTGGCAAAAGAGAAGTCTCCGACGGGACTCGAACCCGCAATCTCCCGCTTCGTAGGCGGATGCCTTATCCATTGGGCCACGGGGACGCTTCGGACACCACACTCACTCACATCACTACCAACTTTGCGAATAATACCATACACACCAAATACAACCACCTCACACACTCATGCAAACCCACACACATTCACACACTCAGACATCACTGCGTGTTCCATCCCAGACTTTACATCGACACACACAAGCTCCCAAAGTACAACCCATCCGACTCTGGAGACGGACCGACAAACACCAGCTTTCAAACCCGCTGCCGCGTTTCACTACTGCTCACGGGGCCACACAACGAGCGCTGTCGGTCCTTGCTCGTGCTTCAGCGGAAACGGTAGGCTACGCAGAGATGACAGACAGATACAACTGCGAACAGTAACAGCTTTGACGTACTGGATATGCACGAGCTGTCATCGACGAAGCCGCAGCATGGGCGGTAGACGAGTACACGTGACGATACGTAGAGTCGGAGGCAGCATGTATGCGACTGGTCCCTCTTGTGTCGTTCTATCGTTCTAGCCGCCTCCAGAAGGCCTCAGTTTTGGAAGCTGCCTGTAGGTCGTGTCGACGCCATCCAACTCGATGCCGTGCTGGTTCCTTCAACAGAGGGTCAAGTCCAAAGTGGTCAGGACAGCGTGGAAGGACAGCTAGGGCTAGGGCGCAAAAGGACGCGCTGTAAGAACACGTCGAGGGTTGGCAAAAGAGAAGTCTCCGACGGGACTCGAACCCGCAATCTCCCGCTTCGTAGGCGGATGCCTTATCCATTGGGCCACGGGGACGCTTCGGACACCACACTCACTCACATCACTACCAACTTTGCGAATAATACCATACACACCAAATACAACCACCTCACACACTCATGCAAACCCACACACATTCACACACTCAGACATCACTGCGTGTTCCATCCCAGACTTTACATCGACACACACAAGCTCCCAAAGTACAACCCATCCGACTCTGGAGACGGACCGACAAACACCAGCTTTCAAACCCGCTGCCGCGTTTCACTACTGCTCACGGGGCCACACAACGAGCGCTGTCGGTCCTTGCTCGTGCTTCAGCGGAAACGGTAGGCTACGCAGAGATGACAGACAGATACAACTGCGAACAGTAACAGCTTTGACGTACTGGATATGCACGAGCTGTCATCGACGAAGCCGCAGCATGGGCGGTAGACGAGTACACGTGACGATACGTAGAGTCGGAGGCAGCATGTATGCGACTGGTCCCTCTTGTGTCGTTCTATCGTTCTAGCCGCCTCCAGAAGGCCTCAGTTTTGGAAGCTGCCTGTAGGTCGTGTCGACGCCATCCAACTCGATGCCGTGCTGGTTCCTTCAACAGAGGGTCAAGTCCAAAGTGGTCAGGACAGCGTGGAAGGACAGCTAGGGCTAGGGCGCAAAAGGACGCGCTGTAAGAACACGTCGAGGGTTGGCAAAAGAGAAGTCTCCGACGGGACTCGAACCCGCAATCTCCCGCTTCGTAGGCGGATGCCTTATCCATTGGGCCACGGGGACGCTTCGGACACCACACTCACTCACATCACTACCAACTTTGCGAATAATACCATACACACCAAATACAACCACCTCACACACTCATGCAAACCCACACACATTCACACACTCAGACATCACTGCGTGTTCCATCCCAGACTTTACATCGACACACACAAGCTCCCAAAGTACAACCCATCCGACTCTGGAGACGGACCGACAAACACCAGCTTTCAAACCCGCTGCCGCGTTTCACTACTGCTCACGGGGCCACACAACGAGCGCTGTCGGTCCTTGCTCGTGCTTCAGCGGAAACGGTAGGCTACGCAGAGATGACAGACAGATACAACTGCGAACAGTAACAGCTTTGACGTACTGGATATGCACGAGCTGTCATCGACGAAGCCGCAGCATGGGCGGTAGACGAGTACACGTGACGATACGTAGAGTCGGAGGCAGCATGTATGCGACTGGTCCCTCTTGTGTCGTTCTATCGTTCTAGCCGCCTCCAGAAGGCCTCAGTTTTGGAAGCTGCCTGTAGGTCGTGTCGACGCCATCCAACTCGATGCCGTGCTGGTTCCTTCAACAGAGGGTCAAGTCCAAAGTGGTCAGGACAGCGTGGAAGGACAGCTAGGGCTAGGGCGCAAAAGGACGCGCTGTAAGAACACGTCGAGGGTTGGCAAAAGAGAAGTCTCCGACGGGACTCGAACCCGCAATCTCCCGCTTCGTAGGCGGATGCCTTATCCATTGGGCCACGGGGACGCTTCGGACACCACACTCACTCACATCACTACCAACTTTGCGAATAATACCATACACACCAAATACAACCACCTCACACACTCATGCAAACCCACACACATTCACACACTCAGACATCACTGCGTGTTCCATCCCAGACTTTACATCGACACACACAAGCTCCCAAAGTACAACCCATCCGACTCTGGAGACGGACCGACAAACACCAGCTTTCAAACCCGCTGCCGCGTTTCACTACTGCTCACGGGGCCACACAACGAGCGCTGTCGGTCCTTGCTCGTGCTTCAGCGGAAACGGTAGGCTACGCAGAGATGACAGACAGATACAACTGCGAACAGTAACAGCTTTGACGTACTGGATATGCACGAGCTGTCATCGACGAAGCCGCAGCATGGGCGGTAGACGAGTACACGTGACGATACGTAGAGTCGGAGGCAGCATGTATGCGACTGGTCCCTCTTGTGTCGTTCTATCGTTCTAGCCGCCTCCAGAAGGCCTCAGTTTTGGAAGCTGCCTGTAGGTCGTGTCGACGCCATCCAACTCGATGCCGTGCTGGTTCCTTCAACAGAGGGTCAAGTCCAAAGTGGTCAGGACAGCGTGGAAGGACAGCTAGGGCTAGGGCGCAAAAGGACGCGCTGTAAGAACACGTCGAGGGTTGGCAAAAGAGAAGTCTCCGACGGGACTCGAACCCGCAATCTCCCGCTTCGTAGGCGGATGCCTTATCCATTGGGCCACGGGGACGCTTCGGACACCACACTCACTCACATCACTACCAACTTTGCGAATAATACCATACACACCAAATACAACCACCTCACACACTCATGCAAACCCACACACATTCACACACTCAGACATCACTGCGTGTTCCATCCCAGACTTTACATCGACACACACAAGCTCCCAAAGTACAACCCATCCGACTCTGGAGACGGACCGACAAACACCAGCTTTCAAACCCGCTGCCGCGTTTCACTACTGCTCACGGGGCCACACAACGAGCGCTGTCGGTCCTTGCTCGTGCTTCAGCGGAAACGGTAGGCTACGCAGAGATGACAGACAGATACAACTGCGAACAGTAACAGCTTTGACGTACTGGATATGCACGAGCTGTCATCGACGAAGCCGCAGCATGGGCGGTAGACGAGTACACGTGACGATACGTAGAGTCGGAGGCAGCATGTATGCGACTGGTCCCTCTTGTGTCGTTCTATCGTTCTAGCCGCCTCCAGAAGGCCTCAGTTTTGGAAGCTGCCTGTAGGTCGTGTCGACGCCATCCAACTCGATGCCGTGCTGGTTCCTTCAACAGAGGGTCAAGTCCAAAGTGGTCAGGACAGCGTGGAAGGACAGCTAGGGCTAGGGCGCAAAAGGACGCGCTGTAAGAACACGTCGAGGGTTGGCAAAAGAGAAGTCTCCGACGGGACTCGAACCCGCAATCTCCCGCTTCGTAGGCGGATGCCTTATCCATTGGGCCACGGGGACGCTTCGGACACCACACTCACTCACATCACTACCAACTTTGCGAATAATACCATACACACCAAATACAACCACCTCACACACTCATGCAAACCCACACACATTCACACACTCAGACATCACTGCGTGTTCCATCCCAGACTTTACATCGACACACACAAGCTCCCAAAGTACAACCCATCCGACTCTGGAGACGGACCGACAAACACCAGCTTTCAAACCCGCTGCCGCGTTTCACTACTGCTCACGGGGCCACACAACGAGCGCTGTCGGTCCTTGCTCGTGCTTCAGCGGAAACGGTAGGCTACGCAGAGATGACAGACAGATACAACTGCGAACAGTAACAGCTTTGACGTACTGGATATGCACGAGCTGTCATCGACGAAGCCGCAGCATGGGCGGTAGACGAGTACACGTGACGATACGTAGAGTCGGAGGCAGCATGTATGCGACTGGTCCCTCTTGTGTCGTTCTATCGTTCTAGCCGCCTCCAGAAGGCCTCAGTTTTGGAAGCTGCCTGTAGGTCGTGTCGACGCCATCCAACTCGATGCCGTGCTGGTTCCTTCAACAGAGGGTCAAGTCCAAAGTGGTCAGGACAGCGTGGAAGGACAGCTAGGGCTAGGGCGCAAAAGGACGCGCTGTAAGAACACGTCGAGGGTTGGCAAAAGAGAAGTCTCCGACGGGACTCGAACCCGCAATCTCCCGCTTCGTAGGCGGATGCCTTATCCATTGGGCCACGGGGACGCTTCGGACACCACACTCACTCACATCACTACCAACTTTGCGAATAATACCATACACACCAAATACAACCACCTCACACACTCATGCAAACCCACACACATTCACACACTCAGACATCACTGCGTGTTCCATCCCAGACTTTACATCGACACACACAAGCTCCCAAAGTACAACCCATCCGACTCTGGAGACGGACCGACAAACACCAGCTTTCAAACCCGCTGCCGCGTTTCACTACTGCTCACGGGGCCACACAACGAGCGCTGTCGGTCCTTGCTCGTGCTTCAGCGGAAACGGTAGGCTACGCAGAGATGACAGACAGATACAACTGCGAACAGTAACAGCTTTGACGTACTGGATATGCACGAGCTGTCATCGACGAAGCCGCAGCATGGGCGGTAGACGAGTACACGTGACGATACGTAGAGTCGGAGGCAGCATGTATGCGACTGGTCCCTCTTGTGTCGTTCTATCGTTCTAGCCGCCTCCAGAAGGCCTCAGTTTTGGAAGCTGCCTGTAGGTCGTGTCGACGCCATCCAACTCGATGCCGTGCTGGTTCCTTCAACAGAGGGTCAAGTCCAAAGTGGTCAGGACAGCGTGGAAGGACAGCTAGGGCTAGGGCGCAAAAGGACGCGCTGTAAGAACACGTCGAGGGTTGGCAAAAGAGAAGTCTCCGACGGGACTCGAACCCGCAATCTCCCGCTTCGTAGGCGGATGCCTTATCCATTGGGCCACGGGGACGCTTCGGACACCACACTCACTCACATCACTACCAACTTTGCGAATAATACCATACACACCAAATACAACCACCTCACACACTCATGCAAACCCACACACATTCACACACTCAGACATCACTGCGTGTTCCATCCCAGACTTTACATCGACACACACAAGCTCCCAAAGTACAACCCATCCGACTCTGGAGACGGACCGACAAACACCAGCTTTCAAACCCGCTGCCGCGTTTCACTACTGCTCACGGGGCCACACAACGAGCGCTGTCGGTCCTTGCTCGTGCTTCAGCGGAAACGGTAGGCTACGCAGAGATGACAGACAGATACAACTGCGAACAGTAACAGCTTTGACGTACTGGATATGCACGAGCTGTCATCGACGAAGCCGCAGCATGGGCGGTAGACGAGTACACGTGACGATACGTAGAGTCGGAGGCAGCATGTATGCGACTGGTCCCTCTTGTGTCGTTCTATCGTTCTAGCCGCCTCCAGAAGGCCTCAGTTTTGGAAGCTGCCTGTAGGTCGTGTCGACGCCATCCAACTCGATGCCGTGCTGGTTCCTTCAACAGAGGGTCAAGTCCAAAGTGGTCAGGACAGCGTGGAAGGACAGCTAGGGCTAGGGCGCAAAAGGACGCGCTGTAAGAACACGTCGAGGGTTGGCAAAAGAGAAGTCTCCGACGGGACTCGAACCCGCAATCTCCCGCTTCGTAGGCGGATGCCTTATCCATTGGGCCACGGGGACGCTTCGGACACCACACTCACTCACATCACTACCAACTTTGCGAATAATACCATACACACCAAATACAACCACCTCACACACTCATGCAAACCCACACACATTCACACACTCAGACATCACTGCGTGTTCCATCCCAGACTTTACATCGACACACACAAGCTCCCAAAGTACAACCCATCCGACTCTGGAGACGGACCGACAAACACCAGCTTTCAAACCCGCTGCCGCGTTTCACTACTGCTCACGGGGCCACACAACGAGCGCTGTCGGTCCTTGCTCGTGCTTCAGCGGAAACGGTAGGCTACGCAGAGATGACAGACAGATACAACTGCGAACAGTAACAGCTTTGACGTACTGGATATGCACGAGCTGTCATCGACGAAGCCGCAGCATGGGCGGTAGACGAGTACACGTGACGATACGTAGAGTCGGAGGCAGCATGTATGCGACTGGTCCCTCTTGTGTCGTTCTATCGTTCTAGCCGCCTCCAGAAGGCCTCAGTTTTGGAAGCTGCCTGTAGGTCGTGTCGACGCCATCCAACTCGATGCCGTGCTGGTTCCTTCAACAGAGGGTCAAGTCCAAAGTGGTCAGGACAGCGTGGAAGGACAGCTAGGGCTAGGGCGCAAAAGGACGCGCTGTAAGAACACGTCGAGGGTTGGCAAAAGAGAAGTCTCCGACGGGACTCGAACCCGCAATCTCCCGCTTCGTAGGCGGATGCCTTATCCATTGGGCCACGGGGACGCTTCGGACACCACACTCACTCACATCACTACCAACTTTGCGAATAATACCATACACACCAAATACAACCACCTCACACACTCATGCAAACCCACACACATTCACACACTCAGACATCACTGCGTGTTCCATCCCAGACTTTACATCGACACACACAAGCTCCCAAAGTACAACCCATCCGACTCTGGAGACGGACCGACAAACACCAGCTTTCAAACCCGCTGCCGCGTTTCACTACTGCTCACGGGGCCACACAACGAGCGCTGTCGGTCCTTGCTCGTGCTTCAGCGGAAACGGTAGGCTACGCAGAGATGACAGACAGATACAACTGCGAACAGTAACAGCTTTGACGTACTGGATATGCACGAGCTGTCATCGACGAAGCCGCAGCATGGGCGGTAGACGAGTACACGTGACGATACGTAGAGTCGGAGGCAGCATGTATGCGACTGGTCCCTCTTGTGTCGTTCTATCGTTCTAGCCGCCTCCAGAAGGCCTCAGTTTTGGAAGCTGCCTGTAGGTCGTGTCGACGCCATCCAACTCGATGCCGTGCTGGTTCCTTCAACAGAGGGTCAAGTCCAAAGTGGTCAGGACAGCGTGGAAGGACAGCTAGGGCTAGGGCGCAAAAGGACGCGCTGTAAGAACACGTCGAGGGTTGGCAAAAGAGAAGTCTCCGACGGGACTCGAACCCGCAATCTCCCGCTTCGTAGGCGGATGCCTTATCCATTGGGCCACGGGGACGCTTCGGACACCACACTCACTCACATCACTACCAACTTTGCGAATAATACCATACACACCAAATACAACCACCTCACACACTCATGCAAACCCACACACATTCACACACTCAGACATCACTGCGTGTTCCATCCCAGACTTTACATCGACACACACAAGCTCCCAAAGTACAACCCATCCGACTCTGGAGACGGACCGACAAACACCAGCTTTCAAACCCGCTGCCGCGTTTCACTACTGCTCACGGGGCCACACAACGAGCGCTGTCGGTCCTTGCTCGTGCTTCAGCGGAAACGGTAGGCTACGCAGAGATGACAGACAGATACAACTGCGAACAGTAACAGCTTTGACGTACTGGATATGCACGAGCTGTCATCGACGAAGCCGCAGCATGGGCGGTAGACGAGTACACGTGACGATACGTAGAGTCGGAGGCAGCATGTATGCGACTGGTCCCTCTTGTGTCGTTCTATCGTTCTAGCCGCCTCCAGAAGGCCTCAGTTTTGGAAGCTGCCTGTAGGTCGTGTCGACGCCATCCAACTCGATGCCGTGCTGGTTCCTTCAACAGAGGGTCAAGTCCAAAGTGGTCAGGACAGCGTGGAAGGACAGCTAGGGCTAGGGCGCAAAAGGACGCGCTGTAAGAACACGTCGAGGGTTGGCAAAAGAGAAGTCTCCGACGGGACTCGAACCCGCAATCTCCCGCTTCGTAGGCGGATGCCTTATCCATTGGGCCACGGGGACGCTTCGGACACCACACTCACTCACATCACTACCAACTTTGCGAATAATACCATACACACCAAATACAACCACCTCACACACTCATGCAAACCCACACACATTCACACACTCAGACATCACTGCGTGTTCCATCCCAGACTTTACATCGACACACACAAGCTCCCAAAGTACAACCCATCCGACTCTGGAGACGGACCGACAAACACCAGCTTTCAAACCCGCTGCCGCGTTTCACTACTGCTCACGGGGCCACACAACGAGCGCTGTCGGTCCTTGCTCGTGCTTCAGCGGAAACGGTAGGCTACGCAGAGATGACAGACAGATACAACTGCGAACAGTAACAGCTTTGACGTACTGGATATGCACGAGCTGTCATCGACGAAGCCGCAGCATGGGCGGTAGACGAGTACACGTGACGATACGTAGAGTCGGAGGCAGCATGTATGCGACTGGTCCCTCTTGTGTCGTTCTATCGTTCTAGCCGCCTCCAGAAGGCCTCAGTTTTGGAAGCTGCCTGTAGGTCGTGTCGACGCCATCCAACTCGATGCCGTGCTGGTTCCTTCAACAGAGGGTCAAGTCCAAAGTGGTCAGGACAGCGTGGAAGGACAGCTAGGGCTAGGGCGCAAAAGGACGCGCTGTAAGAACACGTCGAGGGTTGGCAAAAGAGAAGTCTCCGACGGGACTCGAACCCGCAATCTCCCGCTTCGTAGGCGGATGCCTTATCCATTGGGCCACGGGGACGCTTCGGACACCACACTCACTCACATCACTACCAACTTTGCGAATAATACCATACACACCAAATACAACCACCTCACACACTCATGCAAACCCACACACATTCACACACTCAGACATCACTGCGTGTTCCATCCCAGACTTTACATCGACACACACAAGCTCCCAAAGTACAACCCATCCGACTCTGGAGACGGACCGACAAACACCAGCTTTCAAACCCGCTGCCGCGTTTCACTACTGCTCACGGGGCCACACAACGAGCGCTGTCGGTCCTTGCTCGTGCTTCAGCGGAAACGGTAGGCTACGCAGAGATGACAGACAGATACAACTGCGAACAGTAACAGCTTTGACGTACTGGATATGCACGAGCTGTCATCGACGAAGCCGCAGCATGGGCGGTAGACGAGTACACGTGACGATACGTAGAGTCGGAGGCAGCATGTATGCGACTGGTCCCTCTTGTGTCGTTCTATCGTTCTAGCCGCCTCCAGAAGGCCTCAGTTTTGGAAGCTGCCTGTAGGTCGTGTCGACGCCATCCAACTCGATGCCGTGCTGGTTCCTTCAACAGAGGGTCAAGTCCAAAGTGGTCAGGACAGCGTGGAAGGACAGCTAGGGCTAGGGCGCAAAAGGACGCGCTGTAAGAACACGTCGAGGGTTGGCAAAAGAGAAGTCTCCGACGGGACTCGAACCCGCAATCTCCCGCTTCGTAGGCGGATGCCTTATCCATTGGGCCACGGGGACGCTTCGGACACCACACTCACTCACATCACTACCAACTTTGCGAATAATACCATACACACCAAATACAACCACCTCACACACTCATGCAAACCCACACACATTCACACACTCAGACATCACTGCGTGTTCCATCCCAGACTTTACATCGACACACACAAGCTCCCAAAGTACAACCCATCCGACTCTGGAGACGGACCGACAAACACCAGCTTTCAAACCCGCTGCCGCGTTTCACTACTGCTCACGGGGCCACACAACGAGCGCTGTCGGTCCTTGCTCGTGCTTCAGCGGAAACGGTAGGCTACGCAGAGATGACAGACAGATACAACTGCGAACAGTAACAGCTTTGACGTACTGGATATGCACGAGCTGTCATCGACGAAGCCGCAGCATGGGCGGTAGACGAGTACACGTGACGATACGTAGAGTCGGAGGCAGCATGTATGCGACTGGTCCCTCTTGTGTCGTTCTATCGTTCTAGCCGCCTCCAGAAGGCCTCAGTTTTGGAAGCTGCCTGTAGGTCGTGTCGACGCCATCCAACTCGATGCCGTGCTGGTTCCTTCAACAGAGGGTCAAGTCCAAAGTGGTCAGGACAGCGTGGAAGGACAGCTAGGGCTAGGGCGCAAAAGGACGCGCTGTAAGAACACGTCGAGGGTTGGCAAAAGAGAAGTCTCCGACGGGACTCGAACCCGCAATCTCCCGCTTCGTAGGCGGATGCCTTATCCATTGGGCCACGGGGACGCTTCGGACACCACACTCACTCACATCACTACCAACTTTGCGAATAATACCATACACACCAAATACAACCACCTCACACACTCATGCAAACCCACACACATTCACACACTCAGACATCACTGCGTGTTCCATCCCAGACTTTACATCGACACACACAAGCTCCCAAAGTACAACCCATCCGACTCTGGAGACGGACCGACAAACACCAGCTTTCAAACCCGCTGCCGCGTTTCACTACTGCTCACGGGGCCACACAACGAGCGCTGTCGGTCCTTGCTCGTGCTTCAGCGGAAACGGTAGGCTACGCAGAGATGACAGACAGATACAACTGCGAACAGTAACAGCTTTGACGTACTGGATATGCACGAGCTGTCATCGACGAAGCCGCAGCATGGGCGGTAGACGAGTACACGTGACGATACGTAGAGTCGGAGGCAGCATGTATGCGACTGGTCCCTCTTGTGTCGTTCTATCGTTCTAGCCGCCTCCAGAAGGCCTCAGTTTTGGAAGCTGCCTGTAGGTCGTGTCGACGCCATCCAACTCGATGCCGTGCTGGTTCCTTCAACAGAGGGTCAAGTCCAAAGTGGTCAGGACAGCGTGGAAGGACAGCTAGGGCTAGGGCGCAAAAGGACGCGCTGTAAGAACACGTCGAGGGTTGGCAAAAGAGAAGTCTCCGACGGGACTCGAACCCGCAATCTCCCGCTTCGTAGGCGGATGCCTTATCCATTGGGCCACGGGGACGCTTCGGACACCACACTCACTCACATCACTACCAACTTTGCGAATAATACCATACACACCAAATACAACCACCTCACACACTCATGCAAACCCACACACATTCACACACTCAGACATCACTGCGTGTTCCATCCCAGACTTTACATCGACACACACAAGCTCCCAAAGTACAACCCATCCGACTCTGGAGACGGACCGACAAACACCAGCTTTCAAACCCGCTGCCGCGTTTCACTACTGCTCACGGGGCCACACAACGAGCGCTGTCGGTCCTTGCTCGTGCTTCAGCGGAAACGGTAGGCTACGCAGAGATGACAGACAGATACAACTGCGAACAGTAACAGCTTTGACGTACTGGATATGCACGAGCTGTCATCGACGAAGCCGCAGCATGGGCGGTAGACGAGTACACGTGACGATACGTAGAGTCGGAGGCAGCATGTATGCGACTGGTCCCTCTTGTGTCGTTCTATCGTTCTAGCCGCCTCCAGAAGGCCTCAGTTTTGGAAGCTGCCTGTAGGTCGTGTCGACGCCATCCAACTCGATGCCGTGCTGGTTCCTTCAACAGAGGGTCAAGTCCAAAGTGGTCAGGACAGCGTGGAAGGACAGCTAGGGCTAGGGCGCAAAAGGACGCGCTGTAAGAACACGTCGAGGGTTGGCAAAAGAGAAGTCTCCGACGGGACTCGAACCCGCAATCTCCCGCTTCGTAGGCGGATGCCTTATCCATTGGGCCACGGGGACGCTTCGGACACCACACTCACTCACATCACTACCAACTTTGCGAATAATACCATACACACCAAATACAACCACCTCACACACTCATGCAAACCCACACACATTCACACACTCAGACATCACTGCGTGTTCCATCCCAGACTTTACATCGACACACACAAGCTCCCAAAGTACAACCCATCCGACTCTGGAGACGGACCGACAAACACCAGCTTTCAAACCCGCTGCCGCGTTTCACTACTGCTCACGGGGCCACACAACGAGCGCTGTCGGTCCTTGCTCGTGCTTCAGCGGAAACGGTAGGCTACGCAGAGATGACAGACAGATACAACTGCGAACAGTAACAGCTTTGACGTACTGGATATGCACGAGCTGTCATCGACGAAGCCGCAGCATGGGCGGTAGACGAGTACACGTGACGATACGTAGAGTCGGAGGCAGCATGTATGCGACTGGTCCCTCTTGTGTCGTTCTATCGTTCTAGCCGCCTCCAGAAGGCCTCAGTTTTGGAAGCTGCCTGTAGGTCGTGTCGACGCCATCCAACTCGATGCCGTGCTGGTTCCTTCAACAGAGGGTCAAGTCCAAAGTGGTCAGGACAGCGTGGAAGGACAGCTAGGGCTAGGGCGCAAAAGGACGCGCTGTAAGAACACGTCGAGGGTTGGCAAAAGAGAAGTCTCCGACGGGACTCGAACCCGCAATCTCCCGCTTCGTAGGCGGATGCCTTATCCATTGGGCCACGGGGACGCTTCGGACACCACACTCACTCACATCACTACCAACTTTGCGAATAATACCATACACACCAAATACAACCACCTCACACACTCATGCAAACCCACACACATTCACACACTCAGACATCACTGCGTGTTCCATCCCAGACTTTACATCGACACACACAAGCTCCCAAAGTACAACCCATCCGACTCTGGAGACGGACCGACAAACACCAGCTTTCAAACCCGCTGCCGCGTTTCACTACTGCTCACGGGGCCACACAACGAGCGCTGTCGGTCCTTGCTCGTGCTTCAGCGGAAACGGTAGGCTACGCAGAGATGACAGACAGATACAACTGCGAACAGTAACAGCTTTGACGTACTGGATATGCACGAGCTGTCATCGACGAAGCCGCAGCATGGGCGGTAGACGAGTACACGTGACGATACGTAGAGTCGGAGGCAGCATGTATGCGACTGGTCCCTCTTGTGTCGTTCTATCGTTCTAGCCGCCTCCAGAAGGCCTCAGTTTTGGAAGCTGCCTGTAGGTCGTGTCGACGCCATCCAACTCGATGCCGTGCTGGTTCCTTCAACAGAGGGTCAAGTCCAAAGTGGTCAGGACAGCGTGGAAGGACAGCTAGGGCTAGGGCGCAAAAGGACGCGCTGTAAGAACACGTCGAGGGTTGGCAAAAGAGAAGTCTCCGACGGGACTCGAACCCGCAATCTCCCGCTTCGTAGGCGGATGCCTTATCCATTGGGCCACGGGGACGCTTCGGACACCACACTCACTCACATCACTACCAACTTTGCGAATAATACCATACACACCAAATACAACCACCTCACACACTCATGCAAACCCACACACATTCACACACTCAGACATCACTGCGTGTTCCATCCCAGACTTTACATCGACACACACAAGCTCCCAAAGTACAACCCATCCGACTCTGGAGACGGACCGACAAACACCAGCTTTCAAACCCGCTGCCGCGTTTCACTACTGCTCACGGGGCCACACAACGAGCGCTGTCGGTCCTTGCTCGTGCTTCAGCGGAAACGGTAGGCTACGCAGAGATGACAGACAGATACAACTGCGAACAGTAACAGCTTTGACGTACTGGATATGCACGAGCTGTCATCGACGAAGCCGCAGCATGGGCGGTAGACGAGTACACGTGACGATACGTAGAGTCGGAGGCAGCATGTATGCGACTGGTCCCTCTTGTGTCGTTCTATCGTTCTAGCCGCCTCCAGAAGGCCTCAGTTTTGGAAGCTGCCTGTAGGTCGTGTCGACGCCATCCAACTCGATGCCGTGCTGGTTCCTTCAACAGAGGGTCAAGTCCAAAGTGGTCAGGACAGCGTGGAAGGACAGCTAGGGCTAGGGCGCAAAAGGACGCGCTGTAAGAACACGTCGAGGGTTGGCAAAAGAGAAGTCTCCGACGGGACTCGAACCCGCAATCTCCCGCTTCGTAGGCGGATGCCTTATCCATTGGGCCACGGGGACGCTTCGGACACCACACTCACTCACATCACTACCAACTTTGCGAATAATACCATACACACCAAATACAACCACCTCACACACTCATGCAAACCCACACACATTCACACACTCAGACATCACTGCGTGTTCCATCCCAGACTTTACATCGACACACACAAGCTCCCAAAGTACAACCCATCCGACTCTGGAGACGGACCGACAAACACCAGCTTTCAAACCCGCTGCCGCGTTTCACTACTGCTCACGGGGCCACACAACGAGCGCTGTCGGTCCTTGCTCGTGCTTCAGCGGAAACGGTAGGCTACGCAGAGATGACAGACAGATACAACTGCGAACAGTAACAGCTTTGACGTACTGGATATGCACGAGCTGTCATCGACGAAGCCGCAGCATGGGCGGTAGACGAGTACACGTGACGATACGTAGAGTCGGAGGCAGCATGTATGCGACTGGTCCCTCTTGTGTCGTTCTATCGTTCTAGCCGCCTCCAGAAGGCCTCAGTTTTGGAAGCTGCCTGTAGGTCGTGTCGACGCCATCCAACTCGATGCCGTGCTGGTTCCTTCAACAGAGGGTCAAGTCCAAAGTGGTCAGGACAGCGTGGAAGGACAGCTAGGGCTAGGGCGCAAAAGGACGCGCTGTAAGAACACGTCGAGGGTTGGCAAAAGAGAAGTCTCCGACGGGACTCGAACCCGCAATCTCCCGCTTCGTAGGCGGATGCCTTATCCATTGGGCCACGGGGACGCTTCGGACACCACACTCACTCACATCACTACCAACTTTGCGAATAATACCATACACACCAAATACAACCACCTCACACACTCATGCAAACCCACACACATTCACACACTCAGACATCACTGCGTGTTCCATCCCAGACTTTACATCGACACACACAAGCTCCCAAAGTACAACCCATCCGACTCTGGAGACGGACCGACAAACACCAGCTTTCAAACCCGCTGCCGCGTTTCACTACTGCTCACGGGGCCACACAACGAGCGCTGTCGGTCCTTGCTCGTGCTTCAGCGGAAACGGTAGGCTACGCAGAGATGACAGACAGATACAACTGCGAACAGTAACAGCTTTGACGTACTGGATATGCACGAGCTGTCATCGACGAAGCCGCAGCATGGGCGGTAGACGAGTACACGTGACGATACGTAGAGTCGGAGGCAGCATGTATGCGACTGGTCCCTCTTGTGTCGTTCTATCGTTCTAGCCGCCTCCAGAAGGCCTCAGTTTTGGAAGCTGCCTGTAGGTCGTGTCGACGCCATCCAACTCGATGCCGTGCTGGTTCCTTCAACAGAGGGTCAAGTCCAAAGTGGTCAGGACAGCGTGGAAGGACAGCTAGGGCTAGGGCGCAAAAGGACGCGCTGTAAGAACACGTCGAGGGTTGGCAAAAGAGAAGTCTCCGACGGGACTCGAACCCGCAATCTCCCGCTTCGTAGGCGGATGCCTTATCCATTGGGCCACGGGGACGCTTCGGACACCACACTCACTCACATCACTACCAACTTTGCGAATAATACCATACACACCAAATACAACCACCTCACACACTCATGCAAACCCACACACATTCACACACTCAGACATCACTGCGTGTTCCATCCCAGACTTTACATCGACACACACAAGCTCCCAAAGTACAACCCATCCGACTCTGGAGACGGACCGACAAACACCAGCTTTCAAACCCGCTGCCGCGTTTCACTACTGCTCACGGGGCCACACAACGAGCGCTGTCGGTCCTTGCTCGTGCTTCAGCGGAAACGGTAGGCTACGCAGAGATGACAGACAGATACAACTGCGAACAGTAACAGCTTTGACGTACTGGATATGCACGAGCTGTCATCGACGAAGCCGCAGCATGGGCGGTAGACGAGTACACGTGACGATACGTAGAGTCGGAGGCAGCATGTATGCGACTGGTCCCTCTTGTGTCGTTCTATCGTTCTAGCCGCCTCCAGAAGGCCTCAGTTTTGGAAGCTGCCTGTAGGTCGTGTCGACGCCATCCAACTCGATGCCGTGCTGGTTCCTTCAACAGAGGGTCAAGTCCAAAGTGGTCAGGACAGCGTGGAAGGACAGCTAGGGCTAGGGCGCAAAAGGACGCGCTGTAAGAACACGTCGAGGGTTGGCAAAAGAGAAGTCTCCGACGGGACTCGAACCCGCAATCTCCCGCTTCGTAGGCGGATGCCTTATCCATTGGGCCACGGGGACGCTTCGGACACCACACTCACTCACATCACTACCAACTTTGCGAATAATACCATACACACCAAATACAACCACCTCACACACTCATGCAAACCCACACACATTCACACACTCAGACATCACTGCGTGTTCCATCCCAGACTTTACATCGACACACACAAGCTCCCAAAGTACAACCCATCCGACTCTGGAGACGGACCGACAAACACCAGCTTTCAAACCCGCTGCCGCGTTTCACTACTGCTCACGGGGCCACACAACGAGCGCTGTCGGTCCTTGCTCGTGCTTCAGCGGAAACGGTAGGCTACGCAGAGATGACAGACAGATACAACTGCGAACAGTAACAGCTTTGACGTACTGGATATGCACGAGCTGTCATCGACGAAGCCGCAGCATGGGCGGTAGACGAGTACACGTGACGATACGTAGAGTCGGAGGCAGCATGTATGCGACTGGTCCCTCTTGTGTCGTTCTATCGTTCTAGCCGCCTCCAGAAGGCCTCAGTTTTGGAAGCTGCCTGTAGGTCGTGTCGACGCCATCCAACTCGATGCCGTGCTGGTTCCTTCAACAGAGGGTCAAGTCCAAAGTGGTCAGGACAGCGTGGAAGGACAGCTAGGGCTAGGGCGCAAAAGGACGCGCTGTAAGAACACGTCGAGGGTTGGCAAAAGAGAAGTCTCCGACGGGACTCGAACCCGCAATCTCCCGCTTCGTAGGCGGATGCCTTATCCATTGGGCCACGGGGACGCTTCGGACACCACACTCACTCACATCACTACCAACTTTGCGAATAATACCATACACACCAAATACAACCACCTCACACACTCATGCAAACCCACACACATTCACACACTCAGACATCACTGCGTGTTCCATCCCAGACTTTACATCGACACACACAAGCTCCCAAAGTACAACCCATCCGACTCTGGAGACGGACCGACAAACACCAGCTTTCAAACCCGCTGCCGCGTTTCACTACTGCTCACGGGGCCACACAACGAGCGCTGTCGGTCCTTGCTCGTGCTTCAGCGGAAACGGTAGGCTACGCAGAGATGACAGACAGATACAACTGCGAACAGTAACAGCTTTGACGTACTGGATATGCACGAGCTGTCATCGACGAAGCCGCAGCATGGGCGGTAGACGAGTACACGTGACGATACGTAGAGTCGGAGGCAGCATGTATGCGACTGGTCCCTCTTGTGTCGTTCTATCGTTCTAGCCGCCTCCAGAAGGCCTCAGTTTTGGAAGCTGCCTGTAGGTCGTGTCGACGCCATCCAACTCGATGCCGTGCTGGTTCCTTCAACAGAGGGTCAAGTCCAAAGTGGTCAGGACAGCGTGGAAGGACAGCTAGGGCTAGGGCGCAAAAGGACGCGCTGTAAGAACACGTCGAGGGTTGGCAAAAGAGAAGTCTCCGACGGGACTCGAACCCGCAATCTCCCGCTTCGTAGGCGGATGCCTTATCCATTGGGCCACGGGGACGCTTCGGACACCACACTCACTCACATCACTACCAACTTTGCGAATAATACCATACACACCAAATACAACCACCTCACACACTCATGCAAACCCACACACATTCACACACTCAGACATCACTGCGTGTTCCATCCCAGACTTTACATCGACACACACAAGCTCCCAAAGTACAACCCATCCGACTCTGGAGACGGACCGACAAACACCAGCTTTCAAACCCGCTGCCGCGTTTCACTACTGCTCACGGGGCCACACAACGAGCGCTGTCGGTCCTTGCTCGTGCTTCAGCGGAAACGGTAGGCTACGCAGAGATGACAGACAGATACAACTGCGAACAGTAACAGCTTTGACGTACTGGATATGCACGAGCTGTCATCGACGAAGCCGCAGCATGGGCGGTAGACGAGTACACGTGACGATACGTAGAGTCGGAGGCAGCATGTATGCGACTGGTCCCTCTTGTGTCGTTCTATCGTTCTAGCCGCCTCCAGAAGGCCTCAGTTTTGGAAGCTGCCTGTAGGTCGTGTCGACGCCATCCAACTCGATGCCGTGCTGGTTCCTTCAACAGAGGGTCAAGTCCAAAGTGGTCAGGACAGCGTGGAAGGACAGCTAGGGCTAGGGCGCAAAAGGACGCGCTGTAAGAACACGTCGAGGGTTGGCAAAAGAGAAGTCTCCGACGGGACTCGAACCCGCAATCTCCCGCTTCGTAGGCGGATGCCTTATCCATTGGGCCACGGGGACGCTTCGGACACCACACTCACTCACATCACTACCAACTTTGCGAATAATACCATACACACCAAATACAACCACCTCACACACTCATGCAAACCCACACACATTCACACACTCAGACATCACTGCGTGTTCCATCCCAGACTTTACATCGACACACACAAGCTCCCAAAGTACAACCCATCCGACTCTGGAGACGGACCGACAAACACCAGCTTTCAAACCCGCTGCCGCGTTTCACTACTGCTCACGGGGCCACACAACGAGCGCTGTCGGTCCTTGCTCGTGCTTCAGCGGAAACGGTAGGCTACGCAGAGATGACAGACAGATACAACTGCGAACAGTAACAGCTTTGACGTACTGGATATGCACGAGCTGTCATCGACGAAGCCGCAGCATGGGCGGTAGACGAGTACACGTGACGATACGTAGAGTCGGAGGCAGCATGTATGCGACTGGTCCCTCTTGTGTCGTTCTATCGTTCTAGCCGCCTCCAGAAGGCCTCAGTTTTGGAAGCTGCCTGTAGGTCGTGTCGACGCCATCCAACTCGATGCCGTGCTGGTTCCTTCAACAGAGGGTCAAGTCCAAAGTGGTCAGGACAGCGTGGAAGGACAGCTAGGGCTAGGGCGCAAAAGGACGCGCTGTAAGAACACGTCGAGGGTTGGCAAAAGAGAAGTCTCCGACGGGACTCGAACCCGCAATCTCCCGCTTCGTAGGCGGATGCCTTATCCATTGGGCCACGGGGACGCTTCGGACACCACACTCACTCACATCACTACCAACTTTGCGAATAATACCATACACACCAAATACAACCACCTCACACACTCATGCAAACCCACACACATTCACACACTCAGACATCACTGCGTGTTCCATCCCAGACTTTACATCGACACACACAAGCTCCCAAAGTACAACCCATCCGACTCTGGAGACGGACCGACAAACACCAGCTTTCAAACCCGCTGCCGCGTTTCACTACTGCTCACGGGGCCACACAACGAGCGCTGTCGGTCCTTGCTCGTGCTTCAGCGGAAACGGTAGGCTACGCAGAGATGACAGACAGATACAACTGCGAACAGTAACAGCTTTGACGTACTGGATATGCACGAGCTGTCATCGACGAAGCCGCAGCATGGGCGGTAGACGAGTACACGTGACGATACGTAGAGTCGGAGGCAGCATGTATGCGACTGGTCCCTCTTGTGTCGTTCTATCGTTCTAGCCGCCTCCAGAAGGCCTCAGTTTTGGAAGCTGCCTGTAGGTCGTGTCGACGCCATCCAACTCGATGCCGTGCTGGTTCCTTCAACAGAGGGTCAAGTCCAAAGTGGTCAGGACAGCGTGGAAGGACAGCTAGGGCTAGGGCGCAAAAGGACGCGCTGTAAGAACACGTCGAGGGTTGGCAAAAGAGAAGTCTCCGACGGGACTCGAACCCGCAATCTCCCGCTTCGTAGGCGGATGCCTTATCCATTGGGCCACGGGGACGCTTCGGACACCACACTCACTCACATCACTACCAACTTTGCGAATAATACCATACACACCAAATACAACCACCTCACACACTCATGCAAACCCACACACATTCACACACTCAGACATCACTGCGTGTTCCATCCCAGACTTTACATCGACACACACAAGCTCCCAAAGTACAACCCATCCGACTCTGGAGACGGACCGACAAACACCAGCTTTCAAACCCGCTGCCGCGTTTCACTACTGCTCACGGGGCCACACAACGAGCGCTGTCGGTCCTTGCTCGTGCTTCAGCGGAAACGGTAGGCTACGCAGAGATGACAGACAGATACAACTGCGAACAGTAACAGCTTTGACGTACTGGATATGCACGAGCTGTCATCGACGAAGCCGCAGCATGGGCGGTAGACGAGTACACGTGACGATACGTAGAGTCGGAGGCAGCATGTATGCGACTGGTCCCTCTTGTGTCGTTCTATCGTTCTAGCCGCCTCCAGAAGGCCTCAGTTTTGGAAGCTGCCTGTAGGTCGTGTCGACGCCATCCAACTCGATGCCGTGCTGGTTCCTTCAACAGAGGGTCAAGTCCAAAGTGGTCAG
The DNA here is from genome assembly GCA_023611945.1 of Phytophthora pini. NCBI lineage: Eukaryota > Oomycota > Peronosporomycetes > Peronosporales > Peronosporaceae > Phytophthora > Phytophthora pini. The sequence continues at coordinate 40,021 of JALKBV010000034.1, forward strand.
GACAGCGTGGAAGGACAGCTAGGGCTAGGGCGCAAAAGGACGCGCTGTAAGAACACGTCGAGGGTTGGCAAAAGAGAAGTCTCCGACGGGACTCGAACCCGCAATCTCCCGCTTCGTAGGCGGATGCCTTATCCATTGGGCCACGGGGACGCTTCGGACACCACACTCACTCACATCACTACCAACTTTGCGAATAATACCATACACACCAAATACAACCACCTCACACACTCATGCAAACCCACACACATTCACACACTCAGACATCACTGCGTGTTCCATCCCAGACTTTACATCGACACACACAAGCTCCCAAAGTACAACCCATCCGACTCTGGAGACGGACCGACAAACACCAGCTTTCAAACCCGCTGCCGCGTTTCACTACTGCTCACGGGGCCACACAACGAGCGCTGTCGGTCCTTGCTCGTGCTTCAGCGGAAACGGTAGGCTACGCAGAGATGACAGACAGATACAACTGCGAACAGTAACAGCTTTGACGTACTGGATATGCACGAGCTGTCATCGACGAAGCCGCAGCATGGGCGGTAGACGAGTACACGTGACGATACGTAGAGTCGGAGGCAGCATGTATGCGACTGGTCCCTCTTGTGTCGTTCTATCGTTCTAGCCGCCTCCAGAAGGCCTCAGTTTTGGAAGCTGCCTGTAGGTCGTGTCGACGCCATCCAACTCGATGCCGTGCTGGTTCCTTCAACAGAGGGTCAAGTCCAAAGTGGTCAGGACAGCGTGGAAGGACAGCTAGGGCTAGGGCGCAAAAGGACGCGCTGTAAGAACACGTCGAGGGTTGGCAAAAGAGAAGTCTCCGACGGGACTCGAACCCGCAATCTCCCGCTTCGTAGGCGGATGCCTTATCCATTGGGCCACGGGGACGCTTCGGACACCACACTCACTCACATCACTACCAACTTTGCGAATAATACCATACACACCAAATACAACCACCTCACACACTCATGCAAACCCACACACATTCACACACTCAGACATCACTGCGTGTTCCATCCCAGACTTTACATCGACACACACAAGCTCCCAAAGTACAACCCATCCGACTCTGGAGACGGACCGACAAACACCAGCTTTCAAACCCGCTGCCGCGTTTCACTACTGCTCACGGGGCCACACAACGAGCGCTGTCGGTCCTTGCTCGTGCTTCAGCGGAAACGGTAGGCTACGCAGAGATGACAGACAGATACAACTGCGAACAGTAACAGCTTTGACGTACTGGATATGCACGAGCTGTCATCGACGAAGCCGCAGCATGGGCGGTAGACGAGTACACGTGACGATACGTAGAGTCGGAGGCAGCATGTATGCGACTGGTCCCTCTTGTGTCGTTCTATCGTTCTAGCCGCCTCCAGAAGGCCTCAGTTTTGGAAGCTGCCTGTAGGTCGTGTCGACGCCATCCAACTCGATGCCGTGCTGGTTCCTTCAACAGAGGGTCAAGTCCAAAGTGGTCAGGACAGCGTGGAAGGACAGCTAGGGCTAGGGCGCAAAAGGACGCGCTGTAAGAACACGTCGAGGGTTGGCAAAAGAGAAGTCTCCGACGGGACTCGAACCCGCAATCTCCCGCTTCGTAGGCGGATGCCTTATCCATTGGGCCACGGGGACGCTTCGGACACCACACTCACTCACATCACTACCAACTTTGCGAATAATACCATACACACCAAATACAACCACCTCACACACTCATGCAAACCCACACACATTCACACACTCAGACATCACTGCGTGTTCCATCCCAGACTTTACATCGACACACACAAGCTCCCAAAGTACAACCCATCCGACTCTGGAGACGGACCGACAAACACCAGCTTTCAAACCCGCTGCCGCGTTTCACTACTGCTCACGGGGCCACACAACGAGCGCTGTCGGTCCTTGCTCGTGCTTCAGCGGAAACGGTAGGCTACGCAGAGATGACAGACAGATACAACTGCGAACAGTAACAGCTTTGACGTACTGGATATGCACGAGCTGTCATCGACGAAGCCGCAGCATGGGCGGTAGACGAGTACACGTGACGATACGTAGAGTCGGAGGCAGCATGTATGCGACTGGTCCCTCTTGTGTCGTTCTATCGTTCTAGCCGCCTCCAGAAGGCCTCAGTTTTGGAAGCTGCCTGTAGGTCGTGTCGACGCCATCCAACTCGATGCCGTGCTGGTTCCTTCAACAGAGGGTCAAGTCCAAAGTGGTCAGGACAGCGTGGAAGGACAGCTAGGGCTAGGGCGCAAAAGGACGCGCTGTAAGAACACGTCGAGGGTTGGCAAAAGAGAAGTCTCCGACGGGACTCGAACCCGCAATCTCCCGCTTCGTAGGCGGATGCCTTATCCATTGGGCCACGGGGACGCTTCGGACACCACACTCACTCACATCACTACCAACTTTGCGAATAATACCATACACACCAAATACAACCACCTCACACACTCATGCAAACCCACACACATTCACACACTCAGACATCACTGCGTGTTCCATCCCAGACTTTACATCGACACACACAAGCTCCCAAAGTACAACCCATCCGACTCTGGAGACGGACCGACAAACACCAGCTTTCAAACCCGCTGCCGCGTTTCACTACTGCTCACGGGGCCACACAACGAGCGCTGTCGGTCCTTGCTCGTGCTTCAGCGGAAACGGTAGGCTACGCAGAGATGACAGACAGATACAACTGCGAACAGTAACAGCTTTGACGTACTGGATATGCACGAGCTGTCATCGACGAAGCCGCAGCATGGGCGGTAGACGAGTACACGTGACGATACGTAGAGTCGGAGGCAGCATGTATGCGACTGGTCCCTCTTGTGTCGTTCTATCGTTCTAGCCGCCTCCAGAAGGCCTCAGTTTTGGAAGCTGCCTGTAGGTCGTGTCGACGCCATCCAACTCGATGCCGTGCTGGTTCCTTCAACAGAGGGTCAAGTCCAAAGTGGTCAGGACAGCGTGGAAGGACAGCTAGGGCTAGGGCGCAAAAGGACGCGCTGTAAGAACACGTCGAGGGTTGGCAAAAGAGAAGTCTCCGACGGGACTCGAACCCGCAATCTCCCGCTTCGTAGGCGGATGCCTTATCCATTGGGCCACGGGGACGCTTCGGACACCACACTCACTCACATCACTACCAACTTTGCGAATAATACCATACACACCAAATACAACCACCTCACACACTCATGCAAACCCACACACATTCACACACTCAGACATCACTGCGTGTTCCATCCCAGACTTTACATCGACACACACAAGCTCCCAAAGTACAACCCATCCGACTCTGGAGACGGACCGACAAACACCAGCTTTCAAACCCGCTGCCGCGTTTCACTACTGCTCACGGGGCCACACAACGAGCGCTGTCGGTCCTTGCTCGTGCTTCAGCGGAAACGGTAGGCTACGCAGAGATGACAGACAGATACAACTGCGAACAGTAACAGCTTTGACGTACTGGATATGCACGAGCTGTCATCGACGAAGCCGCAGCATGGGCGGTAGACGAGTACACGTGACGATACGTAGAGTCGGAGGCAGCATGTATGCGACTGGTCCCTCTTGTGTCGTTCTATCGTTCTAGCCGCCTCCAGAAGGCCTCAGTTTTGGAAGCTGCCTGTAGGTCGTGTCGACGCCATCCAACTCGATGCCGTGCTGGTTCCTTCAACAGAGGGTCAAGTCCAAAGTGGTCAGGACAGCGTGGAAGGACAGCTAGGGCTAGGGCGCAAAAGGACGCGCTGTAAGAACACGTCGAGGGTTGGCAAAAGAGAAGTCTCCGACGGGACTCGAACCCGCAATCTCCCGCTTCGTAGGCGGATGCCTTATCCATTGGGCCACGGGGACGCTTCGGACACCACACTCACTCACATCACTACCAACTTTGCGAATAATACCATACACACCAAATACAACCACCTCACACACTCATGCAAACCCACACACATTCACACACTCAGACATCACTGCGTGTTCCATCCCAGACTTTACATCGACACACACAAGCTCCCAAAGTACAACCCATCCGACTCTGGAGACGGACCGACAAACACCAGCTTTCAAACCCGCTGCCGCGTTTCACTACTGCTCACGGGGCCACACAACGAGCGCTGTCGGTCCTTGCTCGTGCTTCAGCGGAAACGGTAGGCTACGCAGAGATGACAGACAGATACAACTGCGAACAGTAACAGCTTTGACGTACTGGATATGCACGAGCTGTCATCGACGAAGCCGCAGCATGGGCGGTAGACGAGTACACGTGACGATACGTAGAGTCGGAGGCAGCATGTATGCGACTGGTCCCTCTTGTGTCGTTCTATCGTTCTAGCCGCCTCCAGAAGGCCTCAGTTTTGGAAGCTGCCTGTAGGTCGTGTCGACGCCATCCAACTCGATGCCGTGCTGGTTCCTTCAACAGAGGGTCAAGTCCAAAGTGGTCAGGACAGCGTGGAAGGACAGCTAGGGCTAGGGCGCAAAAGGACGCGCTGTAAGAACACGTCGAGGGTTGGCAAAAGAGAAGTCTCCGACGGGACTCGAACCCGCAATCTCCCGCTTCGTAGGCGGATGCCTTATCCATTGGGCCACGGGGACGCTTCGGACACCACACTCACTCACATCACTACCAACTTTGCGAATAATACCATACACACCAAATACAACCACCTCACACACTCATGCAAACCCACACACATTCACACACTCAGACATCACTGCGTGTTCCATCCCAGACTTTACATCGACACACACAAGCTCCCAAAGTACAACCCATCCGACTCTGGAGACGGACCGACAAACACCAGCTTTCAAACCCGCTGCCGCGTTTCACTACTGCTCACGGGGCCACACAACGAGCGCTGTCGGTCCTTGCTCGTGCTTCAGCGGAAACGGTAGGCTACGCAGAGATGACAGACAGATACAACTGCGAACAGTAACAGCTTTGACGTACTGGATATGCACGAGCTGTCATCGACGAAGCCGCAGCATGGGCGGTAGACGAGTACACGTGACGATACGTAGAGTCGGAGGCAGCATGTATGCGACTGGTCCCTCTTGTGTCGTTCTATCGTTCTAGCCGCCTCCAGAAGGCCTCAGTTTTGGAAGCTGCCTGTAGGTCGTGTCGACGCCATCCAACTCGATGCCGTGCTGGTTCCTTCAACAGAGGGTCAAGTCCAAAGTGGTCAGGACAGCGTGGAAGGACAGCTAGGGCTAGGGCGCAAAAGGACGCGCTGTAAGAACACGTCGAGGGTTGGCAAAAGAGAAGTCTCCGACGGGACTCGAACCCGCAATCTCCCGCTTCGTAGGCGGATGCCTTATCCATTGGGCCACGGGGACGCTTCGGACACCACACTCACTCACATCACTACCAACTTTGCGAATAATACCATACACACCAAATACAACCACCTCACACACTCATGCAAACCCACACACATTCACACACTCAGACATCACTGCGTGTTCCATCCCAGACTTTACATCGACACACACAAGCTCCCAAAGTACAACCCATCCGACTCTGGAGACGGACCGACAAACACCAGCTTTCAAACCCGCTGCCGCGTTTCACTACTGCTCACGGGGCCACACAACGAGCGCTGTCGGTCCTTGCTCGTGCTTCAGCGGAAACGGTAGGCTACGCAGAGATGACAGACAGATACAACTGCGAACAGTAACAGCTTTGACGTACTGGATATGCACGAGCTGTCATCGACGAAGCCGCAGCATGGGCGGTAGACGAGTACACGTGACGATACGTAGAGTCGGAGGCAGCATGTATGCGACTGGTCCCTCTTGTGTCGTTCTATCGTTCTAGCCGCCTCCAGAAGGCCTCAGTTTTGGAAGCTGCCTGTAGGTCGTGTCGACGCCATCCAACTCGATGCCGTGCTGGTTCCTTCAACAGAGGGTCAAGTCCAAAGTGGTCAGGACAGCGTGGAAGGACAGCTAGGGCTAGGGCGCAAAAGGACGCGCTGTAAGAACACGTCGAGGGTTGGCAAAAGAGAAGTCTCCGACGGGACTCGAACCCGCAATCTCCCGCTTCGTAGGCGGATGCCTTATCCATTGGGCCACGGGGACGCTTCGGACACCACACTCACTCACATCACTACCAACTTTGCGAATAATACCATACACACCAAATACAACCACCTCACACACTCATGCAAACCCACACACATTCACACACTCAGACATCACTGCGTGTTCCATCCCAGACTTTACATCGACACACACAAGCTCCCAAAGTACAACCCATCCGACTCTGGAGACGGACCGACAAACACCAGCTTTCAAACCCGCTGCCGCGTTTCACTACTGCTCACGGGGCCACACAACGAGCGCTGTCGGTCCTTGCTCGTGCTTCAGCGGAAACGGTAGGCTACGCAGAGATGACAGACAGATACAACTGCGAACAGTAACAGCTTTGACGTACTGGATATGCACGAGCTGTCATCGACGAAGCCGCAGCATGGGCGGTAGACGAGTACACGTGACGATACGTAGAGTCGGAGGCAGCATGTATGCGACTGGTCCCTCTTGTGTCGTTCTATCGTTCTAGCCGCCTCCAGAAGGCCTCAGTTTTGGAAGCTGCCTGTAGGTCGTGTCGACGCCATCCAACTCGATGCCGTGCTGGTTCCTTCAACAGAGGGTCAAGTCCAAAGTGGTCAGGACAGCGTGGAAGGACAGCTAGGGCTAGGGCGCAAAAGGACGCGCTGTAAGAACACGTCGAGGGTTGGCAAAAGAGAAGTCTCCGACGGGACTCGAACCCGCAATCTCCCGCTTCGTAGGCGGATGCCTTATCCATTGGGCCACGGGGACGCTTCGGACACCACACTCACTCACATCACTACCAACTTTGCGAATAATACCATACACACCAAATACAACCACCTCACACACTCATGCAAACCCACACACATTCACACACTCAGACATCACTGCGTGTTCCATCCCAGACTTTACATCGACACACACAAGCTCCCAAAGTACAACCCATCCGACTCTGGAGACGGACCGACAAACACCAGCTTTCAAACCCGCTGCCGCGTTTCACTACTGCTCACGGGGCCACACAACGAGCGCTGTCGGTCCTTGCTCGTGCTTCAGCGGAAACGGTAGGCTACGCAGAGATGACAGACAGATACAACTGCGAACAGTAACAGCTTTGACGTACTGGATATGCACGAGCTGTCATCGACGAAGCCGCAGCATGGGCGGTAGACGAGTACACGTGACGATACGTAGAGTCGGAGGCAGCATGTATGCGACTGGTCCCTCTTGTGTCGTTCTATCGTTCTAGCCGCCTCCAGAAGGCCTCAGTTTTGGAAGCTGCCTGTAGGTCGTGTCGACGCCATCCAACTCGATGCCGTGCTGGTTCCTTCAACAGAGGGTCAAGTCCAAAGTGGTCAGGACAGCGTGGAAGGACAGCTAGGGCTAGGGCGCAAAAGGACGCGCTGTAAGAACACGTCGAGGGTTGGCAAAAGAGAAGTCTCCGACGGGACTCGAACCCGCAATCTCCCGCTTCGTAGGCGGATGCCTTATCCATTGGGCCACGGGGACGCTTCGGACACCACACTCACTCACATCACTACCAACTTTGCGAATAATACCATACACACCAAATACAACCACCTCACACACTCATGCAAACCCACACACATTCACACACTCAGACATCACTGCGTGTTCCATCCCAGACTTTACATCGACACACACAAGCTCCCAAAGTACAACCCATCCGACTCTGGAGACGGACCGACAAACACCAGCTTTCAAACCCGCTGCCGCGTTTCACTACTGCTCACGGGGCCACACAACGAGCGCTGTCGGTCCTTGCTCGTGCTTCAGCGGAAACGGTAGGCTACGCAGAGATGACAGACAGATACAACTGCGAACAGTAACAGCTTTGACGTACTGGATATGCACGAGCTGTCATCGACGAAGCCGCAGCATGGGCGGTAGACGAGTACACGTGACGATACGTAGAGTCGGAGGCAGCATGTATGCGACTGGTCCCTCTTGTGTCGTTCTATCGTTCTAGCCGCCTCCAGAAGGCCTCAGTTTTGGAAGCTGCCTGTAGGTCGTGTCGACGCCATCCAACTCGATGCCGTGCTGGTTCCTTCAACAGAGGGTCAAGTCCAAAGTGGTCAGGACAGCGTGGAAGGACAGCTAGGGCTAGGGCGCAAAAGGACGCGCTGTAAGAACACGTCGAGGGTTGGCAAAAGAGAAGTCTCCGACGGGACTCGAACCCGCAATCTCCCGCTTCGTAGGCGGATGCCTTATCCATTGGGCCACGGGGACGCTTCGGACACCACACTCACTCACATCACTACCAACTTTGCGAATAATACCATACACACCAAATACAACCACCTCACACACTCATGCAAACCCACACACATTCACACACTCAGACATCACTGCGTGTTCCATCCCAGACTTTACATCGACACACACAAGCTCCCAAAGTACAACCCATCCGACTCTGGAGACGGACCGACAAACACCAGCTTTCAAACCCGCTGCCGCGTTTCACTACTGCTCACGGGGCCACACAACGAGCGCTGTCGGTCCTTGCTCGTGCTTCAGCGGAAACGGTAGGCTACGCAGAGATGACAGACAGATACAACTGCGAACAGTAACAGCTTTGACGTACTGGATATGCACGAGCTGTCATCGACGAAGCCGCAGCATGGGCGGTAGACGAGTACACGTGACGATACGTAGAGTCGGAGGCAGCATGTATGCGACTGGTCCCTCTTGTGTCGTTCTATCGTTCTAGCCGCCTCCAGAAGGCCTCAGTTTTGGAAGCTGCCTGTAGGTCGTGTCGACGCCATCCAACTCGATGCCGTGCTGGTTCCTTCAACAGAGGGTCAAGTCCAAAGTGGTCAGGACAGCGTGGAAGGACAGCTAGGGCTAGGGCGCAAAAGGACGCGCTGTAAGAACACGTCGAGGGTTGGCAAAAGAGAAGTCTCCGACGGGACTCGAACCCGCAATCTCCCGCTTCGTAGGCGGATGCCTTATCCATTGGGCCACGGGGACGCTTCGGACACCACACTCACTCACATCACTACCAACTTTGCGAATAATACCATACACACCAAATACAACCACCTCACACACTCATGCAAACCCACACACATTCACACACTCAGACATCACTGCGTGTTCCATCCCAGACTTTACATCGACACACACAAGCTCCCAAAGTACAACCCATCCGACTCTGGAGACGGACCGACAAACACCAGCTTTCAAACCCGCTGCCGCGTTTCACTACTGCTCACGGGGCCACACAACGAGCGCTGTCGGTCCTTGCTCGTGCTTCAGCGGAAACGGTAGGCTACGCAGAGATGACAGACAGATACAACTGCGAACAGTAACAGCTTTGACGTACTGGATATGCACGAGCTGTCATCGACGAAGCCGCAGCATGGGCGGTAGACGAGTACACGTGACGATACGTAGAGTCGGAGGCAGCATGTATGCGACTGGTCCCTCTTGTGTCGTTCTATCGTTCTAGCCGCCTCCAGAAGGCCTCAGTTTTGGAAGCTGCCTGTAGGTCGTGTCGACGCCATCCAACTCGATGCCGTGCTGGTTCCTTCAACAGAGGGTCAAGTCCAAAGTGGTCAGGACAGCGTGGAAGGACAGCTAGGGCTAGGGCGCAAAAGGACGCGCTGTAAGAACACGTCGAGGGTTGGCAAAAGAGAAGTCTCCGACGGGACTCGAACCCGCAATCTCCCGCTTCGTAGGCGGATGCCTTATCCATTGGGCCACGGGGACGCTTCGGACACCACACTCACTCACATCACTACCAACTTTGCGAATAATACCATACACACCAAATACAACCACCTCACACACTCATGCAAACCCACACACATTCACACACTCAGACATCACTGCGTGTTCCATCCCAGACTTTACATCGACACACACAAGCTCCCAAAGTACAACCCATCCGACTCTGGAGACGGACCGACAAACACCAGCTTTCAAACCCGCTGCCGCGTTTCACTACTGCTCACGGGGCCACACAACGAGCGCTGTCGGTCCTTGCTCGTGCTTCAGCGGAAACGGTAGGCTACGCAGAGATGACAGACAGATACAACTGCGAACAGTAACAGCTTTGACGTACTGGATATGCACGAGCTGTCATCGACGAAGCCGCAGCATGGGCGGTAGACGAGTACACGTGACGATACGTAGAGTCGGAGGCAGCATGTATGCGACTGGTCCCTCTTGTGTCGTTCTATCGTTCTAGCCGCCTCCAGAAGGCCTCAGTTTTGGAAGCTGCCTGTAGGTCGTGTCGACGCCATCCAACTCGATGCCGTGCTGGTTCCTTCAACAGAGGGTCAAGTCCAAAGTGGTCAGGACAGCGTGGAAGGACAGCTAGGGCTAGGGCGCAAAAGGACGCGCTGTAAGAACACGTCGAGGGTTGGCAAAAGAGAAGTCTCCGACGGGACTCGAACCCGCAATCTCCCGCTTCGTAGGCGGATGCCTTATCCATTGGGCCACGGGGACGCTTCGGACACCACACTCACTCACATCACTACCAACTTTGCGAATAATACCATACACACCAAATACAACCACCTCACACACTCATGCAAACCCACACACATTCACACACTCAGACATCACTGCGTGTTCCATCCCAGACTTTACATCGACACACACAAGCTCCCAAAGTACAACCCATCCGACTCTGGAGACGGACCGACAAACACCAGCTTTCAAACCCGCTGCCGCGTTTCACTACTGCTCACGGGGCCACACAACGAGCGCTGTCGGTCCTTGCTCGTGCTTCAGCGGAAACGGTAGGCTACGCAGAGATGACAGACAGATACAACTGCGAACAGTAACAGCTTTGACGTACTGGATATGCACGAGCTGTCATCGACGAAGCCGCAGCATGGGCGGTAGACGAGTACACGTGACGATACGTAGAGTCGGAGGCAGCATGTATGCGACTGGTCCCTCTTGTGTCGTTCTATCGTTCTAGCCGCCTCCAGAAGGCCTCAGTTTTGGAAGCTGCCTGTAGGTCGTGTCGACGCCATCCAACTCGATGCCGTGCTGGTTCCTTCAACAGAGGGTCAAGTCCAAAGTGGTCAGGACAGCGTGGAAGGACAGCTAGGGCTAGGGCGCAAAAGGACGCGCTGTAAGAACACGTCGAGGGTTGGCAAAAGAGAAGTCTCCGACGGGACTCGAACCCGCAATCTCCCGCTTCGTAGGCGGATGCCTTATCCATTGGGCCACGGGGACGCTTCGGACACCACACTCACTCACATCACTACCAACTTTGCGAATAATACCATACACACCAAATACAACCACCTCACACACTCATGCAAACCCACACACATTCACACACTCAGACATCACTGCGTGTTCCATCCCAGACTTTACATCGACACACACAAGCTCCCAAAGTACAACCCATCCGACTCTGGAGACGGACCGACAAACACCAGCTTTCAAACCCGCTGCCGCGTACACGGGGCCACACCGTGGCTGTCGGTCCTTGCTCGTGCTACGAAGCGGTAGGCTACGGAGTACAACTGCGACAGTAACAGCTTTGACACTGGATCGACGAGCTGTCATACAAGCGCGTTTCGAGTACCGACTGTTTCGGAGGCGCATGTATGCGACTGGTCCCTCTTGTTCTATCGTTCTAGCCGCCCAGAAGGCCTCAGTTGGAAGCTGCGTGTCGACGCCATCCAACTCGATGCCGTGCTGGTTCCTTCAACAGAGGCCAAGTCTGGAGGCGGTGGAAGGACAGCTAGAACCGCAAAAGGGACGTCGCAACGCTTCGACGAATCTCACGGGACTCGAACCCGCAATCTGCGGCTTCGTCGATGACAGCTCCAATCCAACTCATGACTGGCAGTTGTATCATCACACATCTTGCGTACCTACCATTCCGCTGAAGCACGAGCAAGGACCGACAGCGCTCGTTGTGTGGCCCATGAGCAGTAGTGACACGCGGCAGCGGGTTTGAAAGCTGGTGTTTCGGTCGTTCCAGAGTCGGATGGGTTGTACTTTGGGAGCTTGTGTGTGTCGATGTAAAGTCTGGGATGGAACACGCAGTGATGTCTGAGTGTGTGAATGTGTGTGGGTTTGCATGAGTGTGTGAGGTGGTTGTATTTGGTGTGTATGGTATTATTCGCAAAGTTGGTAGTGATGTGAGTGAGTGTGGTGTCCGAAGCGTCCCCGTGGCCCAATGGATAAGGCATCCGCCTACGAAGCGGGAGATTGCGGGTTCGAGTCCCGTCGGAGACTTTCTTTTGCCAACTCGACGTGTTCTTACAGCGCGTCCTTTTGCGCCCTAGCCCTAGCTGTCTTCCACGCTGTCCTGACCACTTTGGACTTGACCCTCTGTTGAAGGAACCAGCACGGCATCGAGTTGGATGGCGTCGACACGACCTACAGGCAGCTTCCAAAACTGAGGCCTTCTGGAGGCGGCTAGAACGATAGAACGACACAAGAGGGACCAGTCGCATACATGCTGCCTCCGACTCTACGTATCGTCACGTGTACTCGTCTACGCCCATGCTGCGGCTTCGTCGATGACAGCTCGTGCATATCCAGTACGTCAAAGCTGTTACTGTTCGCAGTTGTATCTGTCTGTCATCTCTGCGTAGCCTACCGTTTCCGCTGAAGCACGAGCAAGGACCGACAGCGCTCGTTGTGTGGCCCGTGAGCAGTAGTGAAACGCGGCAGCGGGTTTGAAAGCTGGTGTTTGTCGGTCCGTCTCCAGAGTCGGATGGGTTGTACTTTGGGAGCTTGTGTGTGTCGATGTAAAGTCTGGGATGGAACACGCAGTGATGTCTGAGTGTGTGAATGTGTGTGGGTTTGCATGAGTGTGTGAGGTGGTTGTATTTGGTGTGTATGGTATTATTCGCAAAGTTGGTAGTGATGTGAGTGAGTGTGGTGTCCGAAGCGTCCCCGTGGCCCAATGGATAAGGCATCCGCCTACGAAGCGGGAGATTGCGGGTTCGAGTCCCGTCGGAGACTTCTCTTTTGCCAACCCTCGACGTGTTCTTACAGCGCGTCCTTTTGCGCCCTAGCCCTAGCTGTCCTTCCACGCTGTCCTGACCACTTTGGACTTGACCCTCTGTTGAAGGAACCAGCACGGCATCGAGTTGGATGGCGTCGACACGACCTACAGGCAGCTTCCAAAACTGAGGCCTTCTGGAGGCGGCTAGAACGATAGAACGACACAAGAGGGACCAGTCGCATACATGCTGCCTCCGACTCTACGTATCGTCACGTGTACTCGTCTACCGCCCATGCTGCGGCTTCGTCGATGACAGCTCGTGCATATCCAGTACGTCAAAGCTGTTACTGTTCGCAGTTGTATCTGTCTGTCATCTCTGCGTAGCCTACCGTTTCCGCTGAAGCACGAGCAAGGACCGACAGCGCTCGTTGTGTGGCCCCGTGAGCAGTAGTGAAACGCGGCAGCGGGTTTGAAAGCTGGTGTTTGTCGGTCCGTCTCCAGAGTCGGATGGGTTGTACTTTGGGAGCTTGTGTGTGTCGATGTAAAGTCTGGGATGGAACACGCAGTGATGTCTGAGTGTGTGAATGTGTGTGGGTTTGCATGAGTGTGTGAGGTGGTTGTATTTGGTGTGTATGGTATTATTCGCAAAGTTGGTAGTGATGTGAGTGAGTGTGGTGTCCGAAGCGTCCCCGTGGCCCAATGGATAAGGCATCCGCCTACGAAGCGGGAGATTGCGGGTTCGAGTCCCGTCGGAGACTTCTCTTTTGCCAACCCTCGACGTGTTCTTACAGCGCGTCCTTTTGCGCCCTAGCCCTAGCTGTCCTTCCACGCTGTCCTGACCACTTTGGACTTGACCCTCTGTTGAAGGAACCAGCACGGCATCGAGTTGGATGGCGTCGACACGACCTACAGGCAGCTTCCAAAACTGAGGCCTTCTGGAGGCGGCTAGAACGATAGAACGACACAAGAGGGACCAGTCGCATACATGCTGCCTCCGACTCTACGTATCGTCACGTGTACTCGTCTACCGCCCATGCTGCGGCTTCGTCGATGACAGCTCGTGCATATCCAGTACGTCAAAGCTGTTACTGTTCGCAGTTGTATCTGTCTGTCATCTCTGCGTAGCCTACCGTTTCCGCTGAAGCACGAGCAAGGACCGACAGCGCTCGTTGTGTGGCCCCGTGAGCAGTAGTGAAACGCGGCAGCGGGTTTGAAAGCTGGTGTTTGTCGGTCCGTCTCCAGAGTCGGATGGGTTGTACTTTGGGAGCTTGTGTGTGTCGATGTAAAGTCTGGGATGGAACACGCAGTGATGTCTGAGTGTGTGAATGTGTGTGGGTTTGCATGAGTGTGTGAGGTGGTTGTATTTGGTGTGTATGGTATTATTCGCAAAGTTGGTAGTGATGTGAGTGAGTGTGGTGTCCGAAGCGTCCCCGTGGCCCAATGGATAAGGCATCCGCCTACGAAGCGGGAGATTGCGGGTTCGAGTCCCGTCGGAGACTTCTCTTTTGCCAACCCTCGACGTGTTCTTACAGCGCGTCCTTTTGCGCCCTAGCCCTAGCTGTCCTTCCACGCTGTCCTGACCACTTTGGACTTGACCCTCTGTTGAAGGAACCAGCACGGCATCGAGTTGGATGGCGTCGACACGACCTACAGGCAGCTTCCAAAACTGAGGCCTTCTGGAGGCGGCTAGAACGATAGAACGACACAAGAGGGACCAGTCGCATACATGCTGCCTCCGACTCTACGTATCGTCACGTGTACTCGTCTACCGCCCATGCTGCGGCTTCGTCGATGACAGCTCGTGCATATCCAGTACGTCAAAGCTGTTACTGTTCGCAGTTGTATCTGTCTGTCATCTCTGCGTAGCCTACCGTTTCCGCTGAAGCACGAGCAAGGACCGACAGCGCTCGTTGTGTGGCCCCGTGAGCAGTAGTGAAACGCGGCAGCGGGTTTGAAAGCTGGTGTTTGTCGGTCCGTCTCCAGAGTCGGATGGGTTGTACTTTGGGAGCTTGTGTGTGTCGATGTAAAGTCTGGGATGGAACACGCAGTGATGTCTGAGTGTGTGAATGTGTGTGGGTTTGCATGAGTGTGTGAGGTGGTTGTATTTGGTGTGTATGGTATTATTCGCAAAGTTGGTAGTGATGTGAGTGAGTGTGGTGTCCGAAGCGTCCCCGTGGCCCAATGGATAAGGCATCCGCCTACGAAGCGGGAGATTGCGGGTTCGAGTCCCGTCGGAGACTTCTCTTTTGCCAACCCTCGACGTGTTCTTACAGCGCGTCCTTTTGCGCCCTAGCCCTAGCTGTCCTTCCACGCTGTCCTGACCACTTTGGACTTGACCCTCTGTTGAAGGAACCAGCACGGCATCGAGTTGGATGGCGTCGACACGACCTACAGGCAGCTTCCAAAACTGAGGCCTTCTGGAGGCGGCTAGAACGATAGAACGACACAAGAGGGACCAGTCGCATACATGCTGCCTCCGACTCTACGTATCGTCACGTGTACTCGTCTACCGCCCATGCTGCGGCTTCGTCGATGACAGCTCGTGCATATCCAGTACGTCAAAGCTGTTACTGTTCGCAGTTGTATCTGTCTGTCATCTCTGCGTAGCCTACCGTTTCCGCTGAAGCACGAGCAAGGACCGACAGCGCTCGTTGTGTGGCCCCGTGAGCAGTAGTGAAACGCGGCAGCGGGTTTGAAAGCTGGTGTTTGTCGGTCCGTCTCCAGAGTCGGATGGGTTGTACTTTGGGAGCTTGTGTGTGTCGATGTAAAGTCTGGGATGGAACACGCAGTGATGTCTGAGTGTGTGAATGTGTGTGGGTTTGCATGAGTGTGTGAGGTGGTTGTATTTGGTGTGTATGGTATTATTCGCAAAGTTGGTAGTGATGTGAGTGAGTGTGGTGTCCGAAGCGTCCCCGTGGCCCAATGGATAAGGCATCCGCCTACGAAGCGGGAGATTGCGGGTTCGAGTCCCGTCGGAGACTTCTCTTTTGCCAACCCTCGACGTGTTCTTACAGCGCGTCCTTTTGCGCCCTAGCCCTAGCTGTCCTTCCACGCTGTCCTGACCACTTTGGACTTGACCCTCTGTTGAAGGAACCAGCACGGCATCGAGTTGGATGGCGTCGACACGACCTACAGGCAGCTTCCAAAACTGAGGCCTTCTGGAGGCGGCTAGAACGATAGAACGACACAAGAGGGACCAGTCGCATACATGCTGCCTCCGACTCTACGTATCGTCACGTGTACTCGTCTACCGCCCATGCTGCGGCTTCGTCGATGACAGCTCGTGCATATCCAGTACGTCAAAGCTGTTACTGTTCGCAGTTGTATCTGTCTGTCATCTCTGCGTAGCCTACCGTTTCCGCTGAAGCACGAGCAAGGACCGACAGCGCTCGTTGTGTGGCCCCGTGAGCAGTAGTGAAACGCGGCAGCGGGTTTGAAAGCTGGTGTTTGTCGGTCCGTCTCCAGAGTCGGATGGGTTGTACTTTGGGAGCTTGTGTGTGTCGATGTAAAGTCTGGGATGGAACACGCAGTGATGTCTGAGTGTGTGAATGTGTGTGGGTTTGCATGAGTGTGTGAGGTGGTTGTATTTGGTGTGTATGGTATTATTCGCAAAGTTGGTAGTGATGTGAGTGAGTGTGGTGTCCGAAGCGTCCCCGTGGCCCAATGGATAAGGCATCCGCCTACGAAGCGGGAGATTGCGGGTTCGAGTCCCGTCGGAGACTTCTCTTTTGCCAACCCTCGACGTGTTCTTACAGCGCGTCCTTTTGCGCCCTAGCCCTAGCTGTCCTTCCACGCTGTCCTGACCACTTTGGACTTGACCCTCTGTTGAAGGAACCAGCACGGCATCGAGTTGGATGGCGTCGACACGACCTACAGGCAGCTTCCAAAACTGAGGCCTTCTGGAGGCGGCTAGAACGATAGAACGACACAAGAGGGACCAGTCGCATACATGCTGCCTCCGACTCTACGTATCGTCACGTGTACTCGTCTACCGCCCATGCTGCGGCTTCGTCGATGACAGCTCGTGCATATCCAGTACGTCAAAGCTGTTACTGTTCGCAGTTGTATCTGTCTGTCATCTCTGCGTAGCCTACCGTTTCCGCTGAAGCACGAGCAAGGACCGACAGCGCTCGTTGTGTGGCCCCGTGAGCAGTAGTGAAACGCGGCAGCGGGTTTGAAAGCTGGTGTTTGTCGGTCCGTCTCCAGAGTCGGATGGGTTGTACTTTGGGAGCTTGTGTGTGTCGATGTAAAGTCTGGGATGGAACACGCAGTGATGTCTGAGTGTGTGAATGTGTGTGGGTTTGCATGAGTGTGTGAGGTGGTTGTATTTGGTGTGTATGGTATTATTCGCAAAGTTGGTAGTGATGTGAGTGAGTGTGGTGTCCGAAGCGTCCCCGTGGCCCAATGGATAAGGCATCCGCCTACGAAGCGGGAGATTGCGGGTTCGAGTCCCGTCGGAGACTTCTCTTTTGCCAACCCTCGACGTGTTCTTACAGCGCGTCCTTTTGCGCCCTAGCCCTAGCTGTCCTTCCACGCTGTCCTGACCACTTTGGACTTGACCCTCTGTTGAAGGAACCAGCACGGCATCGAGTTGGATGGCGTCGACACGACCTACAGGCAGCTTCCAAAACTGAGGCCTTCTGGAGGCGGCTAGAACGATAGAACGACACAAGAGGGACCAGTCGCATACATGCTGCCTCCGACTCTACGTATCGTCACGTGTACTCGTCTACCGCCCATGCTGCGGCTTCGTCGATGACAGCTCGTGCATATCCAGTACGTCAAAGCTGTTACTGTTCGCAGTTGTATCTGTCTGTCATCTCTGCGTAGCCTACCGTTTCCGCTGAAGCACGAGCAAGGACCGACAGCGCTCGTTGTGTGGCCCCGTGAGCAGTAGTGAAACGCGGCAGCGGGTTTGAAAGCTGGTGTTTGTCGGTCCGTCTCCAGAGTCGGATGGGTTGTACTTTGGGAGCTTGTGTGTGTCGATGTAAAGTCTGGGATGGAACACGCAGTGATGTCTGAGTGTGTGAATGTGTGTGGGTTTGCATGAGTGTGTGAGGTGGTTGTATTTGGTGTGTATGGTATTATTCGCAAAGTTGGTAGTGATGTGAGTGAGTGTGGTGTCCGAAGCGTCCCCGTGGCCCAATGGATAAGGCATCCGCCTACGAAGCGGGAGATTGCGGGTTCGAGTCCCGTCGGAGACTTCTCTTTTGCCAACCCTCGACGTGTTCTTACAGCGCGTCCTTTTGCGCCCTAGCCCTAGCTGTCCTTCCACGCTGTCCTGACCACTTTGGACTTGACCCTCTGTTGAAGGAACCAGCACGGCATCGAGTTGGATGGCGTCGACACGACCTACAGGCAGCTTCCAAAACTGAGGCCTTCTGGAGGCGGCTAGAACGATAGAACGACACAAGAGGGACCAGTCGCATACATGCTGCCTCCGACTCTACGTATCGTCACGTGTACTCGTCTACCGCCCATGCTGCGGCTTCGTCGATGACAGCTCGTGCATATCCAGTACGTCAAAGCTGTTACTGTTCGCAGTTGTATCTGTCTGTCATCTCTGCGTAGCCTACCGTTTCCGCTGAAGCACGAGCAAGGACCGACAGCGCTCGTTGTGTGGCCCCGTGAGCAGTAGTGAAACGCGGCAGCGGGTTTGAAAGCTGGTGTTTGTCGGTCCGTCTCCAGAGTCGGATGGGTTGTACTTTGGGAGCTTGTGTGTGTCGATGTAAAGTCTGGGATGGAACACGCAGTGATGTCTGAGTGTGTGAATGTGTGTGGGTTTGCATGAGTGTGTGAGGTGGTTGTATTTGGTGTGTATGGTATTATTCGCAAAGTTGGTAGTGATGTGAGTGAGTGTGGTGTCCGAAGCGTCCCCGTGGCCCAATGGATAAGGCATCCGCCTACGAAGCGGGAGATTGCGGGTTCGAGTCCCGTCGGAGACTTCTCTTTTGCCAACCCTCGACGTGTTCTTACAGCGCGTCCTTTTGCGCCCTAGCCCTAGCTGTCCTTCCACGCTGTCCTGACCACTTTGGACTTGACCCTCTGTTGAAGGAACCAGCACGGCATCGAGTTGGATGGCGTCGACACGACCTACAGGCAGCTTCCAAAACTGAGGCCTTCTGGAGGCGGCTAGAACGATAGAACGACACAAGAGGGACCAGTCGCATACATGCTGCCTCCGACTCTACGTATCGTCACGTGTACTCGTCTACCGCCCATGCTGCGGCTTCGTCGATGACAGCTCGTGCATATCCAGTACGTCAAAGCTGTTACTGTTCGCAGTTGTATCTGTCTGTCATCTCTGCGTAGCCTACCGTTTCCGCTGAAGCACGAGCAAGGACCGACAGCGCTCGTTGTGTGGCCCCGTGAGCAGTAGTGAAACGCGGCAGCGGGTTTGAAAGCTGGTGTTTGTCGGTCCGTCTCCAGAGTCGGATGGGTTGTACTTTGGGAGCTTGTGTGTGTCGATGTAAAGTCTGGGATGGAACACGCAGTGATGTCTGAGTGTGTGAATGTGTGTGGGTTTGCATGAGTGTGTGAGGTGGTTGTATTTGGTGTGTATGGTATTATTCGCAAAGTTGGTAGTGATGTGAGTGAGTGTGGTGTCCGAAGCGTCCCCGTGGCCCAATGGATAAGGCATCCGCCTACGAAGCGGGAGATTGCGGGTTCGAGTCCCGTCGGAGACTTCTCTTTTGCCAACCCTCGACGTGTTCTTACAGCGCGTCCTTTTGCGCCCTAGCCCTAGCTGTCCTTCCACGCTGTCCTGACCACTTTGGACTTGACCCTCTGTTGAAGGAACCAGCACGGCATCGAGTTGGATGGCGTCGACACGACCTACAGGCAGCTTCCAAAACTGAGGCCTTCTGGAGGCGGCTAGAACGATAGAACGACACAAGAGGGACCAGTCGCATACATGCTGCCTCCGACTCTACGTATCGTCACGTGTACTCGTCTACCGCCCATGCTGCGGCTTCGTCGATGACAGCTCGTGCATATCCAGTACGTCAAAGCTGTTACTGTTCGCAGTTGTATCTGTCTGTCATCTCTGCGTAGCCTACCGTTTCCGCTGAAGCACGAGCAAGGACCGACAGCGCTCGTTGTGTGGCCCCGTGAGCAGTAGTGAAACGCGGCAGCGGGTTTGAAAGCTGGTGTTTGTCGGTCCGTCTCCAGAGTCGGATGGGTTGTACTTTGGGAGCTTGTGTGTGTCGATGTAAAGTCTGGGATGGAACACGCAGTGATGTCTGAGTGTGTGAATGTGTGTGGGTTTGCATGAGTGTGTGAGGTGGTTGTATTTGGTGTGTATGGTATTATTCGCAAAGTTGGTAGTGATGTGAGTGAGTGTGGTGTCCGAAGCGTCCCCGTGGCCCAATGGATAAGGCATCCGCCTACGAAGCGGGAGATTGCGGGTTCGAGTCCCGTCGGAGACTTCTCTTTTGCCAACCCTCGACGTGTTCTTACAGCGCGTCCTTTTGCGCCCTAGCCCTAGCTGTCCTTCCACGCTGTCCTGACCACTTTGGACTTGACCCTCTGTTGAAGGAACCAGCACGGCATCGAGTTGGATGGCGTCGACACGACCTACAGGCAGCTTCCAAAACTGAGGCCTTCTGGAGGCGGCTAGAACGATAGAACGACACAAGAGGGACCAGTCGCATACATGCTGCCTCCGACTCTACGTATCGTCACGTGTACTCGTCTACCGCCCATGCTGCGGCTTCGTCGATGACAGCTCGTGCATATCCAGTACGTCAAAGCTGTTACTGTTCGCAGTTGTATCTGTCTGTCATCTCTGCGTAGCCTACCGTTTCCGCTGAAGCACGAGCAAGGACCGACAGCGCTCGTTGTGTGGCCCCGTGAGCAGTAGTGAAACGCGGCAGCGGGTTTGAAAGCTGGTGTTTGTCGGTCCGTCTCCAGAGTCGGATGGGTTGTACTTTGGGAGCTTGTGTGTGTCGATGTAAAGTCTGGGATGGAACACGCAGTGATGTCTGAGTGTGTGAATGTGTGTGGGTTTGCATGAGTGTGTGAGGTGGTTGTATTTGGTGTGTATGGTATTATTCGCAAAGTTGGTAGTGATGTGAGTGAGTGTGGTGTCCGAAGCGTCCCCGTGGCCCAATGGATAAGGCATCCGCCTACGAAGCGGGAGATTGCGGGTTCGAGTCCCGTCGGAGACTTCTCTTTTGCCAACCCTCGACGTGTTCTTACAGCGCGTCCTTTTGCGCCCTAGCCCTAGCTGTCCTTCCACGCTGTCCTGACCACTTTGGACTTGACCCTCTGTTGAAGGAACCAGCACGGCATCGAGTTGGATGGCGTCGACACGACCTACAGGCAGCTTCCAAAACTGAGGCCTTCTGGAGGCGGCTAGAACGATAGAACGACACAAGAGGGACCAGTCGCATACATGCTGCCTCCGACTCTACGTATCGTCACGTGTACTCGTCTACCGCCCATGCTGCGGCTTCGTCGATGACAGCTCGTGCATATCCAGTACGTCAAAGCTGTTACTGTTCGCAGTTGTATCTGTCTGTCATCTCTGCGTAGCCTACCGTTTCCGCTGAAGCACGAGCAAGGACCGACAGCGCTCGTTGTGTGGCCCCGTGAGCAGTAGTGAAACGCGGCAGCGGGTTTGAAAGCTGGTGTTTGTCGGTCCGTCTCCAGAGTCGGATGGGTTGTACTTTGGGAGCTTGTGTGTGTCGATGTAAAGTCTGGGATGGAACACGCAGTGATGTCTGAGTGTGTGAATGTGTGTGGGTTTGCATGAGTGTGTGAGGTGGTTGTATTTGGTGTGTATGGTATTATTCGCAAAGTTGGTAGTGATGTGAGTGAGTGTGGTGTCCGAAGCGTCCCCGTGGCCCAATGGATAAGGCATCCGCCTACGAAGCGGGAGATTGCGGGTTCGAGTCCCGTCGGAGACTTCTCTTTTGCCAACCCTCGACGTGTTCTTACAGCGCGTCCTTTTGCGCCCTAGCCCTAGCTGTCCTTCCACGCTGTCCTGACCACTTTGGACTTGACCCTCTGTTGAAGGAACCAGCACGGCATCGAGTTGGATGGCGTCGACACGACCTACAGGCAGCTTCCAAAACTGAGGCCTTCTGGAGGCGGCTAGAACGATAGAACGACACAAGAGGGACCAGTCGCATACATGCTGCCTCCGACTCTACGTATCGTCACGTGTACTCGTCTACCGCCCATGCTGCGGCTTCGTCGATGACAGCTCGTGCATATCCAGTACGTCAAAGCTGTTACTGTTCGCAGTTGTATCTGTCTGTCATCTCTGCGTAGCCTACCGTTTCCGCTGAAGCACGAGCAAGGACCGACAGCGCTCGTTGTGTGGCCCCGTGAGCAGTAGTGAAACGCGGCAGCGGGTTTGAAAGCTGGTGTTTGTCGGTCCGTCTCCAGAGTCGGATGGGTTGTACTTTGGGAGCTTGTGTGTGTCGATGTAAAGTCTGGGATGGAACACGCAGTGATGTCTGAGTGTGTGAATGTGTGTGGGTTTGCATGAGTGTGTGAGGTGGTTGTATTTGGTGTGTATGGTATTATTCGCAAAGTTGGTAGTGATGTGAGTGAGTGTGGTGTCCGAAGCGTCCCCGTGGCCCAATGGATAAGGCATCCGCCTACGAAGCGGGAGATTGCGGGTTCGAGTCCCGTCGGAGACTTCTCTTTTGCCAACCCTCGACGTGTTCTTACAGCGCGTCCTTTTGCGCCCTAGCCCTAGCTGTCCTTCCACGCTGTCCTGACCACTTTGGACTTGACCCTCTGTTGAAGGAACCAGCACGGCATCGAGTTGGATGGCGTCGACACGACCTACAGGCAGCTTCCAAAACTGAGGCCTTCTGGAGGCGGCTAGAACGATAGAACGACACAAGAGGGACCAGTCGCATACATGCTGCCTCCGACTCTACGTATCGTCACGTGTACTCGTCTACCGCCCATGCTGCGGCTTCGTCGATGACAGCTCGTGCATATCCAGTACGTCAAAGCTGTTACTGTTCGCAGTTGTATCTGTCTGTCATCTCTGCGTAGCCTACCGTTTCCGCTGAAGCACGAGCAAGGACCGACAGCGCTCGTTGTGTGGCCCCGTGAGCAGTAGTGAAACGCGGCAGCGGGTTTGAAAGCTGGTGTTTGTCGGTCCGTCTCCAGAGTCGGATGGGTTGTACTTTGGGAGCTTGTGTGTGTCGATGTAAAGTCTGGGATGGAACACGCAGTGATGTCTGAGTGTGTGAATGTGTGTGGGTTTGCATGAGTGTGTGAGGTGGTTGTATTTGGTGTGTATGGTATTATTCGCAAAGTTGGTAGTGATGTGAGTGAGTGTGGTGTCCGAAGCGTCCCCGTGGCCCAATGGATAAGGCATCCGCCTACGAAGCGGGAGATTGCGGGTTCGAGTCCCGTCGGAGACTTCTCTTTTGCCAACCCTCGACGTGTTCTTACAGCGCGTCCTTTTGCGCCCTAGCCCTAGCTGTCCTTCCACGCTGTCCTGACCACTTTGGACTTGACCCTCTGTTGAAGGAACCAGCACGGCATCGAGTTGGATGGCGTCGACACGACCTACAGGCAGCTTCCAAAACTGAGGCCTTCTGGAGGCGGCTAGAACGATAGAACGACACAAGAGGGACCAGTCGCATACATGCTGCCTCCGACTCTACGTATCGTCACGTGTACTCGTCTACCGCCCATGCTGCGGCTTCGTCGATGACAGCTCGTGCATATCCAGTACGTCAAAGCTGTTACTGTTCGCAGTTGTATCTGTCTGTCATCTCTGCGTAGCCTACCGTTTCCGCTGAAGCACGAGCAAGGACCGACAGCGCTCGTTGTGTGGCCCCGTGAGCAGTAGTGAAACGCGGCAGCGGGTTTGAAAGCTGGTGTTTGTCGGTCCGTCTCCAGAGTCGGATGGGTTGTACTTTGGGAGCTTGTGTGTGTCGATGTAAAGTCTGGGATGGAACACGCAGTGATGTCTGAGTGTGTGAATGTGTGTGGGTTTGCATGAGTGTGTGAGGTGGTTGTATTTGGTGTGTATGGTATTATTCGCAAAGTTGGTAGTGATGTGAGTGAGTGTGGTGTCCGAAGCGTCCCCGTGGCCCAATGGATAAGGCATCCGCCTACGAAGCGGGAGATTGCGGGTTCGAGTCCCGTCGGAGACTTCTCTTTTGCCAACCCTCGACGTGTTCTTACAGCGCGTCCTTTTGCGCCCTAGCCCTAGCTGTCCTTCCACGCTGTCCTGACCACTTTGGACTTGACCCTCTGTTGAAGGAACCAGCACGGCATCGAGTTGGATGGCGTCGACACGACCTACAGGCAGCTTCCAAAACTGAGGCCTTCTGGAGGCGGCTAGAACGATAGAACGACACAAGAGGGACCAGTCGCATACATGCTGCCTCCGACTCTACGTATCGTCACGTGTACTCGTCTACCGCCCATGCTGCGGCTTCGTCGATGACAGCTCGTGCATATCCAGTACGTCAAAGCTGTTACTGTTCGCAGTTGTATCTGTCTGTCATCTCTGCGTAGCCTACCGTTTCCGCTGAAGCACGAGCAAGGACCGACAGCGCTCGTTGTGTGGCCCCGTGAGCAGTAGTGAAACGCGGCAGCGGGTTTGAAAGCTGGTGTTTGTCGGTCCGTCTCCAGAGTCGGATGGGTTGTACTTTGGGAGCTTGTGTGTGTCGATGTAAAGTCTGGGATGGAACACGCAGTGATGTCTGAGTGTGTGAATGTGTGTGGGTTTGCATGAGTGTGTGAGGTGGTTGTATTTGGTGTGTATGGTATTATTCGCAAAGTTGGTAGTGATGTGAGTGAGTGTGGTGTCCGAAGCGTCCCCGTGGCCCAATGGATAAGGCATCCGCCTACGAAGCGGGAGATTGCGGGTTCGAGTCCCGTCGGAGACTTCTCTTTTGCCAACCCTCGACGTGTTCTTACAGCGCGTCCTTTTGCGCCCTAGCCCTAGCTGTCCTTCCACGCTGTCCTGACCACTTTGGACTTGACCCTCTGTTGAAGGAACCAGCACGGCATCGAGTTGGATGGCGTCGACACGACCTACAGGCAGCTTCCAAAACTGAGGCCTTCTGGAGGCGGCTAGAACGATAGAACGACACAAGAGGGACCAGTCGCATACATGCTGCCTCCGACTCTACGTATCGTCACGTGTACTCGTCTACCGCCCATGCTGCGGCTTCGTCGATGACAGCTCGTGCATATCCAGTACGTCAAAGCTGTTACTGTTCGCAGTTGTATCTGTCTGTCATCTCTGCGTAGCCTACCGTTTCCGCTGAAGCACGAGCAAGGACCGACAGCGCTCGTTGTGTGGCCCCGTGAGCAGTAGTGAAACGCGGCAGCGGGTTTGAAAGCTGGTGTTTGTCGGTCCGTCTCCAGAGTCGGATGGGTTGTACTTTGGGAGCTTGTGTGTGTCGATGTAAAGTCTGGGATGGAACACGCAGTGATGTCTGAGTGTGTGAATGTGTGTGGGTTTGCATGAGTGTGTGAGGTGGTTGTATTTGGTGTGTATGGTATTATTCGCAAAGTTGGTAGTGATGTGAGTGAGTGTGGTGTCCGAAGCGTCCCCGTGGCCCAATGGATAAGGCATCCGCCTACGAAGCGGGAGATTGCGGGTTCGAGTCCCGTCGGAGACTTCTCTTTTGCCAACCCTCGACGTGTTCTTACAGCGCGTCCTTTTGCGCCCTAGCCCTAGCTGTCCTTCCACGCTGTCCTGACCACTTTGGACTTGACCCTCTGTTGAAGGAACCAGCACGGCATCGAGTTGGATGGCGTCGACACGACCTACAGGCAGCTTCCAAAACTGAGGCCTTCTGGAGGCGGCTAGAACGATAGAACGACACAAGAGGGACCAGTCGCATACATGCTGCCTCCGACTCTACGTATCGTCACGTGTACTCGTCTACCGCCCATGCTGCGGCTTCGTCGATGACAGCTCGTGCATATCCAGTACGTCAAAGCTGTTACTGTTCGCAGTTGTATCTGTCTGTCATCTCTGCGTAGCCTACCGTTTCCGCTGAAGCACGAGCAAGGACCGACAGCGCTCGTTGTGTGGCCCCGTGAGCAGTAGTGAAACGCGGCAGCGGGTTTGAAAGCTGGTGTTTGTCGGTCCGTCTCCAGAGTCGGATGGGTTGTACTTTGGGAGCTTGTGTGTGTCGATGTAAAGTCTGGGATGGAACACGCAGTGATGTCTGAGTGTGTGAATGTGTGTGGGTTTGCATGAGTGTGTGAGGTGGTTGTATTTGGTGTGTATGGTATTATTCGCAAAGTTGGTAGTGATGTGAGTGAGTGTGGTGTCCGAAGCGTCCCCGTGGCCCAATGGATAAGGCATCCGCCTACGAAGCGGGAGATTGCGGGTTCGAGTCCCGTCGGAGACTTCTCTTTTGCCAACCCTCGACGTGTTCTTACAGCGCGTCCTTTTGCGCCCTAGCCCTAGCTGTCCTTCCACGCTGTCCTGACCACTTTGGACTTGACCCTCTGTTGAAGGAACCAGCACGGCATCGAGTTGGATGGCGTCGACACGACCTACAGGCAGCTTCCAAAACTGAGGCCTTCTGGAGGCGGCTAGAACGATAGAACGACACAAGAGGGACCAGTCGCATACATGCTGCCTCCGACTCTACGTATCGTCACGTGTACTCGTCTACCGCCCATGCTGCGGCTTCGTCGATGACAGCTCGTGCATATCCAGTACGTCAAAGCTGTTACTGTTCGCAGTTGTATCTGTCTGTCATCTCTGCGTAGCCTACCGTTTCCGCTGAAGCACGAGCAAGGACCGACAGCGCTCGTTGTGTGGCCCCGTGAGCAGTAGTGAAACGCGGCAGCGGGTTTGAAAGCTGGTGTTTGTCGGTCCGTCTCCAGAGTCGGATGGGTTGTACTTTGGGAGCTTGTGTGTGTCGATGTAAAGTCTGGGATGGAACACGCAGTGATGTCTGAGTGTGTGAATGTGTGTGGGTTTGCATGAGTGTGTGAGGTGGTTGTATTTGGTGTGTATGGTATTATTCGCAAAGTTGGTAGTGATGTGAGTGAGTGTGGTGTCCGAAGCGTCCCCGTGGCCCAATGGATAAGGCATCCGCCTACGAAGCGGGAGATTGCGGGTTCGAGTCCCGTCGGAGACTTCTCTTTTGCCAACCCTCGACGTGTTCTTACAGCGCGTCCTTTTGCGCCCTAGCCCTAGCTGTCCTTCCACGCTGTCCTGACCACTTTGGACTTGACCCTCTGTTGAAGGAACCAGCACGGCATCGAGTTGGATGGCGTCGACACGACCTACAGGCAGCTTCCAAAACTGAGGCCTTCTGGAGGCGGCTAGAACGATAGAACGACACAAGAGGGACCAGTCGCATACATGCTGCCTCCGACTCTACGTATCGTCACGTGTACTCGTCTACCGCCCATGCTGCGGCTTCGTCGATGACAGCTCGTGCATATCCAGTACGTCAAAGCTGTTACTGTTCGCAGTTGTATCTGTCTGTCATCTCTGCGTAGCCTACCGTTTCCGCTGAAGCACGAGCAAGGACCGACAGCGCTCGTTGTGTGGCCCCGTGAGCAGTAGTGAAACGCGGCAGCGGGTTTGAAAGCTGGTGTTTGTCGGTCCGTCTCCAGAGTCGGATGGGTTGTACTTTGGGAGCTTGTGTGTGTCGATGTAAAGTCTGGGATGGAACACGCAGTGATGTCTGAGTGTGTGAATGTGTGTGGGTTTGCATGAGTGTGTGAGGTGGTTGTATTTGGTGTGTATGGTATTATTCGCAAAGTTGGTAGTGATGTGAGTGAGTGTGGTGTCCGAAGCGTCCCCGTGGCCCAATGGATAAGGCATCCGCCTACGAAGCGGGAGATTGCGGGTTCGAGTCCCGTCGGAGACTTCTCTTTTGCCAACCCTCGACGTGTTCTTACAGCGCGTCCTTTTGCGCCCTAGCCCTAGCTGTCCTTCCACGCTGTCCTGACCACTTTGGACTTGACCCTCTGTTGAAGGAACCAGCACGGCATCGAGTTGGATGGCGTCGACACGACCTACAGGCAGCTTCCAAAACTGAGGCCTTCTGGAGGCGGCTAGAACGATAGAACGACACAAGAGGGACCAGTCGCATACATGCTGCCTCCGACTCTACGTATCGTCACGTGTACTCGTCTACCGCCCATGCTGCGGCTTCGTCGATGACAGCTCGTGCATATCCAGTACGTCAAAGCTGTTACTGTTCGCAGTTGTATCTGTCTGTCATCTCTGCGTAGCCTACCGTTTCCGCTGAAGCACGAGCAAGGACCGACAGCGCTCGTTGTGTGGCCCCGTGAGCAGTAGTGAAACGCGGCAGCGGGTTTGAAAGCTGGTGTTTGTCGGTCCGTCTCCAGAGTCGGATGGGTTGTACTTTGGGAGCTTGTGTGTGTCGATGTAAAGTCTGGGATGGAACACGCAGTGATGTCTGAGTGTGTGAATGTGTGTGGGTTTGCATGAGTGTGTGAGGTGGTTGTATTTGGTGTGTATGGTATTATTCGCAAAGTTGGTAGTGATGTGAGTGAGTGTGGTGTCCGAAGCGTCCCCGTGGCCCAATGGATAAGGCATCCGCCTACGAAGCGGGAGATTGCGGGTTCGAGTCCCGTCGGAGACTTCTCTTTTGCCAACCCTCGACGTGTTCTTACAGCGCGTCCTTTTGCGCCCTAGCCCTAGCTGTCCTTCCACGCTGTCCTGACCACTTTGGACTTGACCCTCTGTTGAAGGAACCAGCACGGCATCGAGTTGGATGGCGTCGACACGACCTACAGGCAGCTTCCAAAACTGAGGCCTTCTGGAGGCGGCTAGAACGATAGAACGACACAAGAGGGACCAGTCGCATACATGCTGCCTCCGACTCTACGTATCGTCACGTGTACTCGTCTACCGCCCATGCTGCGGCTTCGTCGATGACAGCTCGTGCATATCCAGTACGTCAAAGCTGTTACTGTTCGCAGTTGTATCTGTCTGTCATCTCTGCGTAGCCTACCGTTTCCGCTGAAGCACGAGCAAGGACCGACAGCGCTCGTTGTGTGGCCCCGTGAGCAGTAGTGAAACGCGGCAGCGGGTTTGAAAGCTGGTGTTTGTCGGTCCGTCTCCAGAGTCGGATGGGTTGTACTTTGGGAGCTTGTGTGTGTCGATGTAAAGTCTGGGATGGAACACGCAGTGATGTCTGAGTGTGTGAATGTGTGTGGGTTTGCATGAGTGTGTGAGGTGGTTGTATTTGGTGTGTATGGTATTATTCGCAAAGTTGGTAGTGATGTGAGTGAGTGTGGTGTCCGAAGCGTCCCCGTGGCCCAATGGATAAGGCATCCGCCTACGAAGCGGGAGATTGCGGGTTCGAGTCCCGTCGGAGACTTCTCTTTTGCCAACCCTCGACGTGTTCTTACAGCGCGTCCTTTTGCGCCCTAGCCCTAGCTGTCCTTCCACGCTGTCCTGACCACTTTGGACTTGACCCTCTGTTGAAGGAACCAGCACGGCATCGAGTTGGATGGCGTCGACACGACCTACAGGCAGCTTCCAAAACTGAGGCCTTCTGGAGGCGGCTAGAACGATAGAACGACACAAGAGGGACCAGTCGCATACATGCTGCCTCCGACTCTACGTATCGTCACGTGTACTCGTCTACCGCCCATGCTGCGGCTTCGTCGATGACAGCTCGTGCATATCCAGTACGTCAAAGCTGTTACTGTTCGCAGTTGTATCTGTCTGTCATCTCTGCGTAGCCTACCGTTTCCGCTGAAGCACGAGCAAGGACCGACAGCGCTCGTTGTGTGGCCCCGTGAGCAGTAGTGAAACGCGGCAGCGGGTTTGAAAGCTGGTGTTTGTCGGTCCGTCTCCAGAGTCGGATGGGTTGTACTTTGGGAGCTTGTGTGTGTCGATGTAAAGTCTGGGATGGAACACGCAGTGATGTCTGAGTGTGTGAATGTGTGTGGGTTTGCATGAGTGTGTGAGGTGGTTGTATTTGGTGTGTATGGTATTATTCGCAAAGTTGGTAGTGATGTGAGTGAGTGTGGTGTCCGAAGCGTCCCCGTGGCCCAATGGATAAGGCATCCGCCTACGAAGCGGGAGATTGCGGGTTCGAGTCCCGTCGGAGACTTCTCTTTTGCCAACCCTCGACGTGTTCTTACAGCGCGTCCTTTTGCGCCCTAGCCCTAGCTGTCCTTCCACGCTGTCCTGACCACTTTGGACTTGACCCTCTGTTGAAGGAACCAGCACGGCATCGAGTTGGATGGCGTCGACACGACCTACAGGCAGCTTCCAAAACTGAGGCCTTCTGGAGGCGGCTAGAACGATAGAACGACACAAGAGGGACCAGTCGCATACATGCTGCCTCCGACTCTACGTATCGTCACGTGTACTCGTCTACCGCCCATGCTGCGGCTTCGTCGATGACAGCTCGTGCATATCCAGTACGTCAAAGCTGTTACTGTTCGCAGTTGTATCTGTCTGTCATCTCTGCGTAGCCTACCGTTTCCGCTGAAGCACGAGCAAGGACCGACAGCGCTCGTTGTGTGGCCCCGTGAGCAGTAGTGAAACGCGGCAGCGGGTTTGAAAGCTGGTGTTTGTCGGTCCGTCTCCAGAGTCGGATGGGTTGTACTTTGGGAGCTTGTGTGTGTCGATGTAAAGTCTGGGATGGAACACGCAGTGATGTCTGAGTGTGTGAATGTGTGTGGGTTTGCATGAGTGTGTGAGGTGGTTGTATTTGGTGTGTATGGTATTATTCGCAAAGTTGGTAGTGATGTGAGTGAGTGTGGTGTCCGAAGCGTCCCCGTGGCCCAATGGATAAGGCATCCGCCTACGAAGCGGGAGATTGCGGGTTCGAGTCCCGTCGGAGACTTCTCTTTTGCCAACCCTCGACGTGTTCTTACAGCGCGTCCTTTTGCGCCCTAGCCCTAGCTGTCCTTCCACGCTGTCCTGACCACTTTGGACTTGACCCTCTGTTGAAGGAACCAGCACGGCATCGAGTTGGATGGCGTCGACACGACCTACAGGCAGCTTCCAAAACTGAGGCCTTCTGGAGGCGGCTAGAACGATAGAACGACACAAGAGGGACCAGTCGCATACATGCTGCCTCCGACTCTACGTATCGTCACGTGTACTCGTCTACCGCCCATGCTGCGGCTTCGTCGATGACAGCTCGTGCATATCCAGTACGTCAAAGCTGTTACTGTTCGCAGTTGTATCTGTCTGTCATCTCTGCGTAGCCTACCGTTTCCGCTGAAGCACGAGCAAGGACCGACAGCGCTCGTTGTGTGGCCCCGTGAGCAGTAGTGAAACGCGGCAGCGGGTTTGAAAGCTGGTGTTTGTCGGTCCGTCTCCAGAGTCGGATGGGTTGTACTTTGGGAGCTTGTGTGTGTCGATGTAAAGTCTGGGATGGAACACGCAGTGATGTCTGAGTGTGTGAATGTGTGTGGGTTTGCATGAGTGTGTGAGGTGGTTGTATTTGGTGTGTATGGTATTATTCGCAAAGTTGGTAGTGATGTGAGTGAGTGTGGTGTCCGAAGCGTCCCCGTGGCCCAATGGATAAGGCATCCGCCTACGAAGCGGGAGATTGCGGGTTCGAGTCCCGTCGGAGACTTCTCTTTTGCCAACCCTCGACGTGTTCTTACAGCGCGTCCTTTTGCGCCCTAGCCCTAGCTGTCCTTCCACGCTGTCCTGACCACTTTGGACTTGACCCTCTGTTGAAGGAACCAGCACGGCATCGAGTTGGATGGCGTCGACACGACCTACAGGCAGCTTCCAAAACTGAGGCCTTCTGGAGGCGGCTAGAACGATAGAACGACACAAGAGGGACCAGTCGCATACATGCTGCCTCCGACTCTACGTATCGTCACGTGTACTCGTCTACCGCCCATGCTGCGGCTTCGTCGATGACAGCTCGTGCATATCCAGTACGTCAAAGCTGTTACTGTTCGCAGTTGTATCTGTCTGTCATCTCTGCGTAGCCTACCGTTTCCGCTGAAGCACGAGCAAGGACCGACAGCGCTCGTTGTGTGGCCCCGTGAGCAGTAGTGAAACGCGGCAGCGGGTTTGAAAGCTGGTGTTTGTCGGTCCGTCTCCAGAGTCGGATGGGTTGTACTTTGGGAGCTTGTGTGTGTCGATGTAAAGTCTGGGATGGAACACGCAGTGATGTCTGAGTGTGTGAATGTGTGTGGGTTTGCATGAGTGTGTGAGGTGGTTGTATTTGGTGTGTATGGTATTATTCGCAAAGTTGGTAGTGATGTGAGTGAGTGTGGTGTCCGAAGCGTCCCCGTGGCCCAATGGATAAGGCATCCGCCTACGAAGCGGGAGATTGCGGGTTCGAGTCCCGTCGGAGACTTCTCTTTTGCCAACCCTCGACGTGTTCTTACAGCGCGTCCTTTTGCGCCCTAGCCCTAGCTGTCCTTCCACGCTGTCCTGACCACTTTGGACTTGACCCTCTGTTGAAGGAACCAGCACGGCATCGAGTTGGATGGCGTCGACACGACCTACAGGCAGCTTCCAAAACTGAGGCCTTCTGGAGGCGGCTAGAACGATAGAACGACACAAGAGGGACCAGTCGCATACATGCTGCCTCCGACTCTACGTATCGTCACGTGTACTCGTCTACCGCCCATGCTGCGGCTTCGTCGATGACAGCTCGTGCATATCCAGTACGTCAAAGCTGTTACTGTTCGCAGTTGTATCTGTCTGTCATCTCTGCGTAGCCTACCGTTTCCGCTGAAGCACGAGCAAGGACCGACAGCGCTCGTTGTGTGGCCCCGTGAGCAGTAGTGAAACGCGGCAGCGGGTTTGAAAGCTGGTGTTTGTCGGTCCGTCTCCAGAGTCGGATGGGTTGTACTTTGGGAGCTTGTGTGTGTCGATGTAAAGTCTGGGATGGAACACGCAGTGATGTCTGAGTGTGTGAATGTGTGTGGGTTTGCATGAGTGTGTGAGGTGGTTGTATTTGGTGTGTATGGTATTATTCGCAAAGTTGGTAGTGATGTGAGTGAGTGTGGTGTCCGAAGCGTCCCCGTGGCCCAATGGATAAGGCATCCGCCTACGAAGCGGGAGATTGCGGGTTCGAGTCCCGTCGGAGACTTCTCTTTTGCCAACCCTCGACGTGTTCTTACAGCGCGTCCTTTTGCGCCCTAGCCCTAGCTGTCCTTCCACGCTGTCCTGACCACTTTGGACTTGACCCTCTGTTGAAGGAACCAGCACGGCATCGAGTTGGATGGCGTCGACACGACCTACAGGCAGCTTCCAAAACTGAGGCCTTCTGGAGGCGGCTAGAACGATAGAACGACACAAGAGGGACCAGTCGCATACATGCTGCCTCCGACTCTACGTATCGTCACGTGTACTCGTCTACCGCCCATGCTGCGGCTTCGTCGATGACAGCTCGTGCATATCCAGTACGTCAAAGCTGTTACTGTTCGCAGTTGTATCTGTCTGTCATCTCTGCGTAGCCTACCGTTTCCGCTGAAGCACGAGCAAGGACCGACAGCGCTCGTTGTGTGGCCCCGTGAGCAGTAGTGAAACGCGGCAGCGGGTTTGAAAGCTGGTGTTTGTCGGTCCGTCTCCAGAGTCGGATGGGTTGTACTTTGGGAGCTTGTGTGTGTCGATGTAAAGTCTGGGATGGAACACGCAGTGATGTCTGAGTGTGTGAATGTGTGTGGGTTTGCATGAGTGTGTGAGGTGGTTGTATTTGGTGTGTATGGTATTATTCGCAAAGTTGGTAGTGATGTGAGTGAGTGTGGTGTCCGAAGCGTCCCCGTGGCCCAATGGATAAGGCATCCGCCTACGAAGCGGGAGATTGCGGGTTCGAGTCCCGTCGGAGACTTCTCTTTTGCCAACCCTCGACGTGTTCTTACAGCGCGTCCTTTTGCGCCCTAGCCCTAGCTGTCCTTCCACGCTGTCCTGACCACTTTGGACTTGACCCTCTGTTGAAGGAACCAGCACGGCATCGAGTTGGATGGCGTCGACACGACCTACAGGCAGCTTCCAAAACTGAGGCCTTCTGGAGGCGGCTAGAACGATAGAACGACACAAGAGGGACCAGTCGCATACATGCTGCCTCCGACTCTACGTATCGTCACGTGTACTCGTCTACCGCCCATGCTGCGGCTTCGTCGATGACAGCTCGTGCATATCCAGTACGTCAAAGCTGTTACTGTTCGCAGTTGTATCTGTCTGTCATCTCTGCGTAGCCTACCGTTTCCGCTGAAGCACGAGCAAGGACCGACAGCGCTCGTTGTGTGGCCCCGTGAGCAGTAGTGAAACGCGGCAGCGGGTTTGAAAGCTGGTGTTTGTCGGTCCGTCTCCAGAGTCGGATGGGTTGTACTTTGGGAGCTTGTGTGTGTCGATGTAAAGTCTGGGATGGAACACGCAGTGATGTCTGAGTGTGTGAATGTGTGTGGGTTTGCATGAGTGTGTGAGGTGGTTGTATTTGGTGTGTATGGTATTATTCGCAAAGTTGGTAGTGATGTGAGTGAGTGTGGTGTCCGAAGCGTCCCCGTGGCCCAATGGATAAGGCATCCGCCTACGAAGCGGGAGATTGCGGGTTCGAGTCCCGTCGGAGACTTCTCTTTTGCCAACCCTCGACGTGTTCTTACAGCGCGTCCTTTTGCGCCCTAGCCCTAGCTGTCCTTCCACGCTGTCCTGACCACTTTGGACTTGACCCTCTGTTGAAGGAACCAGCACGGCATCGAGTTGGATGGCGTCGACACGACCTACAGGCAGCTTCCAAAACTGAGGCCTTCTGGAGGCGGCTAGAACGATAGAACGACACAAGAGGGACCAGTCGCATACATGCTGCCTCCGACTCTACGTATCGTCACGTGTACTCGTCTACCGCCCATGCTGCGGCTTCGTCGATGACAGCTCGTGCATATCCAGTACGTCAAAGCTGTTACTGTTCGCAGTTGTATCTGTCTGTCATCTCTGCGTAGCCTACCGTTTCCGCTGAAGCACGAGCAAGGACCGACAGCGCTCGTTGTGTGGCCCCGTGAGCAGTAGTGAAACGCGGCAGCGGGTTTGAAAGCTGGTGTTTGTCGGTCCGTCTCCAGAGTCGGATGGGTTGTACTTTGGGAGCTTGTGTGTGTCGATGTAAAGTCTGGGATGGAACACGCAGTGATGTCTGAGTGTGTGAATGTGTGTGGGTTTGCATGAGTGTGTGAGGTGGTTGTATTTGGTGTGTATGGTATTATTCGCAAAGTTGGTAGTGATGTGAGTGAGTGTGGTGTCCGAAGCGTCCCCGTGGCCCAATGGATAAGGCATCCGCCTACGAAGCGGGAGATTGCGGGTTCGAGTCCCGTCGGAGACTTCTCTTTTGCCAACCCTCGACGTGTTCTTACAGCGCGTCCTTTTGCGCCCTAGCCCTAGCTGTCCTTCCACGCTGTCCTGACCACTTTGGACTTGACCCTCTGTTGAAGGAACCAGCACGGCATCGAGTTGGATGGCGTCGACACGACCTACAGGCAGCTTCCAAAACTGAGGCCTTCTGGAGGCGGCTAGAACGATAGAACGACACAAGAGGGACCAGTCGCATACATGCTGCCTCCGACTCTACGTATCGTCACGTGTACTCGTCTACCGCCCATGCTGCGGCTTCGTCGATGACAGCTCGTGCATATCCAGTACGTCAAAGCTGTTACTGTTCGCAGTTGTATCTGTCTGTCATCTCTGCGTAGCCTACCGTTTCCGCTGAAGCACGAGCAAGGACCGACAGCGCTCGTTGTGTGGCCCCGTGAGCAGTAGTGAAACGCGGCAGCGGGTTTGAAAGCTGGTGTTTGTCGGTCCGTCTCCAGAGTCGGATGGGTTGTACTTTGGGAGCTTGTGTGTGTCGATGTAAAGTCTGGGATGGAACACGCAGTGATGTCTGAGTGTGTGAATGTGTGTGGGTTTGCATGAGTGTGTGAGGTGGTTGTATTTGGTGTGTATGGTATTATTCGCAAAGTTGGTAGTGATGTGAGTGAGTGTGGTGTCCGAAGCGTCCCCGTGGCCCAATGGATAAGGCATCCGCCTACGAAGCGGGAGATTGCGGGTTCGAGTCCCGTCGGAGACTTCTCTTTTGCCAACCCTCGACGTGTTCTTACAGCGCGTCCTTTTGCGCCCTAGCCCTAGCTGTCCTTCCACGCTGTCCTGACCACTTTGGACTTGACCCTCTGTTGAAGGAACCAGCACGGCATCGAGTTGGATGGCGTCGACACGACCTACAGGCAGCTTCCAAAACTGAGGCCTTCTGGAGGCGGCTAGAACGATAGAACGACACAAGAGGGACCAGTCGCATACATGCTGCCTCCGACTCTACGTATCGTCACGTGTACTCGTCTACCGCCCATGCTGCGGCTTCGTCGATGACAGCTCGTGCATATCCAGTACGTCAAAGCTGTTACTGTTCGCAGTTGTATCTGTCTGTCATCTCTGCGTAGCCTACCGTTTCCGCTGAAGCACGAGCAAGGACCGACAGCGCTCGTTGTGTGGCCCCGTGAGCAGTAGTGAAACGCGGCAGCGGGTTTGAAAGCTGGTGTTTGTCGGTCCGTCTCCAGAGTCGGATGGGTTGTACTTTGGGAGCTTGTGTGTGTCGATGTAAAGTCTGGGATGGAACACGCAGTGATGTCTGAGTGTGTGAATGTGTGTGGGTTTGCATGAGTGTGTGAGGTGGTTGTATTTGGTGTGTATGGTATTATTCGCAAAGTTGGTAGTGATGTGAGTGAGTGTGGTGTCCGAAGCGTCCCCGTGGCCCAATGGATAAGGCATCCGCCTACGAAGCGGGAGATTGCGGGTTCGAGTCCCGTCGGAGACTTCTCTTTTGCCAACCCTCGACGTGTTCTTACAGCGCGTCCTTTTGCGCCCTAGCCCTAGCTGTCCTTCCACGCTGTCCTGACCACTTTGGACTTGACCCTCTGTTGAAGGAACCAGCACGGCATCGAGTTGGATGGCGTCGACACGACCTACAGGCAGCTTCCAAAACTGAGGCCTTCTGGAGGCGGCTAGAACGATAGAACGACACAAGAGGGACCAGTCGCATACATGCTGCCTCCGACTCTACGTATCGTCACGTGTACTCGTCTACCGCCCATGCTGCGGCTTCGTCGATGACAGCTCGTGCATATCCAGTACGTCAAAGCTGTTACTGTTCGCAGTTGTATCTGTCTGTCATCTCTGCGTAGCCTACCGTTTCCGCTGAAGCACGAGCAAGGACCGACAGCGCTCGTTGTGTGGCCCCGTGAGCAGTAGTGAAACGCGGCAGCGGGTTTGAAAGCTGGTGTTTGTCGGTCCGTCTCCAGAGTCGGATGGGTTGTACTTTGGGAGCTTGTGTGTGTCGATGTAAAGTCTGGGATGGAACACGCAGTGATGTCTGAGTGTGTGAATGTGTGTGGGTTTGCATGAGTGTGTGAGGTGGTTGTATTTGGTGTGTATGGTATTATTCGCAAAGTTGGTAGTGATGTGAGTGAGTGTGGTGTCCGAAGCGTCCCCGTGGCCCAATGGATAAGGCATCCGCCTACGAAGCGGGAGATTGCGGGTTCGAGTCCCGTCGGAGACTTCTCTTTTGCCAACCCTCGACGTGTTCTTACAGCGCGTCCTTTTGCGCCCTAGCCCTAGCTGTCCTTCCACGCTGTCCTGACCACTTTGGACTTGACCCTCTGTTGAAGGAACCAGCACGGCATCGAGTTGGATGGCGTCGACACGACCTACAGGCAGCTTCCAAAACTGAGGCCTTCTGGAGGCGGCTAGAACGATAGAACGACACAAGAGGGAC
This sequence comes from Phytophthora pini, assembly GCA_023611945.1. NCBI lineage: Eukaryota > Oomycota > Peronosporomycetes > Peronosporales > Peronosporaceae > Phytophthora > Phytophthora pini. The sequence goes on from JALKBV010000034.1 coordinate 77,707, forward strand.
CAGTCGCATACATGCTGCCTCCGACTCTACGTATCGTCACGTGTACTCGTCTACCGCCCATGCTGCGGCTTCGTCGATGACAGCTCGTGCATATCCAGTACGTCAAAGCTGTTACTGTTCGCAGTTGTATCTGTCTGTCATCTCTGCGTAGCCTACCGTTTCCGCTGAAGCACGAGCAAGGACCGACAGCGCTCGTTGTGTGGCCCCGTGAGCAGTAGTGAAACGCGGCAGCGGGTTTGAAAGCTGGTGTTTGTCGGTCCGTCTCCAGAGTCGGATGGGTTGTACTTTGGGAGCTTGTGTGTGTCGATGTAAAGTCTGGGATGGAACACGCAGTGATGTCTGAGTGTGTGAATGTGTGTGGGTTTGCATGAGTGTGTGAGGTGGTTGTATTTGGTGTGTATGGTATTATTCGCAAAGTTGGTAGTGATGTGAGTGAGTGTGGTGTCCGAAGCGTCCCCGTGGCCCAATGGATAAGGCATCCGCCTACGAAGCGGGAGATTGCGGGTTCGAGTCCCGTCGGAGACTTCTCTTTTGCCAACCCTCGACGTGTTCTTACAGCGCGTCCTTTTGCGCCCTAGCCCTAGCTGTCCTTCCACGCTGTCCTGACCACTTTGGACTTGACCCTCTGTTGAAGGAACCAGCACGGCATCGAGTTGGATGGCGTCGACACGACCTACAGGCAGCTTCCAAAACTGAGGCCTTCTGGAGGCGGCTAGAACGATAGAACGACACAAGAGGGACCAGTCGCATACATGCTGCCTCCGACTCTACGTATCGTCACGTGTACTCGTCTACCGCCCATGCTGCGGCTTCGTCGATGACAGCTCGTGCATATCCAGTACGTCAAAGCTGTTACTGTTCGCAGTTGTATCTGTCTGTCATCTCTGCGTAGCCTACCGTTTCCGCTGAAGCACGAGCAAGGACCGACAGCGCTCGTTGTGTGGCCCCGTGAGCAGTAGTGAAACGCGGCAGCGGGTTTGAAAGCTGGTGTTTGTCGGTCCGTCTCCAGAGTCGGATGGGTTGTACTTTGGGAGCTTGTGTGTGTCGATGTAAAGTCTGGGATGGAACACGCAGTGATGTCTGAGTGTGTGAATGTGTGTGGGTTTGCATGAGTGTGTGAGGTGGTTGTATTTGGTGTGTATGGTATTATTCGCAAAGTTGGTAGTGATGTGAGTGAGTGTGGTGTCCGAAGCGTCCCCGTGGCCCAATGGATAAGGCATCCGCCTACGAAGCGGGAGATTGCGGGTTCGAGTCCCGTCGGAGACTTCTCTTTTGCCAACCCTCGACGTGTTCTTACAGCGCGTCCTTTTGCGCCCTAGCCCTAGCTGTCCTTCCACGCTGTCCTGACCACTTTGGACTTGACCCTCTGTTGAAGGAACCAGCACGGCATCGAGTTGGATGGCGTCGACACGACCTACAGGCAGCTTCCAAAACTGAGGCCTTCTGGAGGCGGCTAGAACGATAGAACGACACAAGAGGGACCAGTCGCATACATGCTGCCTCCGACTCTACGTATCGTCACGTGTACTCGTCTACCGCCCATGCTGCGGCTTCGTCGATGACAGCTCGTGCATATCCAGTACGTCAAAGCTGTTACTGTTCGCAGTTGTATCTGTCTGTCATCTCTGCGTAGCCTACCGTTTCCGCTGAAGCACGAGCAAGGACCGACAGCGCTCGTTGTGTGGCCCCGTGAGCAGTAGTGAAACGCGGCAGCGGGTTTGAAAGCTGGTGTTTGTCGGTCCGTCTCCAGAGTCGGATGGGTTGTACTTTGGGAGCTTGTGTGTGTCGATGTAAAGTCTGGGATGGAACACGCAGTGATGTCTGAGTGTGTGAATGTGTGTGGGTTTGCATGAGTGTGTGAGGTGGTTGTATTTGGTGTGTATGGTATTATTCGCAAAGTTGGTAGTGATGTGAGTGAGTGTGGTGTCCGAAGCGTCCCCGTGGCCCAATGGATAAGGCATCCGCCTACGAAGCGGGAGATTGCGGGTTCGAGTCCCGTCGGAGACTTCTCTTTTGCCAACCCTCGACGTGTTCTTACAGCGCGTCCTTTTGCGCCCTAGCCCTAGCTGTCCTTCCACGCTGTCCTGACCACTTTGGACTTGACCCTCTGTTGAAGGAACCAGCACGGCATCGAGTTGGATGGCGTCGACACGACCTACAGGCAGCTTCCAAAACTGAGGCCTTCTGGAGGCGGCTAGAACGATAGAACGACACAAGAGGGACCAGTCGCATACATGCTGCCTCCGACTCTACGTATCGTCACGTGTACTCGTCTACCGCCCATGCTGCGGCTTCGTCGATGACAGCTCGTGCATATCCAGTACGTCAAAGCTGTTACTGTTCGCAGTTGTATCTGTCTGTCATCTCTGCGTAGCCTACCGTTTCCGCTGAAGCACGAGCAAGGACCGACAGCGCTCGTTGTGTGGCCCCGTGAGCAGTAGTGAAACGCGGCAGCGGGTTTGAAAGCTGGTGTTTGTCGGTCCGTCTCCAGAGTCGGATGGGTTGTACTTTGGGAGCTTGTGTGTGTCGATGTAAAGTCTGGGATGGAACACGCAGTGATGTCTGAGTGTGTGAATGTGTGTGGGTTTGCATGAGTGTGTGAGGTGGTTGTATTTGGTGTGTATGGTATTATTCGCAAAGTTGGTAGTGATGTGAGTGAGTGTGGTGTCCGAAGCGTCCCCGTGGCCCAATGGATAAGGCATCCGCCTACGAAGCGGGAGATTGCGGGTTCGAGTCCCGTCGGAGACTTCTCTTTTGCCAACCCTCGACGTGTTCTTACAGCGCGTCCTTTTGCGCCCTAGCCCTAGCTGTCCTTCCACGCTGTCCTGACCACTTTGGACTTGACCCTCTGTTGAAGGAACCAGCACGGCATCGAGTTGGATGGCGTCGACACGACCTACAGGCAGCTTCCAAAACTGAGGCCTTCTGGAGGCGGCTAGAACGATAGAACGACACAAGAGGGACCAGTCGCATACATGCTGCCTCCGACTCTACGTATCGTCACGTGTACTCGTCTACCGCCCATGCTGCGGCTTCGTCGATGACAGCTCGTGCATATCCAGTACGTCAAAGCTGTTACTGTTCGCAGTTGTATCTGTCTGTCATCTCTGCGTAGCCTACCGTTTCCGCTGAAGCACGAGCAAGGACCGACAGCGCTCGTTGTGTGGCCCCGTGAGCAGTAGTGAAACGCGGCAGCGGGTTTGAAAGCTGGTGTTTGTCGGTCCGTCTCCAGAGTCGGATGGGTTGTACTTTGGGAGCTTGTGTGTGTCGATGTAAAGTCTGGGATGGAACACGCAGTGATGTCTGAGTGTGTGAATGTGTGTGGGTTTGCATGAGTGTGTGAGGTGGTTGTATTTGGTGTGTATGGTATTATTCGCAAAGTTGGTAGTGATGTGAGTGAGTGTGGTGTCCGAAGCGTCCCCGTGGCCCAATGGATAAGGCATCCGCCTACGAAGCGGGAGATTGCGGGTTCGAGTCCCGTCGGAGACTTCTCTTTTGCCAACCCTCGACGTGTTCTTACAGCGCGTCCTTTTGCGCCCTAGCCCTAGCTGTCCTTCCACGCTGTCCTGACCACTTTGGACTTGACCCTCTGTTGAAGGAACCAGCACGGCATCGAGTTGGATGGCGTCGACACGACCTACAGGCAGCTTCCAAAACTGAGGCCTTCTGGAGGCGGCTAGAACGATAGAACGACACAAGAGGGACCAGTCGCATACATGCTGCCTCCGACTCTACGTATCGTCACGTGTACTCGTCTACCGCCCATGCTGCGGCTTCGTCGATGACAGCTCGTGCATATCCAGTACGTCAAAGCTGTTACTGTTCGCAGTTGTATCTGTCTGTCATCTCTGCGTAGCCTACCGTTTCCGCTGAAGCACGAGCAAGGACCGACAGCGCTCGTTGTGTGGCCCCGTGAGCAGTAGTGAAACGCGGCAGCGGGTTTGAAAGCTGGTGTTTGTCGGTCCGTCTCCAGAGTCGGATGGGTTGTACTTTGGGAGCTTGTGTGTGTCGATGTAAAGTCTGGGATGGAACACGCAGTGATGTCTGAGTGTGTGAATGTGTGTGGGTTTGCATGAGTGTGTGAGGTGGTTGTATTTGGTGTGTATGGTATTATTCGCAAAGTTGGTAGTGATGTGAGTGAGTGTGGTGTCCGAAGCGTCCCCGTGGCCCAATGGATAAGGCATCCGCCTACGAAGCGGGAGATTGCGGGTTCGAGTCCCGTCGGAGACTTCTCTTTTGCCAACCCTCGACGTGTTCTTACAGCGCGTCCTTTTGCGCCCTAGCCCTAGCTGTCCTTCCACGCTGTCCTGACCACTTTGGACTTGACCCTCTGTTGAAGGAACCAGCACGGCATCGAGTTGGATGGCGTCGACACGACCTACAGGCAGCTTCCAAAACTGAGGCCTTCTGGAGGCGGCTAGAACGATAGAACGACACAAGAGGGACCAGTCGCATACATGCTGCCTCCGACTCTACGTATCGTCACGTGTACTCGTCTACCGCCCATGCTGCGGCTTCGTCGATGACAGCTCGTGCATATCCAGTACGTCAAAGCTGTTACTGTTCGCAGTTGTATCTGTCTGTCATCTCTGCGTAGCCTACCGTTTCCGCTGAAGCACGAGCAAGGACCGACAGCGCTCGTTGTGTGGCCCCGTGAGCAGTAGTGAAACGCGGCAGCGGGTTTGAAAGCTGGTGTTTGTCGGTCCGTCTCCAGAGTCGGATGGGTTGTACTTTGGGAGCTTGTGTGTGTCGATGTAAAGTCTGGGATGGAACACGCAGTGATGTCTGAGTGTGTGAATGTGTGTGGGTTTGCATGAGTGTGTGAGGTGGTTGTATTTGGTGTGTATGGTATTATTCGCAAAGTTGGTAGTGATGTGAGTGAGTGTGGTGTCCGAAGCGTCCCCGTGGCCCAATGGATAAGGCATCCGCCTACGAAGCGGGAGATTGCGGGTTCGAGTCCCGTCGGAGACTTCTCTTTTGCCAACCCTCGACGTGTTCTTACAGCGCGTCCTTTTGCGCCCTAGCCCTAGCTGTCCTTCCACGCTGTCCTGACCACTTTGGACTTGACCCTCTGTTGAAGGAACCAGCACGGCATCGAGTTGGATGGCGTCGACACGACCTACAGGCAGCTTCCAAAACTGAGGCCTTCTGGAGGCGGCTAGAACGATAGAACGACACAAGAGGGACCAGTCGCATACATGCTGCCTCCGACTCTACGTATCGTCACGTGTACTCGTCTACCGCCCATGCTGCGGCTTCGTCGATGACAGCTCGTGCATATCCAGTACGTCAAAGCTGTTACTGTTCGCAGTTGTATCTGTCTGTCATCTCTGCGTAGCCTACCGTTTCCGCTGAAGCACGAGCAAGGACCGACAGCGCTCGTTGTGTGGCCCCGTGAGCAGTAGTGAAACGCGGCAGCGGGTTTGAAAGCTGGTGTTTGTCGGTCCGTCTCCAGAGTCGGATGGGTTGTACTTTGGGAGCTTGTGTGTGTCGATGTAAAGTCTGGGATGGAACACGCAGTGATGTCTGAGTGTGTGAATGTGTGTGGGTTTGCATGAGTGTGTGAGGTGGTTGTATTTGGTGTGTATGGTATTATTCGCAAAGTTGGTAGTGATGTGAGTGAGTGTGGTGTCCGAAGCGTCCCCGTGGCCCAATGGATAAGGCATCCGCCTACGAAGCGGGAGATTGCGGGTTCGAGTCCCGTCGGAGACTTCTCTTTTGCCAACCCTCGACGTGTTCTTACAGCGCGTCCTTTTGCGCCCTAGCCCTAGCTGTCCTTCCACGCTGTCCTGACCACTTTGGACTTGACCCTCTGTTGAAGGAACCAGCACGGCATCGAGTTGGATGGCGTCGACACGACCTACAGGCAGCTTCCAAAACTGAGGCCTTCTGGAGGCGGCTAGAACGATAGAACGACACAAGAGGGACCAGTCGCATACATGCTGCCTCCGACTCTACGTATCGTCACGTGTACTCGTCTACCGCCCATGCTGCGGCTTCGTCGATGACAGCTCGTGCATATCCAGTACGTCAAAGCTGTTACTGTTCGCAGTTGTATCTGTCTGTCATCTCTGCGTAGCCTACCGTTTCCGCTGAAGCACGAGCAAGGACCGACAGCGCTCGTTGTGTGGCCCCGTGAGCAGTAGTGAAACGCGGCAGCGGGTTTGAAAGCTGGTGTTTGTCGGTCCGTCTCCAGAGTCGGATGGGTTGTACTTTGGGAGCTTGTGTGTGTCGATGTAAAGTCTGGGATGGAACACGCAGTGATGTCTGAGTGTGTGAATGTGTGTGGGTTTGCATGAGTGTGTGAGGTGGTTGTATTTGGTGTGTATGGTATTATTCGCAAAGTTGGTAGTGATGTGAGTGAGTGTGGTGTCCGAAGCGTCCCCGTGGCCCAATGGATAAGGCATCCGCCTACGAAGCGGGAGATTGCGGGTTCGAGTCCCGTCGGAGACTTCTCTTTTGCCAACCCTCGACGTGTTCTTACAGCGCGTCCTTTTGCGCCCTAGCCCTAGCTGTCCTTCCACGCTGTCCTGACCACTTTGGACTTGACCCTCTGTTGAAGGAACCAGCACGGCATCGAGTTGGATGGCGTCGACACGACCTACAGGCAGCTTCCAAAACTGAGGCCTTCTGGAGGCGGCTAGAACGATAGAACGACACAAGAGGGACCAGTCGCATACATGCTGCCTCCGACTCTACGTATCGTCACGTGTACTCGTCTACCGCCCATGCTGCGGCTTCGTCGATGACAGCTCGTGCATATCCAGTACGTCAAAGCTGTTACTGTTCGCAGTTGTATCTGTCTGTCATCTCTGCGTAGCCTACCGTTTCCGCTGAAGCACGAGCAAGGACCGACAGCGCTCGTTGTGTGGCCCCGTGAGCAGTAGTGAAACGCGGCAGCGGGTTTGAAAGCTGGTGTTTGTCGGTCCGTCTCCAGAGTCGGATGGGTTGTACTTTGGGAGCTTGTGTGTGTCGATGTAAAGTCTGGGATGGAACACGCAGTGATGTCTGAGTGTGTGAATGTGTGTGGGTTTGCATGAGTGTGTGAGGTGGTTGTATTTGGTGTGTATGGTATTATTCGCAAAGTTGGTAGTGATGTGAGTGAGTGTGGTGTCCGAAGCGTCCCCGTGGCCCAATGGATAAGGCATCCGCCTACGAAGCGGGAGATTGCGGGTTCGAGTCCCGTCGGAGACTTCTCTTTTGCCAACCCTCGACGTGTTCTTACAGCGCGTCCTTTTGCGCCCTAGCCCTAGCTGTCCTTCCACGCTGTCCTGACCACTTTGGACTTGACCCTCTGTTGAAGGAACCAGCACGGCATCGAGTTGGATGGCGTCGACACGACCTACAGGCAGCTTCCAAAACTGAGGCCTTCTGGAGGCGGCTAGAACGATAGAACGACACAAGAGGGACCAGTCGCATACATGCTGCCTCCGACTCTACGTATCGTCACGTGTACTCGTCTACCGCCCATGCTGCGGCTTCGTCGATGACAGCTCGTGCATATCCAGTACGTCAAAGCTGTTACTGTTCGCAGTTGTATCTGTCTGTCATCTCTGCGTAGCCTACCGTTTCCGCTGAAGCACGAGCAAGGACCGACAGCGCTCGTTGTGTGGCCCCGTGAGCAGTAGTGAAACGCGGCAGCGGGTTTGAAAGCTGGTGTTTGTCGGTCCGTCTCCAGAGTCGGATGGGTTGTACTTTGGGAGCTTGTGTGTGTCGATGTAAAGTCTGGGATGGAACACGCAGTGATGTCTGAGTGTGTGAATGTGTGTGGGTTTGCATGAGTGTGTGAGGTGGTTGTATTTGGTGTGTATGGTATTATTCGCAAAGTTGGTAGTGATGTGAGTGAGTGTGGTGTCCGAAGCGTCCCCGTGGCCCAATGGATAAGGCATCCGCCTACGAAGCGGGAGATTGCGGGTTCGAGTCCCGTCGGAGACTTCTCTTTTGCCAACCCTCGACGTGTTCTTACAGCGCGTCCTTTTGCGCCCTAGCCCTAGCTGTCCTTCCACGCTGTCCTGACCACTTTGGACTTGACCCTCTGTTGAAGGAACCAGCACGGCATCGAGTTGGATGGCGTCGACACGACCTACAGGCAGCTTCCAAAACTGAGGCCTTCTGGAGGCGGCTAGAACGATAGAACGACACAAGAGGGACCAGTCGCATACATGCTGCCTCCGACTCTACGTATCGTCACGTGTACTCGTCTACCGCCCATGCTGCGGCTTCGTCGATGACAGCTCGTGCATATCCAGTACGTCAAAGCTGTTACTGTTCGCAGTTGTATCTGTCTGTCATCTCTGCGTAGCCTACCGTTTCCGCTGAAGCACGAGCAAGGACCGACAGCGCTCGTTGTGTGGCCCCGTGAGCAGTAGTGAAACGCGGCAGCGGGTTTGAAAGCTGGTGTTTGTCGGTCCGTCTCCAGAGTCGGATGGGTTGTACTTTGGGAGCTTGTGTGTGTCGATGTAAAGTCTGGGATGGAACACGCAGTGATGTCTGAGTGTGTGAATGTGTGTGGGTTTGCATGAGTGTGTGAGGTGGTTGTATTTGGTGTGTATGGTATTATTCGCAAAGTTGGTAGTGATGTGAGTGAGTGTGGTGTCCGAAGCGTCCCCGTGGCCCAATGGATAAGGCATCCGCCTACGAAGCGGGAGATTGCGGGTTCGAGTCCCGTCGGAGACTTCTCTTTTGCCAACCCTCGACGTGTTCTTACAGCGCGTCCTTTTGCGCCCTAGCCCTAGCTGTCCTTCCACGCTGTCCTGACCACTTTGGACTTGACCCTCTGTTGAAGGAACCAGCACGGCATCGAGTTGGATGGCGTCGACACGACCTACAGGCAGCTTCCAAAACTGAGGCCTTCTGGAGGCGGCTAGAACGATAGAACGACACAAGAGGGACCAGTCGCATACATGCTGCCTCCGACTCTACGTATCGTCACGTGTACTCGTCTACCGCCCATGCTGCGGCTTCGTCGATGACAGCTCGTGCATATCCAGTACGTCAAAGCTGTTACTGTTCGCAGTTGTATCTGTCTGTCATCTCTGCGTAGCCTACCGTTTCCGCTGAAGCACGAGCAAGGACCGACAGCGCTCGTTGTGTGGCCCCGTGAGCAGTAGTGAAACGCGGCAGCGGGTTTGAAAGCTGGTGTTTGTCGGTCCGTCTCCAGAGTCGGATGGGTTGTACTTTGGGAGCTTGTGTGTGTCGATGTAAAGTCTGGGATGGAACACGCAGTGATGTCTGAGTGTGTGAATGTGTGTGGGTTTGCATGAGTGTGTGAGGTGGTTGTATTTGGTGTGTATGGTATTATTCGCAAAGTTGGTAGTGATGTGAGTGAGTGTGGTGTCCGAAGCGTCCCCGTGGCCCAATGGATAAGGCATCCGCCTACGAAGCGGGAGATTGCGGGTTCGAGTCCCGTCGGAGACTTCTCTTTTGCCAACCCTCGACGTGTTCTTACAGCGCGTCCTTTTGCGCCCTAGCCCTAGCTGTCCTTCCACGCTGTCCTGACCACTTTGGACTTGACCCTCTGTTGAAGGAACCAGCACGGCATCGAGTTGGATGGCGTCGACACGACCTACAGGCAGCTTCCAAAACTGAGGCCTTCTGGAGGCGGCTAGAACGATAGAACGACACAAGAGGGACCAGTCGCATACATGCTGCCTCCGACTCTACGTATCGTCACGTGTACTCGTCTACCGCCCATGCTGCGGCTTCGTCGATGACAGCTCGTGCATATCCAGTACGTCAAAGCTGTTACTGTTCGCAGTTGTATCTGTCTGTCATCTCTGCGTAGCCTACCGTTTCCGCTGAAGCACGAGCAAGGACCGACAGCGCTCGTTGTGTGGCCCCGTGAGCAGTAGTGAAACGCGGCAGCGGGTTTGAAAGCTGGTGTTTGTCGGTCCGTCTCCAGAGTCGGATGGGTTGTACTTTGGGAGCTTGTGTGTGTCGATGTAAAGTCTGGGATGGAACACGCAGTGATGTCTGAGTGTGTGAATGTGTGTGGGTTTGCATGAGTGTGTGAGGTGGTTGTATTTGGTGTGTATGGTATTATTCGCAAAGTTGGTAGTGATGTGAGTGAGTGTGGTGTCCGAAGCGTCCCCGTGGCCCAATGGATAAGGCATCCGCCTACGAAGCGGGAGATTGCGGGTTCGAGTCCCGTCGGAGACTTCTCTTTTGCCAACCCTCGACGTGTTCTTACAGCGCGTCCTTTTGCGCCCTAGCCCTAGCTGTCCTTCCACGCTGTCCTGACCACTTTGGACTTGACCCTCTGTTGAAGGAACCAGCACGGCATCGAGTTGGATGGCGTCGACACGACCTACAGGCAGCTTCCAAAACTGAGGCCTTCTGGAGGCGGCTAGAACGATAGAACGACACAAGAGGGACCAGTCGCATACATGCTGCCTCCGACTCTACGTATCGTCACGTGTACTCGTCTACCGCCCATGCTGCGGCTTCGTCGATGACAGCTCGTGCATATCCAGTACGTCAAAGCTGTTACTGTTCGCAGTTGTATCTGTCTGTCATCTCTGCGTAGCCTACCGTTTCCGCTGAAGCACGAGCAAGGACCGACAGCGCTCGTTGTGTGGCCCCGTGAGCAGTAGTGAAACGCGGCAGCGGGTTTGAAAGCTGGTGTTTGTCGGTCCGTCTCCAGAGTCGGATGGGTTGTACTTTGGGAGCTTGTGTGTGTCGATGTAAAGTCTGGGATGGAACACGCAGTGATGTCTGAGTGTGTGAATGTGTGTGGGTTTGCATGAGTGTGTGAGGTGGTTGTATTTGGTGTGTATGGTATTATTCGCAAAGTTGGTAGTGATGTGAGTGAGTGTGGTGTCCGAAGCGTCCCCGTGGCCCAATGGATAAGGCATCCGCCTACGAAGCGGGAGATTGCGGGTTCGAGTCCCGTCGGAGACTTCTCTTTTGCCAACCCTCGACGTGTTCTTACAGCGCGTCCTTTTGCGCCCTAGCCCTAGCTGTCCTTCCACGCTGTCCTGACCACTTTGGACTTGACCCTCTGTTGAAGGAACCAGCACGGCATCGAGTTGGATGGCGTCGACACGACCTACAGGCAGCTTCCAAAACTGAGGCCTTCTGGAGGCGGCTAGAACGATAGAACGACACAAGAGGGACCAGTCGCATACATGCTGCCTCCGACTCTACGTATCGTCACGTGTACTCGTCTACCGCCCATGCTGCGGCTTCGTCGATGACAGCTCGTGCATATCCAGTACGTCAAAGCTGTTACTGTTCGCAGTTGTATCTGTCTGTCATCTCTGCGTAGCCTACCGTTTCCGCTGAAGCACGAGCAAGGACCGACAGCGCTCGTTGTGTGGCCCCGTGAGCAGTAGTGAAACGCGGCAGCGGGTTTGAAAGCTGGTGTTTGTCGGTCCGTCTCCAGAGTCGGATGGGTTGTACTTTGGGAGCTTGTGTGTGTCGATGTAAAGTCTGGGATGGAACACGCAGTGATGTCTGAGTGTGTGAATGTGTGTGGGTTTGCATGAGTGTGTGAGGTGGTTGTATTTGGTGTGTATGGTATTATTCGCAAAGTTGGTAGTGATGTGAGTGAGTGTGGTGTCCGAAGCGTCCCCGTGGCCCAATGGATAAGGCATCCGCCTACGAAGCGGGAGATTGCGGGTTCGAGTCCCGTCGGAGACTTCTCTTTTGCCAACCCTCGACGTGTTCTTACAGCGCGTCCTTTTGCGCCCTAGCCCTAGCTGTCCTTCCACGCTGTCCTGACCACTTTGGACTTGACCCTCTGTTGAAGGAACCAGCACGGCATCGAGTTGGATGGCGTCGACACGACCTACAGGCAGCTTCCAAAACTGAGGCCTTCTGGAGGCGGCTAGAACGATAGAACGACACAAGAGGGACCAGTCGCATACATGCTGCCTCCGACTCTACGTATCGTCACGTGTACTCGTCTACCGCCCATGCTGCGGCTTCGTCGATGACAGCTCGTGCATATCCAGTACGTCAAAGCTGTTACTGTTCGCAGTTGTATCTGTCTGTCATCTCTGCGTAGCCTACCGTTTCCGCTGAAGCACGAGCAAGGACCGACAGCGCTCGTTGTGTGGCCCCGTGAGCAGTAGTGAAACGCGGCAGCGGGTTTGAAAGCTGGTGTTTGTCGGTCCGTCTCCAGAGTCGGATGGGTTGTACTTTGGGAGCTTGTGTGTGTCGATGTAAAGTCTGGGATGGAACACGCAGTGATGTCTGAGTGTGTGAATGTGTGTGGGTTTGCATGAGTGTGTGAGGTGGTTGTATTTGGTGTGTATGGTATTATTCGCAAAGTTGGTAGTGATGTGAGTGAGTGTGGTGTCCGAAGCGTCCCCGTGGCCCAATGGATAAGGCATCCGCCTACGAAGCGGGAGATTGCGGGTTCGAGTCCCGTCGGAGACTTCTCTTTTGCCAACCCTCGACGTGTTCTTACAGCGCGTCCTTTTGCGCCCTAGCCCTAGCTGTCCTTCCACGCTGTCCTGACCACTTTGGACTTGACCCTCTGTTGAAGGAACCAGCACGGCATCGAGTTGGATGGCGTCGACACGACCTACAGGCAGCTTCCAAAACTGAGGCCTTCTGGAGGCGGCTAGAACGATAGAACGACACAAGAGGGACCAGTCGCATACATGCTGCCTCCGACTCTACGTATCGTCACGTGTACTCGTCTACCGCCCATGCTGCGGCTTCGTCGATGACAGCTCGTGCATATCCAGTACGTCAAAGCTGTTACTGTTCGCAGTTGTATCTGTCTGTCATCTCTGCGTAGCCTACCGTTTCCGCTGAAGCACGAGCAAGGACCGACAGCGCTCGTTGTGTGGCCCCGTGAGCAGTAGTGAAACGCGGCAGCGGGTTTGAAAGCTGGTGTTTGTCGGTCCGTCTCCAGAGTCGGATGGGTTGTACTTTGGGAGCTTGTGTGTGTCGATGTAAAGTCTGGGATGGAACACGCAGTGATGTCTGAGTGTGTGAATGTGTGTGGGTTTGCATGAGTGTGTGAGGTGGTTGTATTTGGTGTGTATGGTATTATTCGCAAAGTTGGTAGTGATGTGAGTGAGTGTGGTGTCCGAAGCGTCCCCGTGGCCCAATGGATAAGGCATCCGCCTACGAAGCGGGAGATTGCGGGTTCGAGTCCCGTCGGAGACTTCTCTTTTGCCAACCCTCGACGTGTTCTTACAGCGCGTCCTTTTGCGCCCTAGCCCTAGCTGTCCTTCCACGCTGTCCTGACCACTTTGGACTTGACCCTCTGTTGAAGGAACCAGCACGGCATCGAGTTGGATGGCGTCGACACGACCTACAGGCAGCTTCCAAAACTGAGGCCTTCTGGAGGCGGCTAGAACGATAGAACGACACAAGAGGGACCAGTCGCATACATGCTGCCTCCGACTCTACGTATCGTCACGTGTACTCGTCTACCGCCCATGCTGCGGCTTCGTCGATGACAGCTCGTGCATATCCAGTACGTCAAAGCTGTTACTGTTCGCAGTTGTATCTGTCTGTCATCTCTGCGTAGCCTACCGTTTCCGCTGAAGCACGAGCAAGGACCGACAGCGCTCGTTGTGTGGCCCCGTGAGCAGTAGTGAAACGCGGCAGCGGGTTTGAAAGCTGGTGTTTGTCGGTCCGTCTCCAGAGTCGGATGGGTTGTACTTTGGGAGCTTGTGTGTGTCGATGTAAAGTCTGGGATGGAACACGCAGTGATGTCTGAGTGTGTGAATGTGTGTGGGTTTGCATGAGTGTGTGAGGTGGTTGTATTTGGTGTGTATGGTATTATTCGCAAAGTTGGTAGTGATGTGAGTGAGTGTGGTGTCCGAAGCGTCCCCGTGGCCCAATGGATAAGGCATCCGCCTACGAAGCGGGAGATTGCGGGTTCGAGTCCCGTCGGAGACTTCTCTTTTGCCAACCCTCGACGTGTTCTTACAGCGCGTCCTTTTGCGCCCTAGCCCTAGCTGTCCTTCCACGCTGTCCTGACCACTTTGGACTTGACCCTCTGTTGAAGGAACCAGCACGGCATCGAGTTGGATGGCGTCGACACGACCTACAGGCAGCTTCCAAAACTGAGGCCTTCTGGAGGCGGCTAGAACGATAGAACGACACAAGAGGGACCAGTCGCATACATGCTGCCTCCGACTCTACGTATCGTCACGTGTACTCGTCTACCGCCCATGCTGCGGCTTCGTCGATGACAGCTCGTGCATATCCAGTACGTCAAAGCTGTTACTGTTCGCAGTTGTATCTGTCTGTCATCTCTGCGTAGCCTACCGTTTCCGCTGAAGCACGAGCAAGGACCGACAGCGCTCGTTGTGTGGCCCCGTGAGCAGTAGTGAAACGCGGCAGCGGGTTTGAAAGCTGGTGTTTGTCGGTCCGTCTCCAGAGTCGGATGGGTTGTACTTTGGGAGCTTGTGTGTGTCGATGTAAAGTCTGGGATGGAACACGCAGTGATGTCTGAGTGTGTGAATGTGTGTGGGTTTGCATGAGTGTGTGAGGTGGTTGTATTTGGTGTGTATGGTATTATTCGCAAAGTTGGTAGTGATGTGAGTGAGTGTGGTGTCCGAAGCGTCCCCGTGGCCCAATGGATAAGGCATCCGCCTACGAAGCGGGAGATTGCGGGTTCGAGTCCCGTCGGAGACTTCTCTTTTGCCAACCCTCGACGTGTTCTTACAGCGCGTCCTTTTGCGCCCTAGCCCTAGCTGTCCTTCCACGCTGTCCTGACCACTTTGGACTTGACCCTCTGTTGAAGGAACCAGCACGGCATCGAGTTGGATGGCGTCGACACGACCTACAGGCAGCTTCCAAAACTGAGGCCTTCTGGAGGCGGCTAGAACGATAGAACGACACAAGAGGGACCAGTCGCATACATGCTGCCTCCGACTCTACGTATCGTCACGTGTACTCGTCTACCGCCCATGCTGCGGCTTCGTCGATGACAGCTCGTGCATATCCAGTACGTCAAAGCTGTTACTGTTCGCAGTTGTATCTGTCTGTCATCTCTGCGTAGCCTACCGTTTCCGCTGAAGCACGAGCAAGGACCGACAGCGCTCGTTGTGTGGCCCCGTGAGCAGTAGTGAAACGCGGCAGCGGGTTTGAAAGCTGGTGTTTGTCGGTCCGTCTCCAGAGTCGGATGGGTTGTACTTTGGGAGCTTGTGTGTGTCGATGTAAAGTCTGGGATGGAACACGCAGTGATGTCTGAGTGTGTGAATGTGTGTGGGTTTGCATGAGTGTGTGAGGTGGTTGTATTTGGTGTGTATGGTATTATTCGCAAAGTTGGTAGTGATGTGAGTGAGTGTGGTGTCCGAAGCGTCCCCGTGGCCCAATGGATAAGGCATCCGCCTACGAAGCGGGAGATTGCGGGTTCGAGTCCCGTCGGAGACTTCTCTTTTGCCAACCCTCGACGTGTTCTTACAGCGCGTCCTTTTGCGCCCTAGCCCTAGCTGTCCTTCCACGCTGTCCTGACCACTTTGGACTTGACCCTCTGTTGAAGGAACCAGCACGGCATCGAGTTGGATGGCGTCGACACGACCTACAGGCAGCTTCCAAAACTGAGGCCTTCTGGAGGCGGCTAGAACGATAGAACGACACAAGAGGGACCAGTCGCATACATGCTGCCTCCGACTCTACGTATCGTCACGTGTACTCGTCTACCGCCCATGCTGCGGCTTCGTCGATGACAGCTCGTGCATATCCAGTACGTCAAAGCTGTTACTGTTCGCAGTTGTATCTGTCTGTCATCTCTGCGTAGCCTACCGTTTCCGCTGAAGCACGAGCAAGGACCGACAGCGCTCGTTGTGTGGCCCCGTGAGCAGTAGTGAAACGCGGCAGCGGGTTTGAAAGCTGGTGTTTGTCGGTCCGTCTCCAGAGTCGGATGGGTTGTACTTTGGGAGCTTGTGTGTGTCGATGTAAAGTCTGGGATGGAACACGCAGTGATGTCTGAGTGTGTGAATGTGTGTGGGTTTGCATGAGTGTGTGAGGTGGTTGTATTTGGTGTGTATGGTATTATTCGCAAAGTTGGTAGTGATGTGAGTGAGTGTGGTGTCCGAAGCGTCCCCGTGGCCCAATGGATAAGGCATCCGCCTACGAAGCGGGAGATTGCGGGTTCGAGTCCCGTCGGAGACTTCTCTTTTGCCAACCCTCGACGTGTTCTTACAGCGCGTCCTTTTGCGCCCTAGCCCTAGCTGTCCTTCCACGCTGTCCTGACCACTTTGGACTTGACCCTCTGTTGAAGGAACCAGCACGGCATCGAGTTGGATGGCGTCGACACGACCTACAGGCAGCTTCCAAAACTGAGGCCTTCTGGAGGCGGCTAGAACGATAGAACGACACAAGAGGGACCAGTCGCATACATGCTGCCTCCGACTCTACGTATCGTCACGTGTACTCGTCTACCGCCCATGCTGCGGCTTCGTCGATGACAGCTCGTGCATATCCAGTACGTCAAAGCTGTTACTGTTCGCAGTTGTATCTGTCTGTCATCTCTGCGTAGCCTACCGTTTCCGCTGAAGCACGAGCAAGGACCGACAGCGCTCGTTGTGTGGCCCCGTGAGCAGTAGTGAAACGCGGCAGCGGGTTTGAAAGCTGGTGTTTGTCGGTCCGTCTCCAGAGTCGGATGGGTTGTACTTTGGGAGCTTGTGTGTGTCGATGTAAAGTCTGGGATGGAACACGCAGTGATGTCTGAGTGTGTGAATGTGTGTGGGTTTGCATGAGTGTGTGAGGTGGTTGTATTTGGTGTGTATGGTATTATTCGCAAAGTTGGTAGTGATGTGAGTGAGTGTGGTGTCCGAAGCGTCCCCGTGGCCCAATGGATAAGGCATCCGCCTACGAAGCGGGAGATTGCGGGTTCGAGTCCCGTCGGAGACTTCTCTTTTGCCAACCCTCGACGTGTTCTTACAGCGCGTCCTTTTGCGCCCTAGCCCTAGCTGTCCTTCCACGCTGTCCTGACCACTTTGGACTTGACCCTCTGTTGAAGGAACCAGCACGGCATCGAGTTGGATGGCGTCGACACGACCTACAGGCAGCTTCCAAAAACTGAGGCCTTCTGGAGGCGGCTAGAACGATAGAACGACACAAGAGGGACCAGTCGCATACATGCTGCCTCCGACTCTACGTATCGTCACGTGTACTCGTCTACCGCCCATGCTGCGGCTTCGTCGATGACAGCTCGTGCATATCCAGTACGTCAAAGCTGTTACTGTTCGCAGTTGTATCTGTCTGTCATCTCTGCGTAGCCTACCGTTTCCGCTGAAGCACGAGCAAGGACCGACAGCGCTCGTTGTGTGGCCCCGTGAGCAGTAGTGAAACGCGGCAGCGGGTTTGAAAGCTGGTGTTTGTCGGTCCGTCTCCAGAGTCGGATGGGTTGTACTTTGGGAGCTTGTGTGTGTCGATGTAAAGTCTGGGATGGAACACGCAGTGATGTCTGAGTGTGTGAATGTGTGTGGGTTTGCATGAGTGTGTGAGGTGGTTGTATTTGGTGTGTATGGTATTATTCGCAAAGTTGGTAGTGATGTGAGTGAGTGTGGTGTCCGAAGCGTCCCCGTGGCCCAATGGATAAGGCATCCGCCTACGAAGCGGGAGATTGCGGGTTCGAGTCCCGTCGGAGACTTCTCTTTTGCCAACCCTCGACGTGTTCTTACAGCGCGTCCTTTTGCGCCCTAGCCCTAGCTGTCCTTCCACGCTGTCCTGACCACTTTGGACTTGACCCTCTGTTGAAGGAACCAGCACGGCATCGAGTTGGATGGCGTCGACACGACCTACAGGCAGCTTCCAAAACTGAGGCCTTCTGGAGGCGGCTAGAACGATAGAACGACACAAGAGGGACCAGTCGCATACATGCTGCCTCCGACTCTACGTATCGTCACGTGTACTCGTCTACCGCCCATGCTGCGGCTTCGTCGATGACAGCTCGTGCATATCCAGTACGTCAAAGCTGTTACTGTTCGCAGTTGTATCTGTCTGTCATCTCTGCGTAGCCTACCGTTTCCGCTGAAGCACGAGCAAGGACCGACAGCGCTCGTTGTGTGCCCCGTGAGCAGTAGTGAAACGCGGCAGCGGGTTTGAAAGCTGGTGTTTGTCGGTCCGTCTCCAGAGTCGGATGGGTTGTACTTTGGGGAGCTTGTGTGTGTCGATGTAAAGTCTGGGATGGAACACGCAGTGATGTTGCGTGTGTGAATGGTGTGTGGGTTTGCATGAGTGTGTGAGGTGGTTGTATTTGGTGTGTATGGTATTATTCGCAAAGTTGGTAGTGATGTGAGTGAGTGTGGTGTTCGAAGCGTCCCGTGGCCCAATGGATAAGGCATCCGCTACGAAGGGGAGATTGCGGGTTCGAGTCCGTCGGAGACTTTCTTTTGCCAACCCTCGACGAGTTTGTACAGCGCGTCTTTTGCGCCCTAGCCCTAGCTGTCCTTCCCGCTGTCCTGACCACTTTGGACTTGACCTCTGTTGAAGGAACCAGCAGCATCGAGTTGGATGGCGTCGACACGACCTACAGGCAGCTTCCCAAAAATGAGGCCTTCTGGAGGCGGCTAGAACGATAGAACGACACAGAGGGGACCAGTCGCATACATGCTGCCTCCGACTCTACGGTATCGTCAGTGTACTCGTCTTCCGCCCATGCTGCGGCTTCGTCGATGACAGCTCGTGCAAATCCAGTACGTCAAAGCTGTTACTGTCGCAGTTGTATCTGTCTGTCATCTCTGCGTAGCCTACCGTTTCCGCTGAAGCACGAGCAAGGACCGACAGCGCTCGTTGTGTGGCCCCGTGAGCAGTAGTGAAACGCGGCAGCGGGTTTTGAAAGCTGGTGTTTGTCGGTCCGTCTCCAGAGTCGGATGGGTTGTACTTTGGGAGCTTGTGTGTGTCGATGTAAAGTCTGGGATGGAACACGCAGTGATGTCTGAGTGTGTGAATGTGTTGTGGGTTTGCATGAGTGTGTGAGGTGTGTATTTGGTGTGTATGGTATTATTCGCAAAGTTGGTAGTGATGTGAGTGAGTGTGGTGTCCCGAAGCGTCCCCGTGGCCCAATGGATAAGGCATCCGCCTACGAAGCGGGAGATTGCGGGTTCGAGTCCCGTCGGAGACTTCTCTTTTGCCAACCCTCGACGTGTTCTTACAGCGCGTCTTTTGCGCCCTAGCCTAGCTGTCCTTCCACGCTGTCTGACCACTTTGGACTTGACCTCTGTTGAAGGAACCAGCACGGCATCGAGTTGGATGGCGTCGACACGACCTACAGGCAGCTTCCAAAACTGAGGCCTTCTGGAGGCGGCTAGAACGATAGAACGACACAAGAGGGACAGTCGCATACATGCTGCCTCCGACTCTACGTATCGTCACGTGTACTCGTCTACCGCCCATGCTGCGGCTTCGTCGATGACAGCTCGTGCATATCCAGTACGTCAAAGTGTTACTGTTCGCAGTTGTATCTGTCTGTCATCTCTGCGTAGCCTACCGTTTCGCTGAAGCACGAGCAAGGACGACAGCGCTCGTTGTGTGGCCCCGTGAGCAGTAGTGAAACGCGGCAGCGGGTTTGAAAGCTGGTTGTTTGTCGGTCGTCTCCAGAGTCGGATGGGTTGTACTTTGGGAGCTTGTGTGTGTCGATGTAAAGTCTGGGATGGAACACGCAGTGATGTCTGAGTGTGTGGAATGTGTGTGGGTTTGCATGAGTGTGTGAGGTGGTTGTATTTGGTGTGTATGGTATTCTTTCGCAAAGTTGGTAGTGATGTGAGTGAGTGTGGTGTCCGAAGCGTCCCCGTGGCCCAATGGATACGGCATCCGCCTACGAAGCGGGAGATTGCGGGTTCGAGTCCCGTCGGAGACTTCTCTATTGCCACCCCTCGACGTGTTCTTACAGCGCGTCCTTTTGCGCCCTAGCCCTAGCTGTCTTCCACGCTGTCCTGACCCACTTTGGACTTGACCCTCTGTTGAAGGAACCAGCACGGCATCGAGTTGGATGGCGTCGACCACGACCTACAGCCAGCTTCCAAAACTGAGGCTTCTGGAGGCGGCTAGAACGATAGAACGACACAAGAGGGACCAGTCGCATACATGCTGCCTCCGACTCTACGTATCGTCACGTGTACTCGTCTACGCCATGCTGCGGCTTCGTCGATGACAGCTCGTGCATATCAGTACGTCAAAGCTGTTACTGTTCGCAGTTGTATCTGTCTGTCATCTCTGCGTAGCCTACCGTTTCCGCTGAAGCACGAGCAAAGGACCGACAGCGCTCGTTGTGTGGCCCGTGAGCAGTAGTGAAACGCGGGCAGCGGGTTTGAAAGCTGGTGTTTGTCGGTCCGTCTCCAGAGTCGGATGGGTTGTACTTTGGAGCTTGTGTGTGTCGATGTAAAGTCTGGGATGGAACACGCAGTGATTGTC
Source organism: Phytophthora pini (assembly GCA_023611945.1). Taxonomy (NCBI): domain Eukaryota; phylum Oomycota; class Peronosporomycetes; order Peronosporales; family Peronosporaceae; genus Phytophthora; species Phytophthora pini. The sequence continues at coordinate 98,038 of JALKBV010000034.1, forward strand.
TGCGTGTGTGAATGTGTGTGGGTTTGCATGAGTGTGTGAGGTGGTTGTATTTGGTGTGTATGGTATTATTCGCAAAGTTGGTAGTGATGTGAGTGAGTGTGGTGTCCGAAGCGTCCCGTGGCCCATGGATAAGGCATCGCCTACGAAGCGGGAGATTGCGGGTTCGAGTCCGTCGGAGACTTCTCTTTTGCCAACCCTCGACGTGTTCTTACAGCGCGTCCTTTTGCGCCCCTAGCCCTAGCTGTCCTTCCACGCTGTCCTGACCACTTTGGACTTGACCCTCTGTTGAAGGAACCAGACGGCATCGAGTTGGGATGGCGTCGACACGACCTACAGGCAGCTTCCAAACTGAGGCCTTCTGGAGGCGGCTAGACGATAGAACGACACAAGAGGGACCAGTCGCATACATGCTGCCTCCGACTCTACGTATCGTCACGTGTACTCGTTACCGCCCATGCTGCGGCTTCGTCGATGACAGCTCGTGCATATCCAGTACGTCAAAGCTGTTACTGTTCGCAGTTGTATCTGTCTGTCTCTCTGCGTAGCCTACCGTTTTCCGCTGAAGCACGAGCAAGGACCGACAGCGCTCGTTGTGTGGCCCCGTGAGCAGTAGTGAAACGCGGCAGCGGGTTTGCAAGCTGGTGTTTGTCGGTCGTCTCCAGAGTCGGATGGGTTGTACTTTGGGAGCTTGTGTGTGTCGATGTAAAGTCTGGGATGGAACACGCAGTGATGTCTGAGTGTGTGAATGTGTGTGGGTTTGCATGAGTGTGTGAGGTGGTTGTATTTGGTGTGTATGGTATTATTCGCAAAGTTGGTAGTGATGTGAGTGAGTGTGGTGTCGAAGCGTCCCGTGGCCCAATGGATAAGGCATCCGCCTACGAAGCGGGAGATTGCGGGTTCGAGTCCCGTCGGAGACTTTCTTTTGCCAACCCTCGAGTGTTCTTACAGCGCGTCCTTTTGCGCCCTAGCCTAGCTGTCCTTCACGCTGTCCTGACCACTTTGGACTTGACCCTCTGTTGAAGGAACCAGCACGGCATCGAGTTGGATGGCGTCGACACGACCTACAGGCAGCTTCCAAAACTGAGGCCTTCTGGAGGCGGCTAGAACGATAGAACGACACAAGAGGGACCAGTCGCATACATGCTGCCTCCGACTCTACGTATCGTCACGTGTACTCGTCTCCCGCCATGCTGCGGCTTCGTCGATGACAGCTCGTGCATATCCAGTACGTCAAAGCTGTTACTGTTCGCAGTTGTATCTGTCTGTCATCTCTGCCGTAGCCTACCGTTTCGCTGAAGCACGAGCAAGGACCGACCGCTCGTTGTGTGGCCCCGTGAGCAGTAGTGAAACGCGGCAGGGGTTTGACAAGTGGTGTTTGTCGGTCCGTCTCCAGAGTCGGATGGTTTGTACTTTGGGAGTTGTGTGTGTCGATGTAACGTTGGGATGGACACGCCGTGATGTCTGAGTGTGAATGTGTGTGGGTTTGCATGAGTGTGTGAGGTGGTTGTTTTGGTGTGTATGGTATTATTCGCAAAGTTGGTAGTGATGTGAGTGAGTGTGGTGTCCGAAGCGTCCCGTGGCCAATGGATAAGGCATCCGCCTACGAAGGCGGAGATTGGGGTTCGCGTCCCGTCGGAGACTTCTCTTTTGCCAACTCGACGTGTTCTTTCAGCGCGTCCTTTTGCGCCCTAGCCTAGTGTCCTTCCACGCTGTCCTGACCATTTGGACTTGACCCCTGTTGAAGGAACAGCACGGCATCGAGTTGGATGGCGTCGACACGACCTACAGGCAGCTTCCAAAACTGAGGCCTTCTGGAGGCGGCTAGAACGATAGAACGACACAAGAGGGACCAGTCGCATACATGCTGCCTCCGACTCTACGTATCGTCACGTGTACTCGTTACGCCCATGCTGCGGCTTCGTCGATGACAGCTCGTGCATATCCAGTACGTCAAGCTGTTACTGTTCGCAGTTGTATCGATGTCATCTCTGCGTAGGCCTACGTTACCGCTGAAGCACGAGCAAGGACCGACAGCGTCGTTGTGTGGCCCCGTGAGCAGTAGTGCAAACGCGGCAGCGGGTTTGAAGCTGGTGTTTGTCGGTCCGTCTCCAGAGTCGGATGGGTTGTACTTTGGGGCTTGTGTGTGTCGATGTAAAGTCTGGGATGGAACACGCAGTGATGTCTGAGTGTGTGAATGTGTGTGGGTTTTGCATGAGTGTGTGAGGTGGTTGTATTTGGTGTGTATGGTATTATTCGCAAAGTTGGTAGTGATGTGAGTGAGTGTGGTGTCCGAAGCGTCCCGTGGCCCAATGGATAAGGCATCGCCTACGAAGCGGGAGATTGCGGGTTCGAGTCCCGTCGGAGACTTCTCTTTTGCCAACCTCGACGTGTTCTTAACAGCGCGTCCTTTTGCGCCCTAGCCCTAGCTGTCCTCCACGCTGTCCTGACCACTTTGGACTTGACCCTCTGTTGAAGGAACCAGCACGGCATCGAGTTGGATGGCGTCGGACACGACCTACAGGCGCTTCCAAAACTGAGGCCTTCTGGAGGCGGCTAGAACGAATAGAACGACACAAGAGGGACCAGTCGCATACATGCTGCCTCCGACTCTACGTATCGTCACGTGTACTCGTCTACCGCCCATGCTGCGGCTTCGTCGATGACAGCTCGTGCATATCCAGTCCTCAAAGCTGTTACTGTTCGCAGTTGTATCTGTCTGGTATCTCTGCGTAGCCTACGTTTCCGCTGAAGCACGAGCAAGGACCGACAGCGCTCGTTGTGTGGCCGTGAGCAGTAGTGAAAACGCGGCAGCGGGTTTGAAAGCTGGTGTTTGTCGGTCCGTACAGAGTCGGATGGGTTGTACTTTGGGAGCTTGTGTGTGTCGATGTAAAGTCTGGGATGGAACACGCAGTGATGTCTGAGTGTGTGAATGTTGTGTGGGTTTGCATGAGTGTGTGAGGTGGTTGTATTTGGTGTGTATGGTATTATTCGCAAAGTTGGTAGTGATGTGAGTGAGTGTGGTGTCCGAAGCGTCCGTGGCCCAATGGATAAGGCATCCGCCTACGAAGCGGG
>JALKBV010000035.1:0-77500 GCA_023611945.1 Phytophthora pini
AAACCCTAAACCCTAAACCCTAAACCCTAAACCCTAAACCCTAAACCCTAAACCCTAAACCCTAAACCCTAAACCCTAAACCCTAAACCCTAAACCCTAAACCCTAAACCCTAAACCCTAAACCCTAAACCCTAAACCCTAAACCCTAAACCCTAAACCCTAAACCCTAAACCCTAAACCCTAAACCCTAAACCCTAAACCCTAAACCCTAAACCCTAAACCCTAAACCCTAAACCCTAAACCCTAAACCCTAAACCCTAAACCCTAAACCCTAAACCCTAAACCCTAAACCCTAAACCCTAAACCCTAAACCCTAAACCCTAAACCCTAAACCCTAAACCCTAAACCCTAAACCCTAAACCCTAAACCCTAAACCCTAAACCCTAAACCCTAAACCCTAAAACCTAAAACCTAAAACCTAAACCCATGGTGCATTTGCTAGGGTTGTATAGATAGATCTAGCGGGCATGGCGCACATTGGGACCGGCATGAGCACAGCGCGAGCGAGGGAACGGAGGGAAAGAATACGTACCAACATCGTAGCCAATCGCGGGAAATGGGGGATTCTCCTTCTACTTAGACGAAATTTAATGTTTGTTTCAGTATACTATAACCAAAATCAGATGTTTATCGTCGTGCACCGCGAGACGCTGCTGCTTGGTTCCACGTACAGCACCATGGCGGAGGCGCACGCGCGCCTGATTCAAATGGGCTCAGTAGGCGCCAACTACGGCATCATCGACGTCGGTGATACGCCATTCGAGAGCGTGGACCCGAAGAATTTCCCGTTCATCGAGGTTGTTTGAAACAGTTTGCTGTTTTTTTGTCATGCTAGCTTCATCCTTTTGCCACCGGGGAGCTGAAGCTGAGGACTCAGCACCTCGTCCGAGAACATCGGGTTCCATTCAAGAGCGGCGTCGTCGTCATCGGAGGCGAACGCATCCTTTTCTTCATCGTCGCTAGAGTCCGAAGACACAGGATTGGCCTCGTCCTCGTCTAGGTACTCCAGCGCGCGTCTTGTTCGCTTGGCGCCGGTAACTCGATGCAATTCGTCAATGCCAGTTGGGCTCACGGAGCGACGAAGATGGTCCGACTCCGGCATGCAGAACGCCCGGAACGCGTCCTCGGGGACCCGCTCCACCAACGCGGCGCACCTCACCAGTTGCTGCGGAGTAAACTGGTACACCCTCCCCTCCATCAAGAGCACCTGCATGCGTTCGCATACTGCGTCGAAGTGCTTGGTCTTCTTGAGCATGACGTGCGCAAGTCGAAAACAATTCGCGGTCCGGATTCTCCAGTCAAGCACAAGCGCCACCACGGCTTCCACGTTGCGCACGCCTTCAAAGTCCGTGTACTCGAAGTACGTGCTCTCGGTGCCATCCCACGCCAGCGCCGTGCGCAAGATCGCGGTCAGCACGGTCAGCATGTGCATTTTCTTGATCTCCATACGAGCCGCGTACTCGACAAATAGCATTAGCGCGTGGGCAACAATCTCCATTGTGACGCCATCCGCAGTTTTCCCATTCTACACCATGTTCATTCATTAAACACAAAGAGGGATATATAAAAAAGGCTTGCTTACAACAAAGAACCACTTCGCAGCCGTGCTAACCCACAGTCGCAGTTCGCGCTCGCTTCTCAATCCCTGGATGCGAATGGTCTTGTCGATGGTCTTTCGCTTGATGCGGCCAAAATCGGCGTCGAGGTCGGCTTCGTGTTCGTAGAGCATGGCGAAATCTTTTTCAGGGATGGATGACATTGTTTGCGGATATTGAAAAACAAATAGTGGCCGAAGTTCGGACACATCTGCTCTTGGGTTTATGTACAGCGTGTCCATCGTTGCAGCTGTAGAGTAGTCTGATTGCGACATTTGCTAGACGAACAGCTGCAAGAAAGCCAGACATTTGTCGCATACAGTTGTACCTTGTTCATTTGAATCGTACATGTCGTTTGCGTCCTCCTTTGCTTCCGCGTCCTTGCGTCCTTCACCTGCTCCTTCGCATCGGCCAGACGAGCGCGCAGCACTGTTAGTTCCTGTTCCATAATCTGATTGTTTTTTTGGCGCGTAAAAGTTTGAGTTTTTGTGTAAACACAGTTGCTTATGTAATCCACACAAAATAAACGTTCAGGCTGTTTTTCATAAAAAAATATGTACCTTGTGTGGCATTTGCGCGCGAATTCGACTCCACTCAAAATGACTTCATTTATTTCTTCAGACACTCGCAATATCATAAGTGGCACTGAAAATGTCCTACCTATCTTGCAATATCCAGATCTACATGTGCTTTTTTCTATTTACGTCTTGATGCATACTTTTTTGTAGGTTACTGTACCGGTAACGCGCTGTCCAATCAGATTTTTTTTTACGTAAAACATTACGTAATTACAAGTGTGCCACACTGTGCGCGCCTCTTGGCGGGGGGGATTCTTTGCAGAACGAAACCAAAAAGAGAGATGGCGGAGACCAGGATAATCGCGTTGCAAGAACAGCTCATCTCACTGCACGAGCAGTATGTGCATGTCATCAAGGAGCTGAACGCCAAGGACGTCGAGCTGAAGACGAAGGACTTGGAGCTGCTGTTCAAGGACGCCGAACTGAAGAAAAAAGACGCACTGATTGTCCGACAGCAAGAAAACCACCGCAAGGAGCGTATCGAGTACCAGAAGACTTTCCGCGAGTATCACAAAGAGATAAACAAGACGCTTCGTGCGTGGGGCTGCGCTGCCTTGAGCGAAACTCGATCCACGCGGACGAAGCTGGAAAAGCAATGCGACGACGCGATCCGTAACACAGTTAAACTAGATAAGTCTCGGGCGTTGGCGACGATTCGCGCGGATGGCAGGCGCCGTGGCTACGAGACAATCGCTCGGAAGAACAGAAATGGAACCACTGACATCGAGTTTATCATCGGGTTCGAGCCAGAAGTGAAGAAGCAGGTAGAGGCGAAGATTGAACGAGGGTATACCAGGAAGCGCAGCTTCACACGCTCCGCCAACCCGGACGACTTCATCGACAATGTGCGTGAGTTTGGTTATGACCGCCTGATCAAAGTGTTGGTACGTTTTTGTTGTCTGTTTTTTTCTAATGCCATGTTTTATGCTGATCAGTGCGGCATTCGCAGGATTCATACGGACGAAAAACCCCGCAAGTACCGCCGATTGATTTCAAGGAGATGCCCTGTATGACTCTGTGGCACACAACATGCTGCATCGAGCTTGTGCTGGAGACGCTGGGTCGTATTCACCTCCAAACTTCCGAGGACAGGATCGCACCTCGCGCGATAGATACATCATTTTTTACAGCGTGGAATGTTCGCGAGTTGACAGGCCACGTGGTCTACATGTGCCACACGCTCAAGGCGGGATTGAAGTTCCCGAAATATCTCGAAGACGCTGTCGTCGAGCTCGAGCCTGATACCGAGCCTGCTGCTGAGAGCAAACGCAGTGGAGACGACGACGCTGAAGAAAATAACGAAGCGATGGAGATCGTCCCGGTTCGAGAGTTTAGCCATCTTTCCGTCTCGTAAGGACGGAAAAAAAACATCCGCCCTAAATTCCAATCAGATCAGCAGCAGCAAGCGCTTCTGCGTCAAGATTGGCGTGGAATAAACAGCCTTCCGCACCGCGACGCTTCTTTTGGTGGTGTAAATCGTGGCTCCGGAACACTTCGTAGGCTCCTTCGAACCGCTCGAAGCACACTGGCAGGCTTCCTCCGGTCGCCATGTGCTTGTCGTACATCCTTTGCAGGTATCTAATCTGCGCCTGCACCTTGTACTGATTGAAGCGGCGTCCAGCTCTCGCCAGTACTGGAACGACTTCTCTCTCCAGCGTTCTGAGTTTGCCCCTGTGGTGCTGGTAGTGTATGTAATTGCGAGCTAGCCAGGTTACGAGAATTTGACAAGACTTGGAATCCCAAGTGTGGTACTTCTCTTTGGCGCCACGGTACTGGTGCCCCGAGGTTTCGCACCGACCGCAAGACACCACGCGGTGCAGCTCGCGTTTCGCATCGTCCAGAGTAAACTTCCCACAGCCATTTTTCGCTATTGCGTGCAGGACGGGCATCAGCATTTCGTCCTTCTTATATGGGCGAGGCTCGCGCGAATACGCTACAAAGAACTGAGCCGCCCGCTCACCAAGCACCTCGATCGGCATAGGCATGACTATGTATTTTCTGTACAAGCATCTATTACAAGTGGCTCTGATACGTTAGGCGGTGGCGCTTGTTCACCCGGTTGTTGGATTCTTTCGCGCCGCGTTTGATCGCCTGCACGCGCAGCATCTCGGTGATAAACGGCCTTTGCATTTCGAACGCGACCTCGCGCATTCCGTAAATGTCGTCGGTTTTGATAAGCTTTTGGTGCTTGAGCAGCCACAGCAGCCTGTAAATGCTGTGGTTGCCTCCGGCTACGAGTGTGCCAAGTTCCTGGATGTGGCACGGCCTGAATTCGTAGCAGACCTGCAGCGCGAAGTCGTAGGCAGGGATCGATTCTTCCTGAAAAAAGTTGTACACGCAGTTCAGCAGCTTGAGGTAGGTGCGCATGTCGCCTATTTCGTGACCGCCGCGCGCGTGTACCCATTCCATGGCGTGACGGTGCTGGCTGAGGATAGCGCAGTTGACGAGTTTCGGCCAGTCAAGCGGCACGTCGCGGACGTAGGAGTACATCCACTCCAGCACGCCTGTAGGCATGTGGTCTTCAACGGCGTTGTACAGCTGAATGGGCCGGATTGACACGATGAACTCGCTGACGAGCTGTGCGGTCTTGAACGCAATGTCGCCTTCGAACATCGAGTTGCAGAGGACTTTCATCGCTGCCGTAGCTGGGATCACGCCTGGAATGCGCGCCTTCGTTTCCCCCCACGCGGCTGTTGAAGCGGATATCGACTTGTGCAACCTTGGCAGCGCGTTGAACTGCATATCGTACCAGCTCGGGCACACGTGCAAGGCGTGCGCGGATATCAAGTTCAGTATGCGCACAGGTGCGTTTCGCTTGTAAGCGCGGATCATTGCGTTTTTCTTGGCTGGGCCCAAGAAGCTTGCGACGGAGTCGCGGACGATGGCTATGTCGATGCCGTCGAAGCAGGCCTCTTTGTCAAGACACCTAAACAAGGCCGCCACCGCCGTCATCGCCGGCGGACTCGGGCGCCCCTCGGTGGCTTGACGCCGGTACCCCTTTGAGTGGTTGCAGCACGGAAGATACTTGGTGTTCATCCCGTTGGCGAAAAATTGAAGAGTGACCGAAGAGATGTTCAAGACGCGACTCAACAAAAATGGTTGGCTTGTATACTGTGATATCAGCACATTGTGCATGCTCAATATGATTCGCCAAAAAAGGGACAGCGAGTAGGGGAAAAATGGCCGTAAATCTGGATGTCGTGGACCTTTTTCCATCTGGTGAGCACATATGTCAGATTTGTATTGGCACTGTATCCACAAATACACTTTATTCTGATTGGCTGAAAACCACAGCAGACGCAAGACGAGAAAAAAAAGAGAGATGGAGGACGAGAGGTGTGCGCCCCCGAAGCAGCTCCACGCGAGCTGGAGCGAATGGAACTCGTACCGCGAAACGTATCTTCGGAGCATCGGGGCAGAAGTAACCCTCAGGGAGTCACATAGTGTCAACTATAGGAACCGCCAGCTCGAGCTTAGGAAGACCCCCGTCGGCCCCGAGATGTTTTTGCCAAGCAGCTTGAAGATCTGGAAGCGGAAGTACGTCTGCGCCGAAGGCTGGCAGGGCCAGCACGATCGTCGTTCGCGAAAGACCTGCTGCACGTTCGGTTTCACAGCCGAGAGCGTCCGCGTCGAAGGCCGTTGGATGGTGCGGGTGCACCACGCCTCGCTCTTCCACGCCCACTCCTCGTCTGGCCGGAAGAACCGTCATCATGTTGCGAGCCCGTCGATCCGGGTGAAGAGCTTCGTTGCGCAGTGTCTGCTCGACCAGATCGCCGATGAGCTGACTGAGCTCGACCAGCGCCGCTTCGCTCGTGAGATTTCGTTCTTGGAGGGCTACTTGAGCCGCCTCCGGCGGGACAACGCTCGCGACGAGCCCGTTGTTTCCGCTCCGTCCAACCAAAAAGATGAAGACGTAGACATGAAGTCCGCGAGCATCAAAGAAGAAGAAGAGGAGGAAGAAGAAGACATCGATCAGATGTCGATCCAAGACCTTGCCAGCGTTGACATTACAGTGATGGGCAGTCAGATCGAGAAGCTCGGCTTAGGCGACCTTCTTGACGTGCTGCCGACGATCGAGGTGAAGCGCGACGACGCTGTGGGCGCCGCGGTGACGCTTGGCCGCGACCCCGGCTTCGTCGCGGACGTTGTGTCGTATTTGCTGCCGGAGCAGTTAGTCGAGCGCGCCGTTGCGGCGCTGTTGCCCTCGTCGTCTGCCAAGAAAGAAGTGATTTCGCTGGTATCTGACAGCGATGACAGTGAGAGAGATGACAGCAAGGAAGAGCACGCGCTGTCAACCCAGTACGTGGTGGTTGAGGCCGCCGGATCATACACAACGCAGCAGCTGCGCGCGATGCAGACGGTTTACTACGCCAAGCGCGACTGCGAAATGGGCAAGCGGTTTCTGGAGTGGCTGCGGTCCGCGGGCGCCGGCCGCACGTATAGCCACATCCATCGCAGCGCGAAGGCGCACCGCCCCAACGCGACCGTCAAGTGGCACGCCCGAACGGGGCTCCGGTACTCGCACGTGTACCGAATGGCCCCTGGCGAGTGGTTCGCGACGTCCATCTTCGAAGCGCTGGGCACGGTATGGGCCAGATACAACGCGCAGCTGGTGTTGTTCCCAACCGTTCACTCGAACACTCCTATGCTCGTTCCCCCGGACGCGGTTCAGGCGGCAATTGACTCCCCTGCGCGGTGGATCCTGCTCCCGGTGAACGCCGGGGATGCCCACTGGACAGGCATCATCATCGACAAGGCGGACATGCGCTTCACCTACTACGACAGCCTGTGCCACCTAAACTACCAGAGAATGCTCGACAGCATTGTGTCAGCGTTCAAGGCGGCCGACCCAGCCGGCTTCGCTGGGTACTCGGTGGCGCCGCCGCAGACGCTCCCTTTCCAAACAGACGGGTACAGCTGCGGGCTCTGCACGTCCTTCTTTTTCTGGCAGGCGATCGACCCAACCATTGGCAGATCGCCCCGGGTGCTTCGGCCGAAGCGGAAGCGACCCGCCATCGCCCCAAAACCAGACATGGCGCTCTTCCGGATTATAGTGCTATCTTACCTAGTGGAAAACAAGTAGCCTGAATATATGTTTGTGGTTGGCTACGCAACCCCCCACAGCGCGTACACTGCGAGTCTTTTCTAACCACATTTTCTTTCGTCTACGTTAGCCTGCTACAGACCCCGCCGGAATACAATCAGGCGTCTCGCTCCGTGCCTCCCTTCCAGCATGTTCCTTGCAGCGTTGACGTCCCGGTTCCAAAAGTTGGCCTTGCATCGAACGATCTTCCTGTTCGCCAGCTTTGGGTTCTTGAACTTCGCTATCTCTGAACAGTCCAGACACATACATCAAGGGCGTTTGCAATCTGAGCGAGAGATAATCCTTTAGCGCGAAGACGAGAACACATATTTCGCTCAGCTGGTGTTTTCATTGTATATATTCAAAAAAAAGTGGACATTGTCAATGCCACTTGTAATAAAAACACGTGGTCCGGTTCATATTTGCCGATACAGCGTGGGCCGAGTAGAGCGGCCGGCTGCGAGTCGACCAGGATGGATACGAGGAGAGCGAACAGGCGCATCATTTCAACGGCAACCAAATGGTATACGAGAGGCTGAAAAAAGGCTATAACTGTTGAATTACTGTGTAATGTCTACTGTTATTTCCTACCTTTTTCTTACAAACTATAACAAAACTTATTGTAAGAAATGGTAAAAGACAAATTCGTCTCGATAGCTGAAGCAAGTCAACTGACTGGAGTTGGTCAGCAATGTCTACGTCGTTTGTTTGATAAAGGCGTTCTTGATGGCTATAGAATGCCTTTTGGTCAAAGACGTTTTAGTGTAGACTCTCTTCAACAATTTTGCGGACTTCGACCTAGTACTAAGATCAATTATCTTTATGCGCGAGTTTCCTCTAAAAAGCAGTCGGATGACCTAGAACGTCAGGTAACGTTTTTACAGAAATGGGCAGAGAGTACTGGTACGGAATTCAAAGTTATCCAAGATATTGGATCTGGGATAAATTTCAAACGGAAAGGACTTCAAATGATTCTTGACGACTGTGTTCAAAAATCAGTAGGAAGTGTTGTAGTCGCTCATCGTGATAGGTTATCACGTTTTGCGTTTGATCTCTTAGAAACGATGATAAAAAAAAGCTGGTGGAACAATTACCGTTATAGAAGACCAAGGTAATACGTCTTCTGAGCAAGAACTCCGGAAATCAAGTCCAAAACCTTAAACACAGTAATACGTAATTATTAACTCAATACTACTTTTTACGAAACTTGCACATCAAGCAGTCGGTTACTTGGATCTCATTTTCCATTCTGCCACGATGGAAACACCGTCGTCAAGTACAAGCTTCCGCCCTCCAGACGAGATCGTCCCTGACTCGCAGTCCGACAACGAGAGCCAAGATCTGATAAGTCGTGCTCGACTTTATGACGAAATCGTCCCGGACTCTCAAGACAGTACTTCGTCGGACGTACTTCTTCCACCGAAGCGTCAGCGTCGACACGTGACCTGGTCTACACTGCATGCTCGCATTCGAGACGCCATGCAGCAAGTGCGCGTGCTCATTTTTGTGCATACAAGTGACCCGAAGATTTGTCTGAGCGTCCGGGTGTGCGCTGTGATGCGCTGGAAGAAGATTGCGTGGACGGCGTTGCTTCGAACACCTACAACACGCCCAAGTGATTTGGAGAAGAGCTTGCAAGCACTACAAACGTTTACGAAGGAAAACATTGTTCAAGACGGATACGTTGACAACATGCTTGCTTGCGTCGCTGCTCACGTGCTATGTGGCCACGTCAGTGAATATCGTCCACTTATTGCTAAACTATCTCTCTCACGAGTTGACCGGGTCATGCAAGTGTTTGATAGTACACGTCTTGGAACTCTGGATCAGGCTGAAGACGTGTTGCGTCCGAAACCGTGGTTCCGTTTCCAAACGCAGACAAACGAGATGCGTGAGCTACATTCGTTACAAGATTTCAACGACTTTGACCATACCAACAAGTGGTCAACAAATCAAGCCAAACATGAGCAAAAGATTGACGCTTTCGACACCAGAGCGCAGCGGGCGCAAGAAGTTTCGAATCTCACAAGCACGATCAACATTTTAAAGAAAGATGAAAAGCTTCACGCGGACGACATTGAGTCAGCCTCTGCGCTGCGCAAGGAAATGAGTTCCAAGGACAAGCTGATGATCCGACGTATGCGAAAGTATCAACTCTATCCAACCGCCGACCAGCGCAAACAGCTCCACAAGTTCATGGGAACCTGTCGCTGGACGTACAACCAGGCCGTAGCGCATTTTCGCAAGACCAACGTGTCGAGCGCGCAAACACTGAGAGATCTCTACGTCACGGAGAAATCACGAAAGAAGCGAGAGTACCCTGAAGGAATGGAGGCTCCGCCAGAGTGGGCGTTTGAGACACCGAAGAACTTCCGGTTCAACGCGCTCCGGAAGTTCGATAGCGGTGTAAAGAGTGCTTTCAGCAACAAAGCAAATGGAAACATCAGTAAGTTCAAGATCCAATTCAAGAGTCGAAAGAAAGACGGCCGCTACTTCACGTTTTGCGAGGACGCAAACAACGCTAAAATCACGTACAAAGACGGCGAGCCAAGAGCAATGTTGTCAATTTCAAAGTTGAAGAACATCCCAATCAAGTGTGAACGAGGTGTCGAAATCAACAACGAGATCCAGATCACGAACACGAATGGCTTTTGGTACGCAGTCATCCCGCAGTACGTTCGACCAAGTGAATACGTGAACCGAGGCAGAACGATAGCGCTGGACCCAGGAATGAAGGCGTTCATGACCGGGGTGGACTTGAACGGAAACGCAGTTCACATTGGTCGTGGCAACAGAGAGCACTTGGACAAATACCGGGAACGGGTTAAACTCGCCCAGCAGGAAATGTCATTCATCAAGAGTTTTCAAGGCCATCGCTCGGGGAGACAGTGGCGGGCGTTCGCGAGAGCCAAGCGAGCGTTCCACTGCGCCACCGCCAAACTGAGCAACTGCGTGAAGGAGATGCACTACCAGACGAGTGCGTACTTGACCCAGCACTACGACACCATCATCCTCCCTGTTTTCAACTCGAAGGACATGGTGAAAAAAAGTTCCACGCGCAACCACACGTTCAACAGACTGCTCCTGGGTCTCAAGCATTTTCAGTTCAGGAAACTCCTACAGGCAAAGTGCGAGCTCATGGGCAAGTCGTTGGTCGTCTGTTCCGAGATGTACTCGAGTCAGACGTGTGGCCAATGCTCAAGACTTCACCTGAGGCTTGGAAGCAGAGATGTGTTTTCATGTCCTCACTGCGAGCATGTTGCGGGTCGAGACGTCAACGCGGCGTTCACAATTCTACGGTTTGTGTGTGCAGGATCGCTGGCGGTGGACTCAATTCATCACTGACTCTTCCGCCTCTACCACTTTTTCTTTCGGGTTACAGCGAGAATCGATAGAGTTAGCTAGAAAAAGTTAGCTTTTATTAGGAAATCTGTAACGGTTGTGTAGCTCGGAGTCAGTAAGGGCCCAAGTCCCGCAGTTGTAGAGTAGAATCGGCAATACGTAGCAGTTGTAGAGGCGGAGGCGTGTAGCTTCCGAGGTCTTCGATGGACGGAGCCAAACTTTCCACATGCGGTGAAGTGCGGCGGTCGCTAAGTTCTTGCGGCGGGAGACGTCTTCGGCGTCGCCGAGGAGAGAACCTAATTTTCGCGTAATGCGCCAATCTTCATCTTTGGCACGTGTAATCCGGTTGGACTGCGCGGTTGGGCTGCGGTGAACGATGGTGTGTTCGGTCTTGGACGTGTTCATCTGGAGTGACCATTTGGCCAGGACGGCTGGGGCTTCGGTCTCGATCAGGGTAGCTATCTCAGCGCTCTGCTACCGTCATGACTAGAACTTTTGTCAGACACGAACTTTAAGATAACGGAGGAGTGTCACCTATGCTCATCAGGTCTACCTCCAAAGTGCTACATGGAAGTTGTTTTTACGTTTGGTGGGCGTCCTCTTCAGAAGCCGCAGTCGTGCCCACCAAGGATAATATTGATCTTCTTCACGAGAGGTATGAGGACACCAATGCTAGGATGATTAATCCCCGTAATCGCGTATTCTAGAAGAAGAGCTTCAGCGGCCGTGAAAATATCCTGGTTACTCTCGTGAATGGCACCTCAGCATGCCGTTGAACTGCTGAACGGATGGCTCCGGCATGGGGCTATTGAGGTGCAGAGGAACTTGTTCCACACATAATTACCGTGTCCAGTACTTGATGGCTCGATGGCGATCCACCCGCTAATGTCGGTCTGAAGCCCACTCAAGTCCGTTCTTGGAGAAGAATTGTTGAGGCTCAATGGTCTTTCTCCAGCAACGAAAGACTTAGAAACGATAACCACGCGGTCCTGCTCCGCGAAGTGATACGGTGCTTTAACGACGCCAAGTCTCGCGACACGTTGTGCGGAACTTCCCGGTTTCGTTCTCAGTAACTCCCTGCCGCTTTCCTGATAAAATCGTGAATAGCTCGCATACTCGGTTGGATCCAGCATCCTGCGCATCTTCACCATTGACTCGACTCAAATGTTCGCATCGATCGGAACAACATTCGTACTCTCTTTCCTCTTCAGCATCTTCTTCCTCTTCTTCTTTAGACTGTCGCATCGAGTAGCGTCGATTGGCTGTTGAGGGTGATAATACGAAAGTTTACGGCTTGAGTCGTGTCAAGCTCGTCAAAAGCTTTAAACTCCTGATCGACCTGATGATGAATGTGATATCGAGAGCATCCTGGTCTGTTCGTAGCTGTACATCATGAGTTGCTTTCGAACCAAACGAATGGAGACTCCAGTGGGGCCTGCAGCTTCTGTACGCGAAAAATCGCTACTCTCTGGCTCCAGCTCCGAAGAGCAAGTGCTTAAGACCCGGGACTTACGTGTGCAGCGTTAACATGTTGACGTGGGCTTTGTACTCCTTCCACGGAGCCTTCGGGATTCGGTCCAAGTACCCTTTTGACATTATGCGCGTCATGGCTGCTGAAGCTTAACTGTGCAGCCTTGGCAATAATTAACCCGATATCATCCGGGTGCATACGCTCATCGCCATCTTCATCAGTAGCGAAATGTCGTTCTTCCGTCTCCATGGAGTCCATGGATCCTTCCTCCTCCTCCTCCTCCCCGTCAGGTTTCTTGTTGCTCCTCCGAAAAGCTGCAAATAACAACAGTTCCGATTGCCCACGAAAACTAAATCGAATCGATAACCCCACGGGCAAATACACAAGAGTGGATAGCAAACAATTCGAGAGATATCTATTATTCGCTTTAAAATCACACATTGCTTGTTCAGGACTCGACATTTTCGCAGAAGAAATGGTTACTAGTTCTTGCCCGCGTTCAACACCGCCATTTTTGCTGCCGCAATAGCGCTCTTGTCTTTACTCATGAGCGCGTCGCGCAAGGCAAGCAAAGCGCTTGCCTTTTCCTGCGAGACCCTTGATTGACCCATAGCCACCGACGCCCAAGAAGTACCCCACCCTTTAGCGTATTTCTCAAGCTTCGACACTTGTGAGGCGGACAAAGGGCTGCGTTCCTCCAAGTTCTCTTCGTCCTCAACAGCGAAACCACGTTCCTCGGCGTCCAGGGAGTCTTCGGACTCGTCTTCTTCCTCCTTGAAGAGCTTGTTGTTGCTCCTCAGAAGGCGCTGGCTCGGACTACCGCGCACCACCTTGGAGATCTTGGCCTGGTTGGAAGTGGCAGCAGCAAACGTGTCGCTTGCGAAAAGGAAGGACGCTACGGCAACCACCAGAACTTGAGAGAGACGCATGGCGTTTGTTGTTTGGCTTGAGGGCTTGAGCAGACGAAAGAAAGTTGCAAAGTGGGGATCGAGCTGCCCCATGCCAAAGACGTCCTATCGCCACAATGTCTGCTGCACGGCATTGGCAACGTCGTTGCGATACGGGATTATCATGGGATTATCACGAGTCGTTGGCCGACACAGTGGCCAGGTTACATGTTGTACAGTAATCCCTTGATAATATTCGGACAGCTACTCTTAGGAAGCAGATGTACTGCCACACAGCACAAAGATAACCAATGGTTTACTTATTGATTACATTTAAATACACTTGATTTTAGTATAGATTGTGGGCGATCGATCTGAAAGCACCGGAACAGAGAACATACTGGTCTGATCTTTTTGTCGTACTAAGCTTAGTACAGTACTGTATTATTGATGCGACCGCGGCAGGTGTTGCAGTACAACAGATGACCACTCTGCTTCGATTTGTAAAACAATTTGCCTTGAGACAATTCGTCATGTATGTATGTATGTATGTAAACGCGTTTCGCGAGCCGTCTTGCCACAGGAGTGGCTCAACTTCCGCATGCGTCGGGTTATCTCTCATTCTCTACGTTTCTCTCTTCTCTCGGCCAGAGTCCATTAAGCGGCGCGTACGCTATAAGCGCTTCTGTTAAATCCCTCCAGGCAGCACGATCCTGTGCGCATAGGCGGAGGAGGTACAGGTCTGGGGCACATTGAAGCCGGTGTCCAGCAGAAAGTGTCTGAAGGTCGGCATCGAGGACGATCGGTAACGTTAGTCGGTGTCTGCCTCTCCACTTGCCGGTCGTATTGGGGTTGAAAAAGGCTGCCATGAAGCGGTACGCTGGAATGCCTGCTGGTCTGCGGAGTATGTGGCCGAAAAGGCTCCATCGGCTGTGAAGCAAGTGAAATCGGAGTGGCTGGGTCTTGGTACGGTCGTAGAGCTTGTCCGTGCTCGCGACTGGTGCGCCGCAATTGGGACCAGTCGCTGATCGCGACAGTCGTCGAGCAATACCAGTGCCTGAAGGATGCAGACCCGTGCTACTTCAACGAGCACGATAAGTGCCGCTATGAGGTGACAGCGATCTA
This sequence comes from Phytophthora pini, assembly GCA_023611945.1. Classification (NCBI taxonomy): domain Eukaryota; phylum Oomycota; class Peronosporomycetes; order Peronosporales; family Peronosporaceae; genus Phytophthora; species Phytophthora pini. The sequence continues at coordinate 14,082 of JALKBV010000035.1, forward strand.
CCCGATAACCGACCGCAAGTACAAGTTCGACATTAACAAGGAGCGGCGCTCCGCCTGGTACCTCAAGCAGAAGAAGCAAGACGACGCGGCAGCCGGCAAGGCATGCCCAACGGCACCTACGCCTACCGCAAGGAGCTGTACGAGCAAGCGGCGGAAGACTTTGCTTTATTTGAAGGCAGACTCGCCAAAGTGCAGTTCGACGACCTCAGCAAGGACGGGGTCCCTTTGCGAGGACGCATCGTGCAGATCGGCCGGGACTACAGCTTTGACTAAGGAAGTCGAATGTATTTGAAACACACAAAAAAGGCTATAACTGTTGAATTACTGTGTAATGTCTACTGTTATTTCCTACCTTTTTCTTACAAACTATAACAAAACTTATTGTAAGAAATGGTAAAAGACAAATTCGTCTCGATAGCTGAAGCAAGTCAACTGACTGGAGTTGGTCAGCAATGTCTACGTCGTTTGTTTGATAAAGGCGTTCTTGATGGCTATAGAATGCCTTTTGGTCAAAGACGTTTTAGTGTAGACTCTCTTCAACAATTTTGCGGACTTCGACCTAGTACTAAGATCAATTATCTTTATGCGCGAGTTTCCTCTAAAAAGCAGTCGGATGACCTAGAACGTCAGGTAACGTTTTTACAGAAATGGGCAGAGAGTACTGGTACGGAATTCAAAGTTATCCAAGATATTGGATCTGGGATAAATTTCAAACGGAAAGGACTTCAAATGATTCTTGACGACTGTGTTCAAAAATCAGTAGGAAGTGTTGTAGTCGCTCATCGTGATAGGTTATCACGTTTTGCGTTTGATCTCTTAGAAACGATGATAAAAAAAGCTGGTGGAACAATTACCGTTATAGAAGACCAAGGTAATACGTCTTCTGAGCAAGAACTCCGGAAATCAAGTCCAAAACCTTAAACACAGTAATACGTAATTATTAACTCAATACTACTTTTTACGAAACTTGCACATCAAGCAGTCGGTTACTTGGATCTCATTTTCCATTCTGCCACGATGGAAACACCGTCGTCAAGTACAAGCTTCCGCCCTCCAGACGAGATCGTCCCTGACTCGCAGTCCGACAACGAGAGCCAAGATCTGATAAGTCGTGCTCGACTTTATGACGAAATCGTCCCGGACTCTCAAGACAGTACTTCGTCGGACGTACTTCTTCCACCGAAGCGTCAGCGTCGACACGTGACCTGGTCTACACTGCATGCTCGCATTCGAGACGCCATGCAGCAAGTGCGCGTGCTCATTTTTGTGCATACAAGTGACCCGAAGATTTGTCTGAGCGTCCGGGTGTGCGCTGTGATGCGCTGGAAGAAGATTGCGTGGACGGCGTTGCTTCGAACACCTACAACACGCCCAAGTGATTTGGAGAAGAGCTTGCAAGCACTACAAACGTTTACGAAGGAAAACATTGTTCAAGACGGATACGTTGACAACATGCTTGCTTGCGTCGCTGCTCACGTGCTATGTGGCCACGTCAGTGAATATCGTCCACTTATTGCTAAACTATCTCTCTCACGAGTTGACCGGATCATGCAAGTGTTTGATAGTACACGTCTTGGAACTCTGGATCAGGCTGAAGACGTGTTGCGTCCGAAACCGTGGTTCCGTTTCCAAACGCAGACAAACGAGATGCGTGAGCTACATTCGTTACAAGATTTCAACGACTTTGACCATACCAACAAGTGGTCAACAAATCAAGCCAAACATGAGCAAAAGATTGACGCTTTCGACACCAGAGCGCAGCGGGCGCAAGAAGTTTCGAATCTCACAAGCACGATCAACATTTTAAAGAAAGATGAAAAGCTTCACGCGGACGACATTGAGTCAGCCTCTGCGCTGCGCAAGGAAATGAGTTCCAAGGACAAGCTGATGATCCGACGTATGCGAAAGTATCAACTCTATCCAACCGCCGACCAGCGCAAACAGCTCCACAAGTTCATGGGAACCTGTCGCTGGACGTACAACCAGGCCGTAGCGCATTTTCGCAAGACCAACGTGTCGAGCGCGCAAACACTGAGAGATCTCTACGTCACGGAGAAATCACGAAAGAAGCGAGAGTACCCTGAAGGAATGGAGGCTCCGCCAGAGTGGGCGTTTGAGACACCGAAGAACTTCCGGTTCAACGCGCTCCGGAAGTTCGATAGCGGTGTAAAGAGTGCTTTCAGCAACAAAGCAAATGGAAACATCAGTAAGTTCAAGATCCAATTCAAGAGTCGAAAGAAAGACGGCCGCTACTTCACGTTTTGCGAGGACGCAAACAACGCTAAAATCACGTACAAAGACGGCGAGCCAAGAGCAATGTTGTCAATTTCAAAGTTGAAGAACATCCCAATCAAGTGTGAACGAGGTGTCGAAATCAACAACGAGATCCAGATCACGAACACGAATGGCTTTTGGTACGCAGTCATCCCGCAGTACGTTCGACCAAGTGAATACGTGAACCGAGGCAGAACGATAGCGCTGGACCCAGGAATGAAGGCGTTCATGACCGGGGTGGACTTGAACGGAAACGCAGTTCACATTGGTCGTGGCAACAGAGAGCACTTGGACAAATACCGGGAACGGGTTAAACTCGCCCAGCAGGAAATGTCATTCATCAAGAGTTTTCAAGGCCATCGCTCGGGGAGACAGTGGCGGGCGTTCGCGAGAGCCAAGCGAGCGTTCCACTGCGCCACCGCCAAACTGAGCAACTGCGTGAAGGAGATGCACTACCAGACGAGTGCGTACTTGACCCAGCACTACGACACCATCATCCTCCCTGTTTTCAACTCGAAGGACATGGTGAAAAAAAGTTCCACGCGCAACCACACGTTCAACAGACTGCTCCTGGGTCTCAAGCATTTTCAGTTCAGGAAACTCCTACAGGCAAAGTGCGAGCTCATGGGCAAGTCGTTGGTCGTCTGTTCCGAGATGTACTCGAGTCAGACGTGTGGCCAATGCTCAAGACTTCACCTGAGGCTTGGAAGCAGAGATGTGTTTTCATGTCCTCACTGCGAGCATGTTGCGGGTCGAGACGTCAACGCGGCGTTCACAATTCTACGGTTTGTGTGTGCAGGATCGCTGGCGGTGGACTCAATTCATCACTGACTCTTCCGCCTCTACCACTTTTTCTCTCGGGTCACAGCGAGAATCGATAGAGTTAGCTAGAAAAAGTTAGCTTTTATTAGGAAATCTGTAACGGTACATATTTTTATGAAATGTCCCCTGAACACTCAATTTTGTGTGGACCACATAAGCAACTGTGCTTACACAAAACTCAAATTTTTGCGCGCCAAAAAAGCAATCAGACCATGGACCAAGAACTGGCAGTGCTGCGCGCTCGTCTGGCAGATGCCGACAAACGGGTGGCGGAAGCCGACAAGCGAGCAACGGAAGCCGATAAACGATCAGCGGAAGCAAAGGAGCAGGTGAAGGAAGCAAAAGAGGACGTAAAGGACGCAAGAAAGCATGCCGATAAGCGGGTGGCCGATGCCGACAAGCGGGTGGCCGATGCAAGAGAGGATGCTAATAAGGCACACGATCGGCTGATGAACTTCGGTAAATATGCGCTCCGCTTGTCGGGAAAGACGAAACGCGACACCGCTCCTGCCTTGCAGTCTGCTGCTAATGCCTTCCGGGAGAACAGCCACATCACATACGGCTGTCGGGGGCGTGTGCTGGAAGGTCCTTCGAAAGCCATCTTCCAGTTCGAAGTCGGCGAGCGGTGGGACGTGGCCTCCATCATAAACGCCCCGATCGAGGAGTACGTTCAGCGGGGAACAAAGTCCCGCCCTATAACGGACTACAAGATCACAAGCAGTCCGAGCTTGCTGTGCGAGAGCTGCGTGGGGAACGTGATGGAGCACTGGGTCAGCGTCAAGGCAAAGCACGCCGAACAGGTACATACAATGTCTGAAAAGCCCTTAAAAAAACGCCGGCGCTGTTAGCCAACGTCTATTATTTTTTTTGCTGTTTGTCTGTTTGTCGAGTTTGTAGAAGATCAAAGTCACTTGGTGGTCGGACGATAACCGAATCCGACTGACGAGAGACGAGGAAAGTTCAGAGGCCATCAAAGCATACCGAACCCTTCTCTAGGAGTTTGTCGGGATCATCGAGCAGACGTTCACTGGGATTGCAGGAGCTTGGGATGAGCCTTGATGAGGTTAAGGAGGAGATTGCGACAAGCTGGACAGGCGTTTCCGCAGGGCAGTTCGTGCGATTGAACATTTATAGCTGAAAAAACTTTGTCAATCTACTGCTGCGACGTCACTTCCGCCGTACGAGAAGAAGACGAGCACTGTAAAGCTGGAGCAGTGGAGAAGCGAGCCGAGCGAATACACGTGTAACCGCTGATCTCTCTTGAAAAAAAAACTAAAATAAGATATAAAAATGTCAGATAACTTATCCGTCTATTCGGAAGGCGCCAAGCGCATGGTTGCAGAGGGGAAGGAGGCTATCAGTAAGATCATAGCGCACATGGCCCAGATGAAGACCGCGCTGGACGATATGTCCCCGGCGGAGAGGAAGAGCGCCGTGCTGAAGTTCGAGCCGGCAAAAAACTTCAACCAGGTGCACCCAATCGTGTTCCAGTATCTGGTCGTGGAAAGAGTGTTCAACGCGCGGGCATTCAAGCGGTACGTGATGGCCGTGTTCGGTAAACCCAAAAGCAAGGAGGCCGACGCGAAGATGCGCGAAGACCGTCGGTACATGTTCCACTACAAAAACGCGCAACACGCGCTGTACTACAAGTACCTGCTCGCGGACGCCAACCCGAACGTTAACGCCAACAAGATCCACAGCATGTACGATGAGATGGTGAAGGTGCTGAACGACCAGACCGACCGCATGCTCGCCACGTACAAGGAGGCCGAAGAGCGCGCGAAGTTAAACGAAAAGCGCTTCGACGAGGAGAAGCGCCGCGACATCGTCGAGCTGCTCAAGAGTGAAGTGTTGGGGCTCGGGCAGACGTAGATAAAAAAACATCGTGGATAGAGAAAGTATCCACCCAGGTATCCAGACTGGATATTGCAAGGTATGACATTTTCAGTGCTCTCTATAATAGATCGGGAGCTCGAGGAGCGAGTGCCGGCGAACTACCAGACTTCACCGCACTTGCCTGGTAAATCCCTTTAGCGTACGTCTTCAACAGAGTCGGCACATCCTTTTTTGCCTGAGAGCCGCCGATCGAGTAGTTGACGTCGGTAGTCACCACCCCGCCGATTGAATAGTCGACGTTTGTTGTGATAGCGCCGTGGATAACATCAGGGGACGTCACCATTCCGCTACCCACCTTTGTCGTCGGCTGCTCGAGGTCTTCTTGGTCTTCTTTATCGCGATGCCTTACACTGACCTCAAACAAATCACTCAAATCCACTGTCGTGTCCTCCTCGTATTTCTTTGTCTTTTGGGGAGGCTTTGGCGGGTGCGTCGTGGTGACCGCCTCGCCGGCGCGGTTAAAAAACTCCATGGGTGTCCCCGCACCATAAACGGTCTGGATGAAGCTTTCCAAAACAAGGTCGGTCATGGTGTATTACAGGTTTCAGCAGAAATGTCACCTTATAGAAATGCTAGCTAAAGCTTCCGTTACAGATTTCCTAATAAAAGCTAACTTTTTCTAGCTAACTTTATCGATTCTCGCTGTAACCCGAGAGAAAAAGTGGTAGAGGCGGAAGAGTCAGTGATGAATTGAGTCCACCGCCAGCGATCCTGCACACACAAACCGTAGAATTGTGAACGCCGCGTTGACGTCTCGACCCGCAACATGCTCGCAGTGAGGACATGAAAACACATCTCTGCTTCCAAGCCTCAGGTGAAGTCTTGAGCATTGGCCACACGTCTGACTCGAGTACATCTCGGAACAGACGACCAACGACTTGCCCATGAGCTCGCACTTTGCCTGTAGGAGTTTCCTGAACTGAAAATGCTTGAGACCCAGGAGCAGTCTGTTGAACGTGTGGTTGCGCGTGGAACTTTTTTTCACCATGTCCTTCGAGTTGAAAACAGGGAGGATGATGGTGTCGTAGTGCTGGGTCAAGTACGCACTCGTCTGGTAGTGCATCTCCTTCACGCAGTTGCTCAGTTTGGCGGTGGCGCAGTGGAACGCTCGCTTGGCTCTCGCGAACGCCCGCCACTGTCTCCCCGAGCGATGGCCTTGAAAACTCTTGATGAATGACATTTCCTGCTGGGCGAGTTTAACCCGTTCCCGGTATTTGTCCAAGTGCTCTCTGTTGCCACGACCAATGTGAACTGCGTTTCCGTTCAAGTCCACCCCGGTCATGAACGCCTTCATTCCTGGGTCCAGCGCTATCGTTCTGCCTCGGTTCACGTATTCACTTGGTCGAACGTACTGCGGGATGACTGCGTACCAAAAGCCATTCGTGTTCGTGATCTGGATCTCGTTGTTGATTTCGACACCTCGTTCACACTTGATTGGGATGTTCTTCAACTTTGAAATTGACAACATTGCTCTTGGCTCGCCGTCTTTGTACGTGATTTTAGCGTTGTTTGCGTCCTCGCAAAACGTGAAGTAGCGGCCGTCTTTCTTTCGACTCTTGAATTGGATCTTGAACTTACTGATGTTTCCATTTGCTTTGTTGCTGAAAGCACTCTTTACACCGCTATCGAACTTCCGGAGCGCGTTGAACCGGAAGTTCTTCGGTGTCTCAAACGCCCACTCTGGCGGAGCCTCCATTCCTTCAGGGTACTCTCGCTTCTTTCGTGATTTCTCCGTGACGTAGAGATCTCTCAGTGTTTGCGCGCTCGACACGTTGGTCTTGCGAAAATGCGCTACGGCCTGGTTGTACGTCCAGCGACAGGTTCCCATGAACTTGTGGAGCTGTTTGCGCTGGTCGGCGGTTGGATAGAGTTGATACTTTCGCATACGTCGGATCATCAGCTTGTCCTTGGAACTCATTTCCTTGCGCAGCGCAGAGGCTGACTCAATGTCGTCCGCGTGAAGCTTTTCATCTTTCTTTAAAATGTTGATCGTGCTTGTGAGATTCGAAACTTCTTGCGCCCGCTGCGCTCTGGTGTCGAAAGCGTCAATCTTTTGCTCATGTTTGGCTTGATTTGTTGACCACTTGTTGGTATGGTCAAAGTCGTTGAAATCTTGTAACGAATGTAGCTCACGCATCTCGTTTGTCTGCGTTTGGAAACGGAACCACGGTTTCGGACGCAACACGTCTTCAGCCTGATCCAGAGTTCCAAGACGTGTACTATCAAACACTTGCATGATCCGGTCAACTCGTGAGAGAGATAGTTTAGCAATAAGTGGACGATATTCACTGACGTGGCCACATAGCACGTGAGCAGCGACGCAAGCAAGCATGTTGTCAACGTATCCGTCTTGAACAATGTTTTCCTTCGTAAACGTTTGTAGTGCTTGCAAGCTCTTCTCCAAATCACTTGGGCGTGTTGTAGGTGTTCGAAGCAACGCCGTCCACGCAATCTTCTTCCAGCGCATCACAGCGCACACCCGGACGCTCAGACAAATCTTCGGGTCACTTGTATGCACAAAAATGAGCACGCGCACTTGCTGCATGGCGTCTCGAATGCGAGCATGCAGTGTAGACCAGGTCACGTGTCGACGCTGACGCTTCGGTGGAAGAAGTACGTCCGACGAAGTACTGTCTTGAGAGTCCGGGACGATTTCGTCATAAAGTCGAGCACGACTTATCAGATCTTGGCTCTCGTTGTCGGACTGCGAGTCAGGGACGATCTCGTCTGGAGGGCGGAAGCTTGTACTTGACGACGGTGTTTCCATCGTGGCAGAATGGAAAATGAGATCCAAGTAACCGACTGCTTGATGTGCAAGTTTCGTAAAAAGTAGTATTGAGTTAATAATTACGTATTACTGTGTTTAAGGTTTTGGACTTGATTTCCGGAGTTCTTGCTCAGAAGACGTATTACCTTGGTCTTCTATAACGGTAATTGTTCCACCAGCTTTTTTTATCATCGTTTCTAAGAGATCAAACGCAAAACGTGATAACCTATCACGATGAGCGACTACAACACTTCCTACTGATTTTTGAACACAGTCGTCAAGAATCATTTGAAGTCCTTTCCGTTTGAAATTTATCCCAGATCCAATATCTTGGATAACTTTGAATTCCGTACCAGTACTCTCTGCCCATTTCTGTAAAAACGTTACCTGACGTTCTAGGTCATCCGACTGCTTTTTAGAGGAAACTCGCGCATAAAGATAATTGATCTTAGTACTAGGTCGAAGTCCGCAAAATTGTTGAAGAGAGTCTACACTAAAACGTCTTTGACCAAAAGGCATTCTATAGCCATCAAGAACGCCTTTATCAAACAAACGACGTAGACATTGCTGACCAACTCCAGTCAGTTGACTTGCTTCAGCTATCGAGACGAATTTGTCTTTTACCATTTCTTACAATAAGTTTTGTTATAGTTTGTAAGAAAAAGGTAGGAAATAACAGTAGACATTACACAGTAATTCAACAGTTATAGCCTTGTGTGGCGTTTGCGCGCAAACATCGTCATCGATACATGTGAACGCATGCGAGAACATCTGTATTACTGATGGCACTGAGAATGTCCTACTGGTCCCTATGCCTGAATATGTGTATGTGGCTGGCTACGCAACCCTGCAGCGCGTACGCTGCAAGCCTTTCCAAACCACCTTTTTTTTCAATCTACGCTAGCGCCGCTACAGTCCTCGTCGAAATGCTCTGAGCCGTCTCGCTCCGTGCTTGCCCTTCAGCCCGCTCTTGAGCAGTTCCAGCATATTCCTCGCGGCGTTAACGTCTCGATTCCAGAAGTTGGCCTTGCATCCACTGTTGGTACAGCGCAAGACGTTTCTAGTGCCTCGGAGAACGATCTTCCGGCAGACCAGCTTCGGGTTCTTGAACTTGGCCATCTCGGCGATCTCCTTGACTTCCTTTGGAGACGGATTAGACTTGGTTCGCACGTCCACTTCGTCGCGTCTCCTCTTGATGTTGTTGAAGAGACGAGCTTGTTTCAGATGTTGATGGCAGTGAGAGCACGTGATGCTCGTACGGTATTCGTCCATAGGGATGACAGTAGCTCTCTTCTTCAACGCCTCGACGAATCCCTTGACCGGTCCCGTGGCGTGACCCTTGATCCCATCCCTTCGACTCCAGTCTCCATAAGCGATGCAAACCTGCTTGCTGGCTTTGGGAACAAGTCGTTGCGCCAGAGTATCCAACGCCTTCATCTTGGCGCGGTCCTGTGTGAACCGCCAACGCAAGAAGGACTGCTTGGCACTGAATGCAAGCAAGAACCGCAAGTGCATCCAGAGGAACTGGAGATGACTCCAGTAGACGTCGTAGCTCGCAGTCTTGAACGAGGGCATTGACCGGATGACGCTGGCGTACCACGGCTCTCGTTTCTTGAGGTTTTCGTTGTAGAATCGGAAGTCGTTCATCCTAGCCAGGTGTCGGTACTCTCGAGTCGATATCTCCGCGACTCGCTCCTTCCTCTCCTTTCGACGAGCTCTGGCGCGTTGACGTTGTTTGTGGACGGACCGACGGCGTGTGCGAGTTGGAATATGACCGACTGACACGGCAGTGACGAAAGACCGCATGCCAGGATCGATGCCGATGAAGACGTCGGGCGAATACCCTGGACCGAGCTTGAACAACTCCTTGGCGAACGTGTCCTCTTCCGCAATCTCTTCCGGGGTCTCCACCTTCTTCTTGGGTTTCTTGCTGTTGACTGGAGCTGCAGACCCATCGTTCTTCTTCTGTTTCTTCTTCGACGTCTGCTTCTTCTTCGCGACAACAGAGACCGTAGTTACAGGTCGTATCATGGTGATCGACGCTCCGTACCCGTTGGTCTTGATTTCGTTTGCAAACCTGCGGTTCCGTGTCTCGAACTGGTCAATATCGAAAACCTTCCGAAGGATTTGCTGACGTTGTTGCTGGAATGTCTTTTTTTCGAAAGGCAGTCGGTCAACTTCTGGCAACTCGGTCTCCATGAACTCCTTGACCTTGGGATCGTGAATCAAACGAGCAAAGAGACCGAACAGGGTCGAACCATTCAGCTTGACGTACAGGCCTTGATATGATGTCGAAACTGGCAACAAAGAGTACACTCGGGCTCCTTTTTGGTTCGGATGTGCGTTTACAAACTCTTCCATGAAAGTCAACATATCCCACAGCTTGTAAAGGAAGTGTGCGCTGTTCGCTCGGAGTTGCCACTGCCAGGGAACGATCTTCAACCACTCGCGTAACTCTTTCTCAACGGGGTCGCTGGTCTCGTCCCACTCCGTCCACACCTTGACCATCTTGCCCGTGAGGTTGCCATCGTCGTCTTCTTCAGGCGTCGACTTCACGCGATAGCAGCTCTCTACCAGCTTCTTCGTCTGTCTGTATGGGAGCTCCAGCTTGCCTTCTTCCGCGTACTTGAAACGGATGTACTGATGCAACCGTCTTCGGAAGTGTAAAGCGATCATATTGAGAGCGTTGATTGACATGAGCTTGGCGATTTCGTTGACCATAGCTCCGACATTTTCCACGACCTCAGACTGATACGACGCCAAGTATTCACGACCCGCCCAGTATCACTGGCAAGTCTTGTGGAAGGCCTTGTACTTGGTCTCTGCCTTCGGCCGATCCCGTGTCTCAATGTTGCCCAGCGTAGCAACACAGCATCGATAGAAGAACATCTGTTCGATCACGGGCATCTCGTCCTTCTCCTTCAGACAACGCAGGACGTGTAAGTTGGCCAGATGCCAGCCTTCCAGCTGAACTTGCTTCATGACCACACAGACTCTCTTGATCTCGTCGACCAGCCACGGCAGTCTGCAAATGCGGGTAAGCTTGCAGATCACACTGGAATGGACGTTCTTCACACTCTCCTTCCGTTGATATGTCGACGGTGGAGTAGGCTCTTGGACAGGAGTTGACAGTTGGGAGAGCTCTTCGATTACAGCCGCCACGTCGTCGTTGTCTCCAGTCTTCTCCTCGTCACCGTCGGGATCTTGCGTCTCACCCACCGTCTCGAATGGCGGAAAGCATGCGTCGGGGTCTTGGCTCTCCTCGACCACATCCCAGTCGTCCGGGTAGTCGTTTTTCTTGCGCTTGCGCCTCATGGTCGAAATGACGAAGTGGGAAACGGCCGGCGACAAAAAGCCTTGTGAGCGTCAACCAATCACTCGTTGTATTACTTTTTGTAGAGCCAAGTGCAACAACTGCTCATTCAACCAATGATCGAGCACTTGCGGAACATGCCTCTACAAACAGCTGGCGTGAGAGCCCGAATCGCGCATTGGATACTTTTGTGGAGAACTTCTGGCGACCGAGGCGCGGACCTGTTCACGTGCGTGCGAATGAAGTTGAAACAGAGCTCCACTGAGTTCAGCTGGGGCGAGTACGGAGATAGGTAGACCAAATCCATGTCCTTGGAGTCCGCCAGCTCAACAATTGTTGTCTTGCCCTGCTTCACGAGGACATGCGATGCGTGGTGCGTAGCGCAGTTGTCTAGCAAGACGAGGGAGTCCCCTCTCAATCCACTGAGAAACGTGTGGAAACGCACAGAATCCACCGAACCTTGCATCAGTCTCCAGTCTACAACTCCATCGGGAGAAGCTGCCAGGATGAGCGAGTGCATCCGACCACGAGCGCTAGGTCTTTTCACGACAGCTGGCTGACCTCGGTAACTCCAAGCGTATTGTCGAGAGTGATTGAGGAAGAAGCCGGCCTCGTCCAGCGCGATCCAAGGTTTGGCGGAGTCGCGAGGCAGTCCTGTTAGGAAAGCCCGTTGACGTTCACGACTCGCTTCGTGGTATGCCTTTGCCGCCTTCTTGAACGACAGTCTGTGGCGGTGAAGGATGCGACCAAGCGTTCTCACAGAAACGCAGACGTCAAAGATCTCAGCGACGAAAGCGACGCCGTCGCGCAGTCGACTCGTGTTCTGAACGAGGAAGAACTCCACAACCTGTTTCTCTTGATCAGGGGTGAGCTTCCGCCGGTTGTCTCGGTTGAGAGGCCGTGTCGAACAAGACTCTCCTCTCATCCATCTTTGAACAGTCCGAACACATACATCAAGGGCGTGTGCGATCTGGGCGAGCGTGAATCCTTTGGTTCGAAGACGAGAACACACATTTCGATCTGCTTGTGTTTTCATGCTATACATTTTCAAAAAAAGAGAAAGTGGACATTATCGGCGCCCCGCCTAATAAAATGTATGTATGAAAAAAAGATATTGAGGTGGGTGACATTTCTGCTGAAACCCGTAGTATATACACACATTTTTTGCCAACAAGCCGTTCGGATCTATTCTCGAAGCCTCAGCGGTGCTGAACGAGCTGCTACAGCCCGCGGGCTACCGCCGCGACCAGATCGACGACCTCGCCGTGTGGGACTTTCTCGACTACAAACAGGCCAGCATCCGAGAACCCACCAACATCCACCTTTTGGCCGTGAAGAAGGCGCTGCTGTACGCGATCCCGGTCGTCGCGCCCGCGAAGAAGCACCGAGGCATCGCACTCACCAGTGCCGTGGCGAGCCCGGCAATGTGGTACGACGACGCCACCGACAAGGTCGGCACCGCCGGACTGGCGCCGGGGGACAAGTTCCGCCTGCTCGGGTTCGCCTTCCCGCCGCGGCTCGTAAACCACCTGGGCATCGACGTCTTCGCGTGCAAGTACTTCTACAAGCTCCCGGCAGGGTACACGCCGGGCGCCGTGGACATATCCAGGCTGGACGGCGTGACCGCGCGCAGCGACCCCCGCCTGGGGACCGTCTTCCTCATCCAGCCCACCCACTACGAGCGCGTGGAGCTCTTCAACGCCATCAACCAAGTTATCGCGGATAACCTCGACCCGGCGCTGCTGCCGGCGCAGGTAGGCGTCGCGAAGACGCCCCAGCAGCAGCATCCGGCGCCCAGCGTCGAGCGGATGCCGCCCTTCGCGGCGCATGCCTACCTGCCGAAGCTCAACTCCGTGCTCGCCCGCGAGGTGGACGGCACGTTCTCCTGCGCCCTCTACGAGGCGCTGCTGCGGACCTCGAGCTGGGACCTCTACGACCAAATCCGGCTGTTCGGCTTTGACTCGGGGCAGATCGGCGAGCAGCTCCAGCACCTCGCCTACGTCAAGGAGCAGACGACGAATGTGCGGCGCAACGCGCGCGACGCCATCCGCGAGCAGCTGGTCGCCGCCCGCGCCGAGAAAATCGCCCGCGCCCACTTCCCGCACTACTTCGACTACACCGACCACCGCGCATTGTTCGTGCGCTTCAACACGTTCACGATCGCGAAGGTCCCGCAGCCCGACCGCGGGAAGATCCAGATCTTGCTGGACAAAAGCATGGGTGCGCAAGACGCGCAGCTGAGCCGGCGGTGCGAGCACGTGCCCTACCTGCAGGCCTTCCTGCGCGACCGAAGCGGCGCCCAGGCCTTCAAGCAGCTGGAGCTGTTCATCTGCGACCAGTCGCAGGACGGCACGCATAGCTGCTGAATGTGTGCCCAGCCGCTCGTGTGCGAACACGAGGTCGAGGGCGAAGGGAGCTGCACAAGGACGCGGCCGATGGCGGAGACCCCGCCTTCAAGGCGCAGCGCAAGATCGTGCACAAGTACGCCCTCGTGAGCCAACGCGGCGGCAAGGACGCCACAACAGAGTCGCTGTACACGTACTACTGCCGGTTCTGCGGCGGCGAGCTGGGCAAGTCTGCGGACGCCGTGCAGGCGGGCCGGATCACGTGGTCCAGCGGCGCAAGCGAGATCGACGGCGACGAGCGCATGCTGTTCACCTTCGTGGCGTCGACCGTGCGGGCGTACGCCCGGCCGACCACGATCCCCGTCGGCCTGCGGGCGGTTACCGCGCTGCTGTTCGCCGCCGCGAAGCCGACGCTGCTGAAGCTGCTGCGCCGCGAGAAGGCTGCCGAGACGCCGCAGATGCGTTACTTTTGCACCATCCACACGCTGGCGGGGCTGCTTGCGCTGAACGTCGGCAAGATCAAGTCCGCGAAGAGCATCCTCAACACGACGGGCGAGTCGGCCTCCTCGCAGCTGAAGCGCGAGTTCGTCGCCGCGATGAAGATCGTGCACGCCAACGGGTCCTTCAAGCGGCTCGGCGTCAGCCTGGAGAAGATCAAGGCCGCGCTGGTGGCCGCCTTCCGCGTGATGAACAGCTCGCTGACCGGCGAGGCCATGCCCCTGCAGGCGACCAGCGCCCGCGACCGCCTCGCCTACGACATCCGTTCCAGCCCGCTCGCGTCCTACGCGGCCGCCATGTACCGCCGCGTCAACGGCGCCAAGAAGGCCGCGAAGGCAGACCTGCTGCGGCAGATTCTCGGCGTGGACTTGGACGCGCTCTTCGTCCGCAAAAAGACTAACAGGCCAAAGGCCGGCGCGCTGTTCAAAAACATTTTCGTGCCGGAGTTCGTCGCGCGGGCCAGCAGCGACGGCGACGACGACAGAGCCCGGTACGTCCTCGAGTCGTACCTGGACGTGGTGACGGCAGACGCCGCGACGGACAGGGAGTTCGCGACCGCGTTCGAGGCGCGGATGCGCAGGGCCGCGCGGCTGCGGCGCGAAGTCCCCGCGTGGGTGCTGCCGGCCGAAAACTCGAGGGACCACGACTTCATTCTGGACTCGGAGCAGCTCGCATTCTGTTTGAACCCGGACAGGTCCGTGCGGATGCACCGGTGGAATCCCGCGCGGAGCGGCGAGACGCTGAAGCTGGCGTGCCGGTACTGCGGACTGGACATCGCCGACGCCTCCAAGGAGAACGACGCCGCCATTCGCGACAACCTGCTGGAACAAATGCACCGCTCGTCGTTCTTCGAGTGCTACGCGCTCGCCTGCCCGGTGAAACAAGCGCACGTGTTCGAGGGCGTCGGAAGCAGCTGCAGGCAGTGCGGGGTCACCGACGAGCAGCTCAAGGCGCAAGACGTCGCGTACTACAAGAAGTATTTGGCGGCGTACCAGAAGCGCCGCAGCGGCGTCGCGGACAGCACGCTCGCCGAGATCCAGACGGTGGTGCGCCTGCCGGCCGCGGTTCAGGAGACGGAACAGGAAGAAAATGGGCTCGCCTTTCCGGCGGACCCGCTGCTGCTGGAATCGTTGGTGTCCAGCCTCGCCAAGCTGCACGGCATCCCGGACCTCGACGTGCTGGCCAAGCACACGCCCGACCTCCCGCAGGTGGAGTCGTACGTCCGCATGCTGTACTCGCACTACCTGTACGTGAAGAACCGGTCCCTCGACAGCCCCGAGCACCCAGACCCCGCGTTTTCCGAGTTCGTTCGCCGGACCTACTTCGACGGAGCGCAGCCGAAAAAAGGGGTCGAGCTGGCGGCACTGCCCGTGTATCCGGTATCCGCAGACGCGGTCGCGCTGCTGACGCGGCTGATGCAGATCTGCTACGGCTTCTCCGACGGTGCGTCCGCCGAGAACAAGGCGCTGATGAAGGTGTTGCTGACAAAGCTGGCCACGCAGCGGTCGCGGCACAAGCCGTTCAACCGCAGGAAGCTGCGCAGCGCGATGAAAGATCCCACGGAGGAGGAGGTCGACGACGACGACGAAGTAAGTAGATTAAATATGATACACGCTTGTGACATAGAGAGTGATTTAGAGGACAACGTCGACGGAGCCTTCGACTGACGAGACATCAGCGCCCGCGTCTTCTTTTCTTCCTTGGTCTGAGCTCGTCGTACACGACTGTACGCTCAGGCACCCCCTGTTTGTTCCCGGATGCCCAGTACACCACAGCGCGCGGGCTGTCCGTGGGCACCTTCTCCGCCAGCATCGGCGGCACGTAGTAGCATTCCTTGCGCGTGCCATAGTCGTTGAACGCGCCATCCAGGATCTCGACAGTGTGGCCGTCGCAAAAGGCAGCCAGATCCTTCGCCGCCTGCTCCTTCAGCTTGCCCTCGTCGGCCTCAAAGAACTCGGTGGGGTTCCCTGCGTTGACAAGTTTCAGAGCCAAGAGATCCCACGTGAGCGTGAACATTGCTACGAACACGATGACGACGAGACCAACGAAGTTTCGATACAAAAATTTTTCGGGAGAGCCGCCGCGGCTGACATTCACGCGATCAGCGCCACGAAGCGGTTGCTGCAGCCCGGTCGAGCCGATTCGGATAGGGATATTTGCCGCCGCCACGTTCGAGTCGGCGATGGACCCATCCATCCAGTAAATTTTGCGCTGCCTCTGGTAGTCGACCGCCGCGATAAGCATGATCCCATCATTGTGCCGGACAGGAACGCAGACCATGCGCGACTTCGGCCAGCGACAAGCTATCCTTCTTTCAACACGCTGCCATTGGTTGGAGGTGAAATCTACCGCGCCGATACTGCCGATTGACTGGATGTCCATCACTTGCAAAATGCTGGCGTGCAGCAGCTGCGCGTTAAAGGCCAGCAAGTTATTGACCAGCTCGTCGCCCCATCGACCATGCTTGAGTTGTCTCTTCCAGTCGAGGTTCGTAGGCACAAACTTTGCCTCCTTTATTCCCGGCTGATGCAGACTCGCATACTTGAGTGTGTTTGCCGTCTTGGACTCTTCCCCTCCGCTTTTTGTCTCTTCATCCCCGCAAGCCGCCTCTTCCCCTCCGCTTTTTGTCTCTTCATCATTGTCTTCGTCAAACCAATCATACTCTCCACCGGTTCTGGCTTCTGGTAAGCGCGGCGGATGTACGCCAGGCTCCTCATCGCCCTCTTGTCCATACTCGTACGCATCGCGATCTGGAGTTGCTGTATTCTCAGTGGCAGTGCTCGCGCTTCTTGGCCGCTGCTCTGTTGTACTTGCACTTGGCCACTGCTCGGTCGTACTTGTACTCGACTGCTGTCCTGTTGCGCTCAAGCTTGGTGGCTCAAATGGAGTTCGACATTGCCGTTCTCCTGTGATTTGACCTGAATTCAGCGGTGTTCTAGGGGCATTTTCTCCTGTGCTTTGAATTTGCAGTCCAGTGTTTAACCCTCGAATTGAACACGACGTCGGCGCCCCTTGAATTGATTTTTCTGCCGTGCCTTCTTTCGGAGATAAATCTGCTCGACAATGACTTGGCGGTAGATCTACGTCGTGGTCTGGGCTTGGCGGCGGAACTACGTCGTGGTCTGGACTTGGCGGCGGAACGACGTCGTGGTCTGGGCTTGGCGGCGGAACTACGTCGTGGTCTGGACTTGGCGGCGGAACGACGTCGTGGTCTGGGCTTGGCGGCGGAACTACACTGCGTGGACTCATAACGCCGCGGTCTGGATGCAATTGCAGCCCTCGACCTTTTGGTCGTTGCTGTTCCGCGGCCAATATGTGTGTTCCTGAAGCGACATCCCGCCGCTTCTTCTTTCCCGCCTTCTTTTTCTTCTTCTTTGCCACTTTCACCTTCTTCGCCTGCTCTGCCTCATTTTTCTTCACTGCTTCCACCTTCATCGCGAATAAAGGGTCATCGACGACCATCAGCTTCTCCAGGCTAGCCCGTATCTTGTATCTCGCCTTGATGAGCTTATTCTCGGCGTTAGGCAGGTTCTCCTTGGAGTGGATCTTCAGTATGTAGATCGTGCTGTGGCTGCACTTGGCCACCGCCCCAAACGCGGAAGCGTTCCATGCCTTTGGCTTCCCCACCTGGCCGACATTCCACTCGAGCATAGTGTCGCCAACGTGGATATGCGCGCGGACGGCCGGAGAGTTCAGCTCGTCAATGGAATCCACAACATAAGCGCCGTTATCCTCAACCACGGTGAACCCTACGCCCTCGTCGGCGAAAGCGTAGCGAAAGATGACGGTCTATAGGACATGTAAACGTCAGAACATGACACGATGGGCTGCTTTGCGGCGCTCGTACTTTGTGGGGCGCGACTTCGTCCATCTTGGGAAAAACACGAATGACCAGCTATTGGCAAAGTCGAGACCTTTTACACCTAGCCGCGCTGGAAATGACAGGCGCTTTTTTACGGACGCGTTTAAATCGTCTGTACATTTTTACGGACATCTATGCTTTTTTTACGGCACAGTAATTACGTCTGCATAGGCGGTTGGTTGGCTTGGGGCCGTGGATCAGATCACCCTTCCGTCGTATCAGTTTCTGGGAACACAGGGACGCTACGGTGACTATCGGCTGATTAGGCGTTTAAACATGTATTTACCGTTTATTTGAGACACGCGGCAGAGTAAAAAAAGGACGTATGCAGCAGCCCCAGCCAGTCCCCCTCATTTTCGAATTAGCCTCAACATGGCGGAGTTCATGACGGAGATCATCCAGCGCGGGCTGTACGTGGTCCGCCACGACCCAGGCAGCAAGGAAGCAGCCATTATCGATGACATCAAGGGGTACGTTTCAGTGCTCCCGCCGGGTGAGTGGAAGCAGTTGTACCGGAAGCCGGACAACCAAGCACTGGAGCTGTCTTCGATCAGCGGGCGCTGCCGGTACAGCATTAACGCCCAGCGAGCGGCGCAGATCAGCTCGCTTCTTTCTCGCGACTGGCGGGGCGTGTACCCGATGTCGGTGTCCCACACGTGGACGGTTGAGTCCGGCGCCGACTTGTTCCCGCACAGAGACTTCCCGATCGGCGATGGCGCCATATTTTGCAACCACGTAAACGTCCCCGCGGGCATGATAGTCGCGATGCGCACCATGGCGGTTCATCTGTACGGCTGGAACTGCCTTGTTGCGGAGGCTCACCGACACGAGAAATTCACGCTGAAGGCGGGTGACGTCTTCATCTACCGAGGTAGCATGATCTACAAGGTAGACGAGCCGGCGAGTCTGTACATGCACGCGTACCTGGAGCCGGAAAGCGCGGCGCAATTTATCACGCGCGAGATGCCCAACGCGCTGACCGAGGTGAGGATGCTGCAAAAGGCCACGCTCCCCGCTGGCACATTTTGCCCGATGGCCGGCTGCACGTACAATCCGTGGGGGTCATTGACGCGCGGCAACATTATCAAGCACTTCATGCGCAAGCACGGGCTCCGGCGGGTGACGTGGCAGGAGGAGGCGAAAGGAGGCGTTTCGATTTCCGAGCTTGTGAGTGCCAACGGCGACGGCCCTGCCGATGATGACGAATAAATTTTTGCGTGCTACTACATAGAACCAAAAAAATGTTTTCCGAGTGGACGGACCCAACAAACATCAACAACTACTACGCTGATGTCGAGCGCTTATTCAAGCTAGGAGGCGTCGCCAGCTCACCTCCAGCAGCAGCAACCGCAGCGCCGGTCAAGCAAGGGTTTGAAGCTACACCAAGTCCAATATTTCAGAATCCACAAGGCGAGACGTACTGCAGCCGCCCACTTGCTCGACAGTCTGCTTTCTACGACGAAGGCGCAAGATTGGACATTTCCAATTTGTACCTTTTTCTCATATTCATAGCGTTGATGTTAATCCTCTTGCATACACGGATGCAACTCCTGCAAACGCGGTCCTTGATCAAGTTGCTGCTGAAACAGCGCAAGTCACTTACCGGTATTGATTGAATTTATACATTTTTTGCCGCAACAATGGCCCAGAACGCTTCTTCTCCTTCTCGTTCATGCTTCTGGTTGTCGTGTTCGCTTCCAATTCAACTTTGTTGTCCTCCCTCCAGCGGTTTGAATGGGAACGAGCATTCGTTTTTTTTCGCCTCAAAATTGCGCTCTTGCCGAATGTAGTTATTGATACGAACATTGTTCACTGCACTGTAATCATGCTAAACCCGACCACTGCAGCCCTGGTCACCGCAGCCCTAAAGCGCGACATCGCCAACTATGAGAATCATCTCGGCGGTTTCCAATTTTCGGATCCCGCCAGAGCGCTAGAGTTCATCGAGTCTGACATGATGTCAACGGATCTCGGGACGATCCCAGGCGTTGACGCCGATACCAGGCACTGTCTCGAGGGTAAAAACCTCCCACACGCTTACAGGGTGGCCGCTCGATTTACCGATCACTGCGGGGGGTGGGAGGAAACTGCCGCCGGCGAAATGCGAGGAGCCACCGCGTGTTGCGAGATGCTCAGATACCTGCTGAGCATTCAGATCGCTCCGGAAAACGCCGGGGATATCATGGTGGCAATGGCCATCCGAACGAATGCTTCCACGAATCTTCTCCCGGACAGCGTCGTCGAATCAATTCTCGCGAGGCTAAAAGCTGATGTCGAGAAGACCGGCGAAGAGATCGATCACAGCTCCAATATTGCAGCCATTATGGATATAGCTGCTCGGAGGAAGATCAATCACAGTCCCAACTATGAAGGCGACTCGGTTGAGGGCGAATGTATATACAGGGTGTTGTGTGGCACTAAGCGGCGCACCGCCGATAGCCAGGCAGAAGATCACCGTACCAAGCTTCGTCGCTAGGCTAGCAACTGCAAACCGCAATTATTCGTAGGTATCGGAAACTACGCATAATAGGTTTGAAAGCACCGCACTGATCATAGGTATTCGATATATACCGCAAGTGATTACAGGTCTTTTTTTTTGCCTACACGAACCTACTTTTCTCCCTCCTCCTCTTCCTCCTCTTCCTCTTCCTCTTCCTCCTCTTCCTCATCATCTTCTTCTCCTCCCTTCTCTTCGGCGTCCTCCTCTTTATCGCTGATTTTGTCGCTGTCGTTTTCGTCGTAGCGCCGCTGTTCCCACGAAAACGGCCCCTTGACAATACATGCGTGCGTGTTTGGCTCGGTGAACTCGATGTCGGGCATCGAGCTAACAAAGTTGGTGATCACATTCAACTGGAAAGCCTGCGACGTCAATGGGTCTACCGGAAGGCCGTAGACAATGTTGCTGCCGGTGAAGTTATCCGACGACACGCGCGTGGGGAAACACTGCATTAGAAGGCGATGCACCCGCAACGTCGAAATAGCCGGGCGCATGCTGTCCTTCATAGTCACGCCGAAGACGATACCGCTTTGGAAGTGGCCCGCATTCTCGGGTGAAGCCAACTTGATCTTCTTGCGACTCGGCTCTCTGTCAACAGGCTGTCCGACCTCGAAGCTCCGAAGCACCATTCTCCGCAAGTCGGCATGCTCATTGCACTCACGAGCCCGGATCTTGGCTATGAGCTTGTTTTTGAACGGTCCATCAGGGAGCAAGTTGAACTCTGTCATACAGGACGTGTGCGATGCGTTCATGTGCTGTTCGATCCGGCACAAGCGACATTTTGAATACGACAGCGGCCATTTCTTGGGGTTTGTTTGGTCACAAAGGGCGCAAACCGCATGCGTCATCGACATGTACAGCGGGATCTTCCACCGCCCGATGCGCCTCATCGCCTCTTGCTTCTGCTCTGCTTCTTTTCGCGCGTCCATTGCTACACAGCCAGCAAATTAGAGAATGAGCGCCTACATCCACGAAACTGGATAACCCTAACCAGAAGAACCCACATGAGCCCATAAAGAGGAAAATGGTCCTGCTTTATCCGTATTTTTGGACACAGACGGATGTGGCTGTGCAAACCCATGGTCAGGATTGAGCAAATCGTCCACTCAGAATCCAGCTTGGATAAAAATGCGAAAACCATCCACTTAGATGGACGCGGAGTAACTCGTGTGCGCCACACCATCAGACGGATGTGGCTGTGCAAAACCATGGTCAGGATTGAGCAAATCGTCCACTCAGAATCCAGCTTGGATAAAAATGCGAAAACCATCCACTTAGATGGACGCGGAGTAACTCGTGTGCGCCACATCCGTGGCATCATCGAAGAAACCCAAGACTCGGACCAGCTCCCGCCTCTGTTCGAGACGCCTGATGGCATTCCGGTGGGTCTGTGGCAGACTAGCGTATACGAAAAAAGGTGGTTAGAAAGACTCGCAGCGTGCGCGTTGTGGGGTTGGATAGCCAACCACATACATATATTCAGGCATAGGGAACCAGTAGGACATTCTCAGTATCATCAGTAATAAAAGTCTGATAATACGAAGTACAACAACGGTTTCAACAACGGTTATAAAAACTGGCCTTCGCGCGGACACTCCAATAACTCAACGACCGCGAAGTGGCTTTGGAGTCGTGGCTCATGACGGCCGGCAAAGAATTGTTTATGTGCACCACATAGACTAATTATGCTCTTTTACCAAAACACAAAGATGCCCGCGAAAGGAAAAGCAGCGGCGAAGGACGAGCGCGTGCGTCTCCGAGCGAAATCCAGGGACGAGCGCGAGCGCGAGGACGACGGGTATGCAGACCCTCTTCGCTTTGCGCAGGAACGTACTCTGTTCTTAGAGAAGCAGCTTGCTGCTGCTGTCGAAGAGCGCGCTGCTGCCACTGCTGAACGCGTTGAACTGCAACGAAAGCTGGATAGAGTGGAAGAAAAGCGAGACGAAGAGCGCCACCACCACAACCGCCTGATCCGCCATTTGGCGGACCGGCACTTCGAGGTCATCAACACCATCGCTTCTTCCGCTTACGGCGTGAAGACCCGCGTCAAGGACGTCGACGACGAGGTTAAGTACTCGAAAAGGATCCGAGAGCAGATGCGGGCGCATCCGGACATCGAGTACGCGGCGCTGGTAACACCCAACCAGACAGCGCCCGCAGCAGGCAACCAAGAGGAGGAGGAAAAAGAAGCCGACGAGTGGAGGCCGTCCACCATGACCGTGACGCTGGTGCACGCCGCGACGTTCGAAAAGATCCTGGACTTGATCGACCGCGATAAGAATGTGATCGTTCCTGGGACCGAGGTCGTAGAGATCGCGATCCCCGACGTGGCGAATGCGAAGCACGAGATCAAGACAAGAGGCACCGAGCAGCTGGGCAAGCGCAAACGAGCTATTGGTCAGGTAAGTCGGATTTTTAACTATGGAACCACTTCGTACTGACTTTTGGACAGCTAGGCCGGCACCTGCAGACCAGGTTCGAACTCGAGCGCTACTTCTGGGCGAAGGCCGATAAAACGATGTCGTACAAAACGTTTTTGAGCGTGCTGATAACCGCGCTTCGCAAATTCACGCACGACTTGGTGAAGTCGTTTGACCGACTGGATATGAATAGCGCCCGCGCGTTCGGATCCATCTCTTCGCACGATGAGATCATCGAAACGTTCAAGACGGACAAGGTTTTCGATTCCGGCGAGCATCTCGCGACCACGCCGTTTGCCACGCCTGAACGCGTTTGCAGTCATCATGACCACCAGCAGCGACAGTCCGTGATCCGTCGTCGAACGTTCGGCTCCAAGCTCGAGTTCAATCATATTTGCTCCGCGTAAAGGAGAGTGAAAACGCCGCGAAGCGTTGAGCGCTTACACGTGTAACCGGTGCATAGTATCCCAAAAATCCTCGCATTCACTGATCATTAATAAATGTAATTAATTAACGTGCGAAGTGGCTTTGGAGTCGTAGCTATTTGCATGTGGCCGAAGTCAGCCCAGAAAAAAATTACAGCGGGCAAACAAAATATTTTTTTGTCTGCCCACTTTTGGATGGCCTTCGCGCAATCAGTCTAATCCTCGAAGTTGCATTAGAGTCGTGGCTTTTCTGTGTGCCCGATTTCGGATGGCCATCGCGCGGTCAGTCTAATAACTCATCGACCGCGAAGTGGCTTTAGAGTCGTGGCTATTTGCATCTAACCGAAGTCAGCCCCAAAAAAATTTACAGCAGGCAAACAAAACATTTTGTGTGTGCCCGATTTCGGATGGTCATCGCGCGGTTACTCTAATAACTCAACGCCCGCGAAGTGGCATCATCCACTTCATCGCCGTGATTTTTGTGTGCCCGATTTCGGATGGTCATCGCGCGGTCAGTCCAATAACTCAACGCATCCAGTTCAAGCACACAACGATCATTTTTCATTTCGTTGTGGGTGTCCTTCTTGGTCGAGATATCCGTTGGCGCGGTCCATGAACGCTTGGTCTGTGAGCGGCTGGAAGTCGTCGGAAGGGGTTTCCTGCAGGTTCTCGACGGTCTCGGCGAAGAAGTTGCGGACGCCACGGATGCGGAACGCGAACACCCCGAAGCGGACGTACCCGCCAAAATCACCAACGAAATGACCGGGGAAATAGATGTCGACGTCATCCCCTGCCTTCCCAAAAAACCTTAGTAACTAGGAAAGAAAAAAAAATGTAAATCACAAACGTACGTTAAGCCGTTCCTGTATCCATTCGTCGATGCGCTTGCGGATACTGTCCCGCAGAGTGATGCCGTTCGCGTAGTACTGCGGAGGTACCAGCTCCTCGCACCCTAGGGCGCACAGTTTCTTGAGCTCTTGCTGCCGGTTTCGGGGTTTTCGATCGACCGTGACTCATACCCCACCTTTCATGCATGTCGTGGCAAGCACAATGCCTTTCCTTGCAAAGTATGTAGCCAACCACATACATATATTCAGGCATAGGGAACCAGTAGGACATTTTCAGTGCCATCAGTAATAAAAATGTTGCAACAATTTTGGACATCATAGGTCGAAAAAACTTGAGTGCGTTGCCGGACGGTTCCGGAACGACCCTTTACGAGAAGCCATCGTTCACCAAGGTCGTGGGCAAACTGGAGTGCCGTCAACGAATTTGTAACCTCCTTCGCGAAGGTTTTAAACCGATCAATCGATGCCACGCCGAATAACCCGCAGTGCAATCTACACACACTGCTGTTCTGAAACAGGCATGACAATGACAACGCGACAGTTCTCCCTAGACGGCAAGTTCCGCGCCACCGTGGCGCAGATGCTCGCCCTCGACCCGCAAGTCGCCATATCCGTCGATGACGTGGTTAGGATGGCGGCACCGCTCTTCGGTGGCGAGCTCGGGCGGACGAAGCCGGCGCTGTTCGCCCGACTCAAGCGCTTCCTCCGCGGGTCGTCGCTGACCGCGATCACAGTGAACGCGAGCGTCGAGTTCCCGCGCTTTGAAATCTCCAAGGCGTCCCCGATGACTGGGATCAGCAACCATCAGAGCATCAAGTCGTTTCTCAATCGCCACGACCTTATCTTCGACGTGCGCTCCGGCAATCGCCTCGCAGCGCTGAAAAGCGCGGACGAGCTCGACGCGAGCATTCGAGAGGAGTTGGGGGAGCCCGCAGCCGGTGAATCTGCACTCCCCGAAAGCCGGTCCCACAGCGCAAGCTTCGTGTTCGTGTCACCGCTGACGATGATGGCCGCGATCGAGAAGGCAAGCTGCAAGGCCGAAGACTACACGCGCTTCAAGCGCCACGTTGCCTTCACGCGCGTGCTCATCCTCGTGGTGGAGGAAGAGAGGTCAAAGGCGCTCGCCTCGGTCTGCATCCGCCAGCAGGCGCAGATAGAGGTGCTGGCGGCGAACCACGAGCTGCTTGGCACCTTGTCGAAGCAGCAGGCCGCGTTGCTGCAGCGGCAGGCAACCATGGACTGCAGGTTCCGCCGATTCCTCGAGGGCCAAATCGGCGGCATCCACCGAATCGACACGTCGCGCTGCCGCATCGTGGTGGCGAGCGTCTGGGTCAACCCGCTGTCCCGCAAAGCCATGATGCAGATCAACCACGACACGCTGGCGGGCACGCTGGACACGGCGCATCGTCTCGTGGGGGAGATATGCGAAGGCGGCGCGGTTCTCCGCGCGATGCGGACGGTGGCCGTGTGCGACGACGGCGTCGTCGACGCGCTGCCGATCATCCTCGACGCGGTGTTTGGCAACGCTGGGATCGCCAACGTCTGCGAAGCCGAGCCGTTTGAAGTGCCGTACGCCGCCGCAAGCGCAACGTCTGCTACCAGCGATCTCTTCCTGGTCGACGCCCAAGTCGGAGAAGTTGACCGCGTCACGGAACAGATAGTCGCCGAGCTGCAGACCGAGTTCGTTTCGCGGCAGTTGTTCGGGGTGCACGGGGTGCTCGAGCAGAACCTTCTCGCGGGACAGTGCGACTCCGCCGAAACGAGATGCCTCCACTTCAATGCCCACGTGATCGCGTGCTGCCAGGGACTGCTCGACGCGTACGTTTCCTTCATCATCGGCAACAGCCCCAGCGCGACCGACGCGAACATCATGTGCGGCTTCCTTGGCGCCGTGTTCGGCCGAGGCGAAACTGACGCAGCGAATAACGATGTATAACGAACGAAAAAATTCGAAGAGATCATCCTCTTTGTTCCTTTTTACCGTCAACGCTTTCATCATTTCCAAACTTTCACCACCGCAACACGATGACCACCGCCACCAAGAACAAGATCGTGCTCTCCACGGCCCAGATCCTCGAGGCCCACGCCGCACACGGCAGCGACTTCCTGCAGTTCGACTTCGATAACGTGCGAAAGTACAAGGACATCGCCCAGTACATCGACATCAACATCAAGCTGGCCGACGACACCGTCTGCCCCGTGAGATACTGGAAGCTGTCGGATGTCGGCATTGTGGCAGCCTCCCGCCTGCGCAAGCCTGAGCAGCGCAAGTACGAGTCCATTCGGCTCGGTATCTCGCTCGAAGACGAGCGCGGCGTCGAGAACGAAAACGTCAAGGCGTTGAAGCTGTTATGCGAGTCGTTCGAGCAAAAGATGGCTCAGCTCAAGCGTGACAACAGCGTCACGGACGACGCCAGAGCGTGCCGCAAGCAGCCCGACGGCACGGTACGCCCGATTCACCTCATCAGCACCAAGATCGTGACGCCCATGCAGACCACGGCCAAGAACAAGGAGAACGACGACATCGTGGACCTCGCCAACCCGTTCTTTTGGGTCTCGATCCCCAAGAAGAAGTTCTACAACGATGGGGAGCAGGTGCGGCCGGCGGTGCACTTCGAGGAAAAGTACTACGTGGACGATAGCAACCAGCCGGACATGAACCGCCCCATCACGACGCACGAGTATGCGCCCAGCTTCTTCAATATCGACGACTTCTACCACCACCCGCGCACCGGCATGAGAATCTTCAAGCCGTTGGGGGCGACCGACCCGCGGTCCGGGGACACGTATCTGGACAACACTAACATCCAGGAGTATTTGACAAAAGGGTCCGCGCTCATGGGCAGCTTCAAGATCGAGATGGTCGTCAGCGGACGTCAGTGCAAGCTGGACGTGTCGCTGTACGGCAGATACTACGTCAAGGTGGCCGAGCAGATCGAAGGCGGCGCCGCAGGAGAAGACGACGATAATGTGTCCGCCTTCGCGGACAGATACTCTGCGCTCAGCATCAAGACTGTTGAGGCCGGAGAAGGAGGAAATAGCCCCACTTCCGTGCATGCATACGGTGACGACTACCCTCAAGAATTGTATCCCACTGGTTAATGAGAGAAACGAAATACGCTTCATTTCTCTTTTTTTTCTTGAGCATGCACCACTGAAAAAAAAATGTCTTAAGTCTGCATTGATACTTTCTCTATCCACGATTTTTTCAGTGAGCATGTTGATGACCGCGTTCACGCCGAGCTTGTAATGTACCACCCGAGAGAATCTCGACGTTGGAATTGAGGATCTCGCCACGGCGATTCTTCATACACAGCCTTGCAGCCAGGTCGGGCACACCGTCTCACCCTTGGAATTCGTGAACATGGTCTGCACTTCCGAAACGACGCGAAACAACTGCTACATATTCCATCGTGTTGCTGGCGATCGCTAACAAGGCTGGTCTTCGATGGCCAGCTTGTCGGCCACGCCGGAAAAAACACACTGAGTGCCACTTTCATGTTTCACGCACTCGTGGTGGATGCTGGATGTTAACGCCCACGACGCCGTAGGCAGTGTGAAGTGGTCGGGCGAGAAGCCAGCACCTCCGCACCGACGGACAACTCGCGGATCCCCCCCGGAGAGCGCGTCATAATGGCGGTCAATTACGCCTGGCGCAGAGCTAACCCTCTCTCGGCAACTCGGTGCCGGAGATTTACTGCTCGACAAGCTTTCAGGTGCGGCAAGGACCAAATTTAGCCCTATTGAAAACAGCGTCCACGCCCTCTTCGATAGTGATCTGATGGTGTGGCGCACACGAGTTACTCCGCGTCCATCTAAGTGGATGGTTTTCGCATTTTTATCCAAGCTGGATTCTGAGTGGACGATTTGCTCAATCCTGGCCATAATTGTTGGGATGACAACCAGGCACAAGAGCGCGACCAGGCAGTACACCAGGAGCCACTTCTTCAGAAACTGCAGCACATAGTCACTATTCGTGCGAGGGGAAGCGGAGAAGATCGTAGATGGTGCTGTCTTCTAGCGTGGTGTTACTGGACGGCGCGCGTCCGAAGCGCGCGGATTGGTACGTCCGCAAGAGGTCCAAGGCGGCGTCCTTGTCTCCGATGGAAAACTGCCTGCTGGCGGTGTCGTAGCGCAGCATGACAGGTACATACGTCTGCGCGAACACGAGGTGGCTCAGCGCGAACCGCATCGTGGGGATCTCCTTGATGTTGAGCACGACGATGCAGACGAGCGGGATGCCGGCGTAAGCCTTCTTCCCGGCGAGATGGAACATGTCCAGCAGCTCCTCGCACGACTTCCTGGCGGCCGCCTTGATCTCTGGCGTCCTGAACGTCATGGTCGCGTAGTCCACCTCTTCGCCGGAGATCGGTCGTGCGACATTGTCGAACGCGCGCTGGCTCACGTTGTGATACCAGTACCACGCCGCGAAGAGCGCCACGACGAAGAGCACCGCCGCAATCTGCGCGGTTTTGGCGTTGATTTCCATCTTTGGGGGAGTATATCAAAGTTTGGAGAACTGGAGATCGGTGTGGACGTACCCGTCCATGACCGACACTTCTTTGGCCTCGTGGCGGAGCTTCCCCGTGCGCAGGTCCGGCTGCGACAGTATTTCCTTGCAGACCAGCACCCGCGGGCGTTGCTGCGCGAAGTCCTTGGGGCCCTGCGGCAGCCGGCTGGCGATGCTGCTGGCGACCACGACGGGCATTCCGTCCAGTGTGCGGAAGGCGTTGGCCGGCTCGCTCCAGACCAGTGTGTTGCACTTGTACCCCTCGTAGATGCATCGCTTCAGCCGGATGACGGCGTCCACGAGCTCGGTCCCGTGTTTGAGCGTGTGGTAAAGGTCTTCGTGTTCGGCGGAGGCCTTGCCGACAGGGTTGATCTTCAACTGCGTGAGCATCTGCCAGTAGATCTCGTCGATGAACTCGGTTGTCTTGCACAACGCTTGGTAGCCCAGCCCCTTGCGGCCGCACCAGTCTGCGAGCTCGCGGGCCGTGAGCCGCGTGGCCTTCTCGCTGAAGTGCTCGTAAAGCAGCAGCAGTTCCAGCATCTCGCAGCCCACGAGCAGCCGCGCCTTGAGGCGGCTGAAGGCGCCCATGTTGCACTTGCTACCTCCTTCTTTCCGGGGGGCGAGATCCCGCATGAGCCGCCCCGTGTCGTAAGGGGCGAAGCCGGTCTCCCTGTATGGCAGCACGATGTCGGCGCGCTTGCCGCTGAGCAGGCAAGCCAGCGCCACGAGCTCCTTCAGCGGCGCACGGAAGACGAGCCCGCTGAGGATCATCTTGACGGACTCGATGCTGATCTTGTGGAACTTGTTCATCATGCGCCCCAGGTCGGTCGCCCGGCCCATGTCGTCGATGGCGCCCAGCAAGAACAGCCGCTCGAGCGAGTAGCGCACGCTGTCGTCCGGGGGCGGCGTCGGCATCTCCCAGACCGGCAGGCGGTCCAGCGACAGCACGTCGGCGCTGACGATGATCGCGAGCAGGTGCGATGTGAACTCTTCGGTTTCTATGCGCGGCGGGTCGTCGGTGATCAGTCAGTGTTCGGTCTCTTCGGTGTATAGCGGGAAGAACACGCCCGGATGCTTGCGGCCCACGCGACCCTTGCGCTGCGTGGACATGCCGCGCGTGGTCGGCTTGGCGACCATGACGTTGATGCCGTGTCGGGCGATGAATTCCTTGGAGAAGTGCAAGGCGGAGTCGACGCAGTAGCGCAGAGTGGGTAGCGTGAGCCCTGTTTCGGCCACGTTTGTGGCCACGATCACGCGGCGGAAGGCCAGATCTCCGTCGGCGCCGCCCGGCACGAGCAGCTTGGACCGGTCCGTCTCGAGGACGAGCCGCATGTTGGTCGAAACGCTGTGCACGTCCGCCGCGGTGATCCCGATGGGCAAGATCTTTTTGCCAGCTTTCCCTTCGTTCAGGCGCAACAGAGCTGTTACCATGCGCCGGATGGAGGCCTTGGCGGGCATGAACACGATCACATCCTGCACGCCGGGCGGGGCCGGGGGCTCTTCTTCGTAGCGCTCTATGTCGGCGATGATCTCGCACGTCTTGGCGTAGATGTCGCCCACGTCCACGGGCGGGTAAACGACGTCGATAGGTTTGGACTGGCCGCTGATTTCGAACACCGTGCGCGTGTCGAAGTACTTCATGAACCGCCTTACGTCCAGCGTGGCGCTCATGACGATGAAGAATGGCGCGCCGTTGTTCAGCCGGGACCGGATGAGCCGCTTCATAAGCATGAGGATCAAGTCCACGTCCAGCGTGCGGTCGTGGGCCTCATCGACGATCACGACGCGGAACCGCCGGCAGAATTGGTCTTCGGGCATGTTCTTGAGGAACTGCAGCAGGATGCCGGTTGTGCAGAAGAGGATGCCTTTCTCCTCGGGCTTCTTCGCGAACTCCATGGTTTGATAGCCGAGGTTGCGGTAAAGCTCGATCGACAGGCCGTTGCTGTTAGGCTCGCGGTAGTCTGGGATGGTGGCGATGTCTTTGGGGATTTCGGCGGCGGTGAGCTGCCGCGGCTGCGTGATGATGATATTGGCGCGGTAGCGGTGGAAGAAACGCAGGTATAGATTGGGGGCGATGCTGGTGCTTTTGCCCGATCCGGTCTTCGAAAGGAGCACCACCACTCGGTCGCTCATGTCACCGGCGGCGTGGCCGTCGATGCGCTGGTCGAACCACGACATGATGTAGTCGATGGGCACTATGCTGTTTAGCTTCTCCTGGTCTTCGCCCATGCGGGCCACGAGCGCCCCCTTCTTCAGCAGCGTGATCGGCGGCTCCATCTTTTTTTGCTCCCGCTATCTGAGGGGAGTGGAATTTCCAACGGTAACATGAACCCCCTTGGAGCCGTTGCGTCAAAAGTTCAAACGCCCACCCAGCCGAAAGAGCCCCAGCCTGTCACTCCTCTACTTTTTGCTCAAGGGGAAGACGCCAATCAAGTCAACTATGGAGTTCATCCAAAAACTGTTGGGGCTGCACGACGAAGATCAAGACGAGCACTTCGTGACGAGTTTCATCCAGGAAACCGGGAAGCAGTACGGAGCTATGAAAATAATGCACCGGTACGAAGACATCGTTGCGGCCGAGATTGCGAGCACCGAACAGGAGCAACCCGTGGATGAGGAGACGCTCTTGAAGGCGATGGAAACG
Source organism: Phytophthora pini (assembly GCA_023611945.1). Classification (NCBI taxonomy): domain Eukaryota; phylum Oomycota; class Peronosporomycetes; order Peronosporales; family Peronosporaceae; genus Phytophthora; species Phytophthora pini. Next base: position 45,203 of record JALKBV010000035.1, read on the forward strand.
ATGGCCGCGCGACTGACCATCCCGCTCAAGTAAAGCTGCTCCCGCTGACGCGCCGATAAAGAAAAATAATATACCTTTTTTCTCTCATATACTTCGCTTCGGCCACCCGCTTGTCAGCCTGCTCCCTTGCGTCCTTCATTTGCTCCTTTGCTTCCGCTGATCGTTTATCGGCTTCCGTTGCTCGCTTGTCGGCTTCCGCCACCCGTTTGTCGGCATCTGCCAGACGAGCGCGCAGCACTGCCAGTTCTTGGTCCATGGTCTGATTGCTTTTTGGCGCGCAAAAATTTGTGGTACAATTGCTTATGTGGTCCACATAAAAATGAACTTGAAGGACATTTTCAGCACCACTCGCAATAATATATAAGGCAACATTTTTGCTGAATCCCGTAGTAGGATGGACACACTGACAGTCTACGAGACTTTGACTAGGATCGACGCTCTGCTCGATGGACTGACCCCCGAATATCCATTTCGCTTGAATGAAGACGCCCGATACACGCAGCACCAGATCGAGCTCTATAAAAATAACTTTTGTTTCATTGAGAGAAAGAACTGGAAACAGAGGCAGAGGAAGCAAAAGCATGGCGGAAGTGAAGTCGCGCCCATTTGCATCTTCTTGCTAGAGGCTTTCTCCTGACCGAAACGCTTTGTGGCTGGCCTTGTTTTTCATGTTGAGCCTCTCGAGTATCACGTTATTGCCGTCGTGGAGAAGCGCGGCAGGCACAAACAACGGCCGCTTCCTTTTTTTCTCGGGCTGGGACCGGTACTGCGAACACTGGGTTTCGTCGATCAGCGCGTTGTAGATGGCCACGACATGGCCTTTGTTAAAGTAGGCGTTGGGTTTAATCAAGAAATTTGATTCCGTCTCCTGGACCAGAATGTCGCTTTGCTCGATCTTCTTGGCGCACACGAGTCGAGAAAGCTCCAATCTGCACTTGTCGAGCTCCGGCTTGGCGCCCTCTGTCTGCAAGGCCTCAAGAGACGATATATTCGCTCCAAGATCGACGATAGCCGCTTGGCGTTGGCAGTTGATTTCAGCCACGACCGTCTTCAGTAGGCTATCGAGTTCTTGCTCTCCTCGCAGCAGCAGGCTCCACGGGCACGCGAAGAACGTCGGCTCGAGGTCCACCACGAGTTCGCCGTCTTTCGCCTTTTCGCTTGCGATCCACTTTTTCATGTCATCCAAGAAACTGGACCGCAATTCAACCCGACAGCACCCGGCCTCGTCGGTGCGGCTCACGATGGCGAACCAGAGGTCAGCAGCGCCGTCAAGCTTGCAAGTGCTGATGCGCGCCGTGCTCACCGCGTACTCGTTCATGACCTTCACCGCGGCCTCCAGCGCGGCGTACTCTTTCAAGACATTTTGATACTTGGCATCGAGTTCGTCGAGTTTGGACCTTAGCATCTCCTTTCGCTCGCCGATTTCCTTGATGGCTCCGTCTTTAGCAGCTATGTCGTTCTGCAACTCATCAATCATGCCTTGCAGTCGCCGCTTCTTCAGCTTGCTCCGCATAGACTCTTCCGCGTACCACGATTTAAGGCACCTGGTCACGTGCGTCAACCGCTGGATCGTTTCTTCCTTGGCTTCAAGATCTCGCTGCTTGAATCTGCTGGCGTAGTCGAGGTACATGTGGTGGACTTGCTCCACGAGGATGAAGTAGTCGCAATAAACTGCTGGGTCTTTGACTTGGCCCTTGTACTTCCGGATCCGCATCAAAAGCCGCTTGAATGCCCCGGGACGCAGCAAGTAGCGAATGCCTTTCTGGCCCGTGATGCTGTCGATCATTTCGGTCTCGATGGAGATGTAGTCAACACCCTCAACGAGGTTGTGCGTTTCGAGCACGGTTTTAACTTTGTTGCGTTTGGTGGACACCACTCCGAGCTTCACGAGCATCTCAAACGGGACCACGAATTGCTTAATGAAGTCTGTATGTGCGATGTCCTTAAAGAAGTCCATAAAGGACAAGTCCTGATCTTGGGCGTACTTACACCGGAAGCGCGTAAAGTACTCTTGATAGCTGATCTCGCAAGGTTGCTTCAACAAGTCGGCGTTAAAATCTGGTAAATCAAACATGACACTCCTGACAATCTGCATTGCTTCCGGGCTGAAGGCGCGAGGCGCGTCGTCCATGGCACTCTCCAGCTTCGGATCGATCGCATCATAGGTTGCCAGCGCCGCGGCTTCCATTTTTGTCGCCTTTCCTTTCGTTTCCTTTCCGCAACTGCGAGATCCAAGCTGGAAGGATATGCTGCCACCTTACCAGTACTAACCGGTTGAGCTGGAAGGATGTCCTGCCACCTTACCAGTACTAACCGGTTGAGCTGGAAGGATATGCTGCCACCTTACCGGTTCCGACCGGTTGAGCTGGAAGGATATGCTGCCACCTTACCGGTTCCGACCGGTTGAGCTGGAAGGATATGCTGCCACCTTACCAGTACTAATCGGTTGAGCCTAAATCGACAGTTTTTTTCCCGCTCATGAAGATCTTCTGTATGCTATTGGACGTCGAGGGCGCCAAGCCCTTCAGCGTGGCGATGTGTGAGCCGGACGACACGATATACGACCTCAAGGACGCTATTCGCGTAACGGCTGACCTACCAGTGACTGCGTACAAGCTCGAGCTGCTACTAGCGCGCACCAAGCAAGGGTGGATGAAAAACGCCGCGCAAGTGAAGGACTTGGACCTCGCTTTAAAACCATTGAATCCTATCAATGAAATCGTGGACGTGTTCGAAAAGCCGCTTCCGAAGAACGTGCTTCACGTGCTCGTCAAGCTCCCCGATTACGAAATAATCAAGCTTGAAACAGAACGCATGAAGGCGGAAAAGAAGCTTGAGATCGAGAAGGCCGAGTTAATCGCTTCGAATATGCACCACAAGATGAAGGTAAAAGCAGAAGCGGAACACGCCAAGGTGGATGAGAAGGCGAAAAAAGCCGAATACATCACGTATACCCCCTCCAACCGTAAGCAGGATTGGAACCTGTTAAACAACGCCATGGAGCCAAAGAGAGACAAGGACGGAAGAACGGCCTTTTCCGCCATGGAATACGAGTTGCTGCCCAAGCGCTTCCGGACTGACGATGGAAACGTGAAAAAGGGAAACTTCTACACGCTCATGACCGAAGCACAAGGCATCGACGACAACTCCTTGGACGACATCATGAAGTGGATCGATGTGAAGACAAAAGTCTATACAAACCCGGTCGAGTCCAAACACGTGCATTTCATGAGCGTCATCTTCGAGTATGTGGTGTACATGTTTCGCAAGAAGGAGGAGGAGAAGCAGAAGGTTGTCCCACGTATGACGTTGGAGATTGGGTGCAAACTTGCGGGCTCGTTCATCAAGGCCAATGGCGTCGTGGACTTCGTGATCAGATGCGGTAAAAAGCGGCTCTGTGTGGTCGAGATCAAGAATGACAACTTCAAGAAGGGATTCGCGCAAAGCGTGTTGGGCATGGAAGTATATGCGGAGCTCATCAACAAGGAAATCATCTACGGCGTGGTGACAAACTATAACAGGTGGCGCTTTCTGAAGCGCACCGACGAGGCCATCGAGCAGTTCTCCGATATCAACGTATCTACGCGCGAAGATATAAAGCGCATTGCCGGGTGCCTCTACGCGATTCTTGCTGATTGAGCGGCAAATTTGCTTTTTTTTTGCAGTTACAATTGCAAAAAAAACTGAACGAATACACGTGTATTCACTTCTTTTTCAAAGCTCGTCCAGTATGTCGGAGGCTGTTTTGTTGTGCTCCTTGATGAAGCGCTCGTTCATCATCACGCCGTTGTAGTTGCTGCCGACGTTCGGCGTCGATCCCATCATCAGGGCGCTGCTGATGTTCGAATGCACGATGCTTTCCTCATTGTTGAGCCCGGCTTCCGTGATGGTCTGAATGGGGTGGCTGTAGCTGATGCTCAGCAGTGCGTTGCCGGGATTGCTTTCAGCCACGCCGCCGCGTTCGATATTGGAGACGAAGCCGTTGGCCGTTGGCCGTGAGCGTGTAGTGTTTGATGTTGATGTCCGTGCCCGACATTTCGCGGAGGCATTGTATGAGCTTCATGCGCGCGGCGTGGATCCCGTAGAGCTCTTGCACTTCCAGCACGCTGTTGGAAGCTGTCTTGTGCGCGTCCACGGCGTTGTGGTGAAGGATGGCTGTGAGGTTGGTGCCCTGCGTGCGGATGATGTGCTTGCGGACGACCTTCATGGACCCGTCGGGCTGCTCGACGGTGCGCGGGACGAAGTTCTTCATGACCGTGGCGGAGATGATGCCGTCCACGCCGCGGATGACCACCTTCAGCAGCTTCGAGTGCAGGAAGTCGTGCACGACAAACTGGTCCACGACGGGTGTCCGCCGGAACACGTCCTCGCCGAAGTACACGCGCATGGCCACTTCCTCGGCGTTGTCGTCCGTGTACAGGATGTACAGCTTCGGGAAGTGCTTCATGAGCTTGCGGAAGATCGTGCTGACTTGCATGTTCTTCTCGATCAGCGCGGTCCGCGACAGCTCCAGCCGCACGCACCACGGCAGCATTCCGCTGGGTGGCCGCTGGTTAACGGCGTGGCGCTCGAAGGTCCGGCGCATGGCCTCGGCCTCGTCCTTGAAATCCGGGTGGCGGGCGGCTCCGTACGCCTCGAAGAAGACCTGCGCGCGGCTCACGAAGGTGCGCAGGTTCATCATCTCGATCTCGTTGGCGACGCGCTGCAGGGCGACCGCGTCGTCCTCGAACTCGGGCCGCAGGAACACGTCCATGTAAGCGTTCTCGAGGCTGTCCGTCCCTTTGGCGCCGTACACCTCCTTGATGCGGCTGAGGAAGTTGGACTTGGACGCCCCCGAGGCGTGGATGGAGTCCAGGATGCGCTGGGTCATGCTTTCGGAAGTGCACTCTGAAGCGAACATGCACATGGACGTGCCGTACTCCACGAGCGCCTTCTTGTAGGCGGACGTGATGCGGTCGGCCACGAGCGCCATCGTCTTGGCGTCGATGCGGTGTTCCAGCACGCGCCGGTAGGCCAGCCCGACGTCGAGGCCGATGTCCATCAGCGCGAAGGACCGCTCCACGTGCTCGGGGATCTCCCGCGCAGCGCGTTCGCAGATCTCGTTGTAGTGCGTGTAGCGCAGCCGCCGCTTGAGCGCCCCCAGCGCGGCGCGCCACTCGGTCGGCCGCAGCGGCGGCCCTGCGGTCCCTCCACGCAGGTAGTCCCCGTGGCGGTAGGCCACGTTCTCGAGCACCTTGAGCGGGTTCACGGGCAGGACCTGTTGCGCCGAGAGCAGCGAGTCCTTGAAGTTGCAAGACTCGATGCGCGTGTAGCCCGCCCGGTACCGCGCCCGCGCCTGACAGGCGTCCGCGTAGGCCGCCTCCAGCGCGCGCCGTTCGGTGGCGTTTTCGGCTTCGAAATGTTCGGCGCGGAACTGCTCGTCGAACTTGGCGTCGCTGGCCAGCAGCACGCGGAAGTCCACGTAGACGGCCTTGCGGATGTCCACGCCGTCGTCGCCGTAGAGCTGCTGCAGCACGAGGTCGTACTTGACGAGGCGCCTGTGGTTGTCGACGATCACGGCCTCGAAGGCCTTGTTGGCCTTGCGGTTGTGGTAGCCGGTGGTGCCCGTGGACAGCGCCTTGGTGGTGATGCCGTTGCGGCCGTCTTGCTGTTGCGCGATGGCGGACATGGAATTCACGCCCGTGACGAAAGAGTCGGCGATGAAGCCCACGGCTTCGGGCTCGTCGTGGAAGCGCCGCGCGTAGGGCAGCGCGCGCTGGAAGTCGAAGGCCTTGCGCATGCGCTGGCCCTTGATGCTCATCTGGCCGATGGAGGAGCTGATCTGCAGGATGTTGGTGGGTTTGCCCTTGGTGCCGGTGGCGACGAGTTTGGCGAGGTTGTTGTTTTCGTGGTCGATGCTGGACATGACGACCTCGGTAAACTCGTCGCCGGGGCTGAGGATGCTCATCTGCTCCTGCTCGTAGAACTCCTGGGCGGTCATGCCGATGGGCGGCGTGACGAGCCCGGCGCGGAACTTCTCGGTGAGCATCGCGGACTGGCGCAGAATGCCGGCGGTGACATCGTTGATGTTGCGCAAGCGTCTTCTTGTCGATGGCGAAGTCGTCGTAGTTGATGGTGTACCCGCGCGCCAGCAGGAACTGCGTTGAGACCTGCTGCATGTTGTACAGTAGGTCCATTGCCGCGTCCACGCCGTACTCGTTGAATACGTTGTGGAAGAGGCTGTCGTTCACGCCCTGGCCGATGGACTTCTTGTCCAGCACGCCGCTGCGCAGCTCGCCGCGCTCGATCACGACGTGGGTCTCATCCTCGCGGTAGTCGATGAAGCCGGCGTACTCGGGCTTGTAGAAGGCGGCCTTCTTGGCGAAGTTGATTTCCGGCAGCAGCAGCGAGATCAGTTCGCGCCCGGAGAAGGCGTCCCGCGTGGGGTCCGTCAGGCGCTCCACGGCCGCGGCGCGGTGCAGGAAGGACGCGTACTTGACCTGGATGAGCAGCTGCATGGCCTGCGGGCGCGCGATGCGCACGTCGCTGCGCGTGAGCTCGGCCATACCGATGGAGTTGTCGTGATAGACGCCCATGGCGGGGGACCTGTCCTTGAGCGAGATGAACCAGCGCTTGAGGTTGCTCAGCAGGCCGCACTCGTTCCGCGCGATGACGCTGTGCGGCAGGTACACGCTCATGGCGTCGCCGTCGAAGTCCCCGCCGTAAAGCGTGTCGGCCACGTTCACGGACAGCCGGAAGGTATCCCCGTTCTTCAGCACGCGCACGCGGTGGCCCGAGATGGCGCTGTAGAGCAGCGACGGCGCGCGGTTCATGGCCACCTCGTCCCCGTCGACGAGGTCGCGGTAGAGCGTGTCCCCGAACTCCAGCGCGATGCCGTCCTTCATGGAGGCGATGTGGTACGTGGCGCCCTTGACCAGCTTGCTGCAGCCCGGGTACGCGGAGCTCTTGTTGTTGAAGTAGGTCATGGCCTCGTCGATGTTGTACTCGCGCACGATCATCGGCACCTGCAGCACCTTGGCGACGGAGATGGGGATGCCCACCTCGTCGATGTCGATGTTGTTGTCCCCGCAGATGACCGAGCGGCCGCCGTGCTGGAAGCGCTTGCCCTCGAGGTTGCCGCGGATGCGGCCCTCCTTGCCGCGTAGGCGCGCCCCGAGACTCGTCAGCGCCTGCCCGTTGCCGCCCACGATGCGGCTGGAGGTGGCCGTGCCGGACGGGTCGCGCACCATGTTGCTGTGGGTGATCTCCAGCAGGTTCAGTGCGGGCTCGCGCGCGGCCTTGTCCTCCTCCGTCAGCAGCAGGGGCACCATCTCGTTGGTGGAGACCACGTTCTTGATGAAGGTGGTGGTGTCGTTGTTGTTGGAGCGCGTGGAGGACTTGAGCTTGCGGACGTCCGGGCGGGCGTTGTTGGGCACCGCGGGCACCGTTCGCAGTAGCAGAGCAGAAGGATGGTACCGGCAGCTAATCTTGGCCAGGCTGTCGGCGTCGACGCGGTCGAAGATGTGTTCGATCTCGTCGTTGAACAAGCGCGTCTCCTCGCCTGTGGCCGCGTCGCGCTTGAGCAGGAAAATGGGCTCCTTCGGGTCTTTGGACACGAACGGCTGCTCGAACTCGCAGGCGGGGCACACCGCCGCCCTCGCCGAGGAGGAGGCCTTACCCAGCGCGGCCCCGCAGCTGTGACACACGCGGCGCAGCCAGCGCAGCACTTCCCCGCGGTAGAGCGCGTTTACGACGGGGTAGCGCAGCTGCACGGCGCCGAAGTGGCCCGGGCAGCGGTCGCGCGTGTTCTGGCAGGTCTTGCAGCGGAAGCTGTAGGAGGTGGTGCCCATGCTGAGCGAGTAGATACCCTGGTCGATGGGGCGGTCGTTGCTGAAGAGGTCCTTGGACACGATCGTGCAGTTGGATGCCTTGGCGTGGTCGTCGCCGCTCATCAGGTAGAAGGACACGCGCGACACCTCCGTTTCCGGATAGCATGTTGAGTAGACGGTGGTGGCGGACGATGCCGGGCGGGCGGCGCTGCTGCTGGGCGACTTCTTCAGCGGGGCCATTGCGAACTGCGGGTGGAAAAGCTGGGTATACTAACTGGAGCACTTTTCAGCGCCGTCAACCGACGGGGATGAAAACGGACACGACGCAATCTCACAACATATTATCGAGACCGAGTAGTTAGATTCTACAGGAAGCTTTAGCTAGCATTTCTATAGGGTGAAATTTCTGCTGAAACCCGCAGTATGGCATCTCCTGACCAATTCAACAGTTATATATTTTACCACGGCGCGTTTCCGCTGTGGAAATACCTGAAGCTCGTGCTGGGTATCGACATCGTGGACGTGTGCGCCTACGTTGCCAAGGAGGAGCCAGTGCTGCACAGCAAAGAGGGCCCGAAGCTCGTGGCCCGAGTCACGACGGAAGATACCGAGCCGCTTGGGCGGGCCTTCAACGACGACATGGTCTTTCTCTTGAACAGCATCAACACGGTGTTTAACACGCTCAAGTGCGGCGTCGAGCGTAACGACGAGAAAATACTAACCGATTACAAGTTTGACTTGGACGTGACGACCAACCAGATCCGCCTCGTGCGAATCGACACGGGAAAGGCGCTCGATGAGCACCGCATCGCGATCATGCAAATGTGAATCTATTTTTTTTTCTGTCATAAACGGATTTCGTGATCGTTGCTGTCATCGTTTTCGTCGAACCGGACCCGTTTGATAAGAGGTTTGGCGCATAGCGCGCCCGCCGGGAGGTAAAATCTGCGCACGGGCTCCTTGTCCGCCTCGGCGAGTGCGTTGTTTAAGTTATCTAGATCCGAGGGATCCCACGGGTGCTGATGCTTCGCCGGGATGAGCTGCGCCGGGTCAGTGATGACATTCCACGGGAGGCTTTTGCTCTCTACCAACTTCCGGATCTCTTCGGAGTACTGCCCCCAGAGCTTCCGCAGATGGCTCATGCGGGAACGGCGCGCTTTCTTGTAGTTTTCCATTTCCGGAAATGCGGTCACGTCGGGGTATATCGCGTGCGTGCGCTCCCACGCGGCCGCCAGCATCCTCGGCGCCCTGAGCTTGTGGTAGAGCAGGCGAAACCGCGCGAACTTGGAGCCCTGCACGGCCGACATGGAGAAGGTGGTCGGGTCCGGCAGCCGCCGCGCGAGGTCCTGGATCATGGGCGGGTAGTGTTCGATCTTGTCGTGCTTGTTCTTCGGCGGCACCCAGAAGAAGGCGTTCCACTTGTCTGGCGAGATGGTCACGGTGGTGTGGTCCTTGGACTGCCTGTCCATTTGGTCGAAGCACTTTTCGATGCGTCTCTGCACGTCCGGCGGGGCGTTCTTCCAGTACCGGACGACCCCAAACTGGTAATGGTCCTGCTTAGGAGCCTCGGCGTTCGGCGTCGTGGCTTGGTCCGACTGCGACGAGCTGTCGACGTCCATTTCCGTGTCGTTGCCGCTGCTGGCGTTCGTTGGCTGCGGTGGCGCTTCGAATCGGTAAAAGCTGTATGGGGAGAAGCCTCCCGCCTCCCTCCCGGGCTGCTCGAGCTTGATCGCGACCACGGCCGGGCTTTCGGCGGGCACCGTCGGCGGGTTCGTGTCGGGTATTTGCTCGTCGGCGTCGTCCTCGCTAATTAGCATCGTTTCCCCTCCCGCTTCCGCTCCTTCCTCATCCTCCTCTTTTTCTTCTGCCTCAGACAGGCAGTTGATGCCGGCGGCGAAGGCCTTCACGAAGGACCCCATCATGGGGTCGCGGTTGATGAAGTATTCCAGCATCGACTCCAGCGGCAGGCGATCCAGCAGCGCGAATATGGTGCGGATGGTGGCCGTCTTGCAGTTGTTGTCGACGATCACCGCGCTCATGGTTGTCGTCAGGCGCTGGATGTGATTCGCGACCTCCGAAGACATGGGGTGCGCGGCGGCCAAGAACTCGGTGAACTGCACGAACTGCCTCGCCCCCGTGGAGGCGCCGGACTCCTGCGCGTTGACAGAATGCTCGACGTCCCGCATCCATCCCAAGAGCGCCCTCAACGCACTGGCTTCTGTGTCGGACACGACTTTGTCCTTACTGAAGAGCAGCTTCGTTGCGGCCGCGGTCCTCCGTCTCTTGAGCGGGGGCTGTTGCAGCAGTTCCGACGACGCCATCGTTGCTAGGAGGAGTAGCCTGCTTGTGTCTGTTGCGATGGTTGATCGATTATAAAATGAGGGAAAAAAGGAAAAAAAATGCTGGCTGGCGACCGGTTGCCGGCGGTTATGTAACGAATGCTTTTTTGTGATTGAAGAAAAAAGCCTATCCCTAGAAGTCCGAGGAGTCGCTGTCGTACTGCGTTTCGGTTAGTATGGGCTTTGCATAAACGGACGGCCACACCTCGAAGAAGTTCTCGCGGTCAACTACCCCGAGCGCCGTCATGAAATCGAACGGGTTGGGAACGTTGTACAGCGCGGGCAGTTGGATGTCGCGGAGAAGCTGGTCGGCCACGAACTTGATGTACTGCGCCATCAGATCTGAGTTCATGCCGATCATGGCGCAAGGGATGCTCTGCGCGATGAAATCGGTCTCGATCTCAACGGCCTCGCCCACCATCTTCGTGACGAGCGCGGGCTCGACGCCGAAAAGCACGACCGGGTCGTCGCGCAGCTTGCGGAACAGCATCAGCGCGAACTCGTAGTGCAGGTTCTCGTCGCGCTGGATGAGCTTGTTGTAGTGAGCGAGGCCGCGCAGCAGGTTCTTCTGCTCGATCCAGAATATGCTGCAGAAGCTGCCGCTGAAGAAGATGCCCTCCAGGATGGCGAACGCGATCAGGCGGACGGGGAACTCGCTCTCCCGGTCCGTGATAAAGTGCGCGGCCCACTCGGCCTTGCGCGCCACGCACGGGATGTTGGCGATGGACTGCTTGAAGTGGTTGTTCTGGCCGGCGTCCGTGATGAGCTCGTTAATCATGGTTTCGTAGGACTGCGTGTGGATGTCCTCGATCATGGTCTGGAAGTTGTAGAACAGCCTCGCGTATTTGCTGTAGCGGTCGGGGATGGCGTCGATGTCCCGCAGAAACCGGTCGCTCAGATTGATGTTCACAAGCTGGTCGCTCTGCACGAAGAAGCCCAGCACATGGCTCAGGAAGTGCCGCTCGTCGGCGCTCAGCTGCTCCTTCCACTGGACCACGTCGAGCGAGAGGTCCACCTCGTCGTGCGTCCAGAACGTCCGCAACGCCTTCTCGTACAGGGTGTACAGCTCCTTGTCCTGCACTGGCAGCAGGGACGTGAGGCGGTCGAAAACTGCTGACATTTCTTTTTTCCCGTTTCTTGGCTTGTTGGTTATACCTTTTTTGGAAACTGTGGCAATGGCCTTACGCAAACTCGGCGTTGCTCGGGAGCTTCCGCGTGAGAAAAGTTCGCACCAGCATCTCATCCTTCCACCGCTCTATTGGGATGCCCGTGGGGTTGTTCACGCGCTTGAAATAGTTCACGAGCAGGTTGTAGACCAGCTGGCGTTCGAAGGCGCTCTGGAGCTGCCCCTTATTCGTGCGGTGCGCCCGGAGCACCGCCACGCTGGCCTCGTTGTACGTCGGGTCGACGAACATGGCCATCTGCGCCCTGAGGGTCTTGCCTTCGTCGTCGGTCTCCGGGTCCAGCGCCAGCAGCAAGAACGAGTCCGACAGCCGGCCGAGCTGCTCCGCAGTGTATATGTCTCCGTCCTTCTTGCATAGCTCGATGAGCGCCGCGATCGCCAGCTTGCGGTCGGCGGGCGAGACGAACCTCCTGGTGTCGGAGTCGTAGTAGAACCCTTGCTCGCTCTTGTTGGTGAAGGCGCTAGTGCGCCGCGGGGCGACGAGCATTATGATCGCAGTCACGAGAACCACCGCCGCCACCAGCAGCGCAATGTTGCTCCCAAGTGCGGTCATCGTTTCCTTTATAATGCTGGCGATAAAAAAATGTTTGTACTCGTTTACTGGAAACTTTCTTTGGTTTCTCGTCTTCCGCAGCAGTGATCCATCCTGAGGCCAAAATCGCCGGCCCTCCGTCTCTGATACAATCAACATGGCGTCCACCCCAGCGCTGCCGGACAGCATCAACACGCGCTATACAGCTTCACGCGCCGCTTTTGCCAAATGGTACGACATTGCCAAGGAGGACCGGAATGCCTATCCGTACGCGGGACGCGAGCTAACAACCTACAACTCGCTCGAGGCCCAGTCGCGCAGCGAAATCGGGGCGATGCTGGCTCGCGCCGAAGCTATCTCGAACGACGTGGCCAACGCGGCCGACATCTTCGCGGAGTACAGAACGAAGATTAGAGCTAGATTGGAAGAGTAAGCTGGTCAGAAAAGATAGAGGCCCGCCGAGGGGTGATTTCTTTTTTCGAGCGCGGCGCTGTTTTATCCGCTCTGCTGCAAGGACAATATTTCGCTGTACCAGAGGGGGGGGGGGCGACTGGGGCTGTCATGCGTGCCGGGCCTATTCAGCCCACGAACTGGACGAAATACTCCGACGCTGAAATTTCTAACCGGAAAGCTGTGTACGACTGGCGCTGACCACGCTCAGTTGTACTTCTAAAAAATGCGATACGGAGGCGGCTTTTCGGGCTGTTGAATCAAGTGCCGATGGTTTCCCCGGACGCTGTTGTGATGGAAGCGGTGGCCGACGTTGAATGGGGCATAGTGCTGAGCTCAAGCAAACAGCGACGCGTGTGTTGACTTCGGCCGCTAACACCGGTCTCGAATCCAGGTGCTCCCACTTGGGCTGAACGGTTCGGCTGAACAGCGTGTGTACACCCCCCTTCAAGCGCGATTTACATGTGCTAGTACTTCATTTTTTTTTCACGATAGTTTTTCTACTTCGATGCGCTTGCGTTTGCTACCACTACGTATACCCCTCCACTCGATTTTTGGAACGAACCCCTCGCGGATCGCGAACGCGGCCAGGTGGCGCAAATGGCCCTGCAGGGCCAGCGACCGGTCCTTGGCGCGCGCCGCGCTGCTCTTGTATCTGTCGGCGCGGAAGGCGGTGAACACGAGTTGATTGCGCGTCCATTCGGCCCACGACGCGTGGGTCTGCACCGTCGACACCAGGTCATACGCCCCGTGGATCTCGTGGAGGTACGCGCGGCGATCGATCACCATCTGCTCTCTGATCTCTTCGGCGTCTTGACGAGCCTTCGTGGCCTCGGCCTCCGCCAGCTTGATGCGCTTGGCCGCATACCGAATGGCTGCCGTAGCTTGATTCTCTGCGGCCTCGGCCCTCTTCAGCGCCGCGGCGGTGATCGCCCGGTCCATCGCATGAGCGTGCTCGTCGGTCACCTCTTGGATCCACACTACCTCCATCAGTACAAATGAAAGAATGGTGGCCGCCGGAGACGCCTTTGGTGGGGCCGTTGAAAAAAAGAAATCACCCCTCAGCGGGCCTCTATCTGTTTTCCCCGCGACCCTACGCGGAAAGCATCACCATTGCATATTCCTGACCAAGGCGGATCGTGAGTGTCGTGTGGTCCGGGGAAACGGACGCTGGGAGCGGCCAACTGGCCGTCTTGAGCGCGTTGTGGACAACATCATCATCTACGCGAACTTGCATGACGCCGCCCTCGTCTTCGGCGCCACCTTGCTTGTACAACAACCAGTGCGTGCTCGGCAAGTAGTTGATGCAGGCGTAGTCAAAAGTCATGACGTTGGATCTCCGCGGCGGCTTCTGCTCTTCTCCGGTGGTACGAAGCTCCTCGTTTTGGGGCTCGTTCGCCTGATGTTGCGGCGTTGGCGGAGCAGTCTCCCGGCGGCGCTTACGCGCGACGTGCTCGACGATTTTGGAGTCGTCGCTCGCTGGTGGCGGTTGAGCGGGCTCGTCATCGGCATACTCCACTGAGCTGACCTTAACCCCCCCCCCCTTAGACGTGAGCTTGTTGACTTCGGCGCGGAGGGATGCGCACGCGTACTCGAGCGGGTCTTCTTCGGTCGCTTTGATGATGAACCGCTTGTCCAGCTCCGCCATCTTTTCCCTGTCGCCCGCATTTAAAGCAGCCTTGACACTGGCGTTTAAGTCTCTCCGGATACCTTTCATGAAGCTGAGGTACTCCTTAGCGCAGTAGAACGTGTCCTTGACCGATTTGGTGTTCGAAAGCCGCGCGATTCGGTGTGGTGTGTTCTCCAGCGATTCCATCCACTTGTAGAGAGCATCCATGGTGCAGTTGGCATCGGTGTTGGCGGGCTCGTCGTCGGAGCGGAAGATACCATCGGTATTCAAGCTGGGCACGAGGCTGAGCGTTACCTCATCCGAATTCGAGTGTAGAGTGATCTGCACCATGTTTTTGGGTTCGGTAAGGTAGTGTTCGGGTACGGTTCCTGGGTTGTTACAATTGTTTAAATATTCGGCAATTTTGAGCTTGCCTTGATATGCGCGTACAGTTGCAGTTTGCCATTGAAGTTAGCGTACGCTGCGGCGGTGGACACGATGGGCGGCTGGCTGGGCTCGAAGGTCGACGAGTAAAAGCCCGCTAGCGGCCGACAGTCGCGGCGGTTGCACTTCATTTTTGTACTGCATGTTTGAAAGTGGGCTCCTTTTTGCGATGTACATCATATCATCCAAAAAAATACTACAGAATGCTCATGCCTACATGTACGCAGTTGTAGCATCCCAACATTCCTACGTGTACGTCCACGTCTACCTCGGGCGTAGCATCCCAACATTCCTACGTGTACGTCCACGTCTGCCTCGGGCGTAGCATCCCAACATTCCTACGTGTACGTCCACGTTTGCCTCGGGCGTAGCATCCCAACATTCCTACGTGTACGTCCACGTCTGCCTCGGGCGTAGCATCCCAACATTCCTACGTGTACGTCCACGTCTGCCTCGGGCGTAGCATCCCAACATTCCTACGTGTACGTTCACGTCTGCCCGATTTCGGATGGCCTTCGCGCGGTTACTCCAATAACACAACACCCGCGAAGTGGCATTAGAGTCGTTGCTATTTACATCCAGCTGAATTCCACTCTGATAACTTAACGACCGCGAAGTGGCATGATCCACTTCATCGCCGTGGTTTTTGTCTGCCCGATTTCGTATGGCCATCGCGGTCGGTCCAATAACTCAACGACTGCGAAGTGGCTTTGAAGTCGTGGCTATTTCTGTGTGCCCGATTTCGGATGGCCTTCGTGCGGTTACTCTAATAACTCAACGACCGCGAAGTGGCTTTGGAGTCGTGGCTATTTGCATCCGGCCAAAGTCAGCCCAAAAAGTTTTTTTTTACAGCGAGCAAACAAAATATTTTTTGCGTCTGCCTGATTTCGGATGGTGTTCGTTGCGAGGGTATTTCATAAAAACATGTGGCAGGGCACTTGAAATTCTCCAGCGAAACTACTACGCCCTTCCTGCCACGCTTCAATCCTGCCCTACTATCAAAACAGGAGCAGAGTGTTCGAAGTCGCCACGATCCAGTTCAGTAAGGACCGCAGAGGTCCCTTGGCGAACGAGGCGAATGAGATCAGGCCAGATACTTACCCACAAAGGTGGGCCTTCATACCAAAAAAGGTAGCGCGCATCGCGATTCATCGCTCGACGATTCCGGTTTCTCTACACACAAAGAAATGTAATGCATTCTATGTCGTTAGCACTTTCACCCTCTTGACAGATTCGCCTGTCAAGTCAACTACCTCAGCGTACTTGCGCTTGCCCTCGGTCTTGATGTTTTGGCGCAAGTCGATGCCGTTGGCCATGTACCCGCGCTGTAGCAGGTACTCCCCGTTTTTTAAGTGCTCCTTGATCGCTCGTTGGGCAGTCCGTTTCTGGCGTGACATGATACTCACGCGAACAAATTCACCGTCCCGCAGCTCAGGCTCCGCAGTCGTAGTGATATTTTCTCGGACTTCCCCCGTAACGGGATTTACCTTGGGAATGTGCACCAACTTCCTCGATTCTGGAACGATTTTCTTCCTGCCAGCCATAATGATGAACTCGTGCGTAAGCGACCTGCTCCTGGGGTTCCGCGTAGACGTTCTGGATTTCCAAGTGAGTAAGTCTTGCACTTTCACGATTTCGACATGCAAGTTGCGTATTTCGGTCATCTGTTCTTCATGGCGAGCTTCATGGCGAGCATCCAATGCCTCAATTCTGCGGTTGGCGGCGGCCGTCTCCGCGCGCCTCGTCGAGTCTGCGGTTGGCGTCGGCCGTCTCCGCGCGCGCCTCGTCGAGTCTGCGGTCGGCGTCGCGCAAGCGAGCTAGAAGCTCCCACAAGACGTCGTCCATTGCCATGTCTTCCCGCGCAACGATTTGAAAATTGAAAACTACGTGGTGTACATGTACATAAAAATTGAAAATGTCCGAACGCACATTTTTTTATGAAGATGTCCCTCGTCCTCCGTGTCTGCCCGCTGTCGGATGGCCATCGCGCGGTTACTCTAATAACTCAACGCCCGCGAAGTGGCTTTGGAGTCGTGGCTATTTCTGTCTGCCCGATTTTGGTCAGTCGAAAATTTTTTTTACAGCAGGCAAACAAAATATTTTTTCTGTCTGCCCACTTTCGGACGGCCTTCGCGCGGTCAGTCCAATAACTCGACGACCGCGAAGTGGCACCATCAACTTCATCGCCGTGATTTTTGTCTGCCCGATTTCGGATGGCCATCGCGGACACTCCAATAACTCAACGACCGCGAAGTGGCTTTGGGGTCGTGGCTATTTTTTTTGTTCAGCCGAAGTAAGTGCACAGATAACTAGCTATTTCTGTCCGTCCACACGCCCGCGAAGTGAATGGTCGTTGGAGTCATGGCTACTTTTCTGTGTGGCCACAGACACTCCATCTATTACTGTCTACGGTATCTAGCTCCGGATCTTAGTTGTGGCGACTAATCCATGGGATGAGTCAACTGCAAGTACCGGTAGGCAGTTCAACGACACAACCCTGATGTGTAACGTCACTAACTGCCACGTCGCTGCGATAACCGTTCTCTCGATCTTAGACAGATGAAATAACAATGTGCCAGCGTTTTCATGACTTGTGGTTGGGTGAGTCATCGCGCGTTAATTAATTATTATTTCAGCAGAACAAGGTTTCTCCGACTATAAAAAGAAGCCACAATCCGATCACCGTCCATCTGGCCGGTTTTTTTTCTTATTCGTCTGATAAACACGCGACTAAGAAACACAAAAAAAGATCATATGGACCCTAACATACGTTACATCTAACGGTTGGTGCAATATTATTACATGTCCCGTCTCATGCTGACTCATCGCACCGTTTCATGTGGCCTTTCTATGCACCGTTTGTCACAATACTCACTTCAACATCCGATTTTTGTCGTTACATAGCCGTTTCACAGTTTACATTTACGGACGCGCTTCGCCGCGCTGTGAAACGGCTATGTAACGACAAAAATCGGATGTTGAAGTGAGTATTGTGACAAACGGTGCATAGAAAGGCCACATGAAACGGTGCGATGAGTCAGCATGAGACGGGACATGTAATAATATTGCACCAACCGTTAGATGTAACGTATGTTAGGGTCCATATGATCTTTTTTTGTGTTTCTTAGTCGCGTGTTTATCAGACGAATAAGAAAAAAACCGGCCAGATGGACGGTGATCGGATTGTGGCTTCTTTTTATAGTCGGAGAAACCTTGTTCTGCTGAAATAATAATTAATTAACGCGCGATGACTCACCCAACCACAAGTCATGAAAACGCTGGCACATTGTTATTTCATCTGTCTAAGATCGAGAGAACGGTTATCGCAGCGACGTGGCAGTTAGTGACGTTACACATCAGGGTTGTGTCGTTGAACTGCCTACCGGTACTTGCAGTTGACTCATCCCATGGATTAGTCGCCACAACTAAGATCCGGAGCTAGATACCGTAGACAGTAATAGATGGAGTGTCTGTGGCCACACAGAAAAATAGCCATGACTCCAACGACCATTCACTTCGCGGGCGTGTGGACGGACAGAAATAGCTAGTTATCTGTGCACTTACTTCGGCTGAACAAAAAAAATAGCCACGACCCCAAAGCCACTTCGCGGTCGTTGAGTTATTGGAGTGTCCGCGATGGCCATCCGAAATCGGGCAGACAAAAATCACGGCGATGAAGTTGATGGTGCCACTTCGCGGTCGTCGAGTTATTGGACTGACCGCGCGAAGGCCGTCCGAAAGTGGGCAGACAGAAAAAATATTTTGTTTGCCTGCTGTAAAAAAAATTTTCGACTGACCAAAATCGGGCAGACAGAAATAGCCACGACTCCAAAGCCACTTCGCGGGCGTTGAGTTATTAGAGTAACCGCGCGATGGCCATCCGACAGCGGGCAGACACGGAGGACGAGGGACATCTTCATAAAAAAATGTGCGTTCGGACATTTTCAATTTTTATGTACATGTACACCACGTAGTTTTCAATTTTCAAATCGTTGCGCGGGAAGACATGGCAATGGACGACGTCTTGTGGGAGCTTCTAGCTCGCTTGCGCGACGCCGACCGCAGACTCGACGAGGCGCGCGCGGAGACGGCCGACGCCAACCGCAGACTCGACGAGGCGCGCGGAGACGGCCGCCGCCAACCGCAGAATTGAGGCATTGGATGCTCGCCATGAAGCTCGCCATGAAGAACAGATGACCGAAATACGCAACTTGCATGTCGAAATCGTGAAAGTGCAAGACTTACTCACTTGGAAATCCAGAACGTCTACGCGGAACCCCAGGAGCAGGTCGCTTACGCACGAGTTCATCATTATGGCTGGCAGGAAGAAAATCGTTCCAGAATCGAGGAAGTTGGTGCACATTCCCAAGGTAAATCCCGTTACGGGGGAAGTCCGAGAAAATATCACTACGACTGCGGAGCCTGAGCTGCGGGACGGTGAATTTGTTCGCGTGAGTATCATGTCACGCCAGAAACGGACTGCCCAACGAGCGATCAAGGAGCACTTAAAAAACGGGGAGTACCTGCTACAGCGCGGGTACATGGCCAACGGCATCGACTTGCGCCAAAACATCAAGACCGAGGGCAAGCGCAAGTACGCTGAGGTAGTTGACTTGACAGGCGAATCTGTCAAGAGGGTGAAAGTGCTAACGACATAGAATGCATTACATTTCTTTGTGTGTAGAGAAACCGGAATCGTCGAGCGATGAATCGCGATGCGCGCTACCTTTTTTGGTATGAAGGCCCACCTTTGTGGGTAAGTATCTGGCCTGATCTCATTCGCCTCGTTCGCCAAGGGACCTCTGCGGTCCTTACTGAACTGGATCGTGGCGACTTCGAACACTCTGCTCCTGTTTTGATAGTAGGGCAGGATTGAAGCGTGGCAGGAAGGGCGTAGTAGTTTCGCTGGAGAATTTCAAGTGCCCTGCCACATGTTTTTATGAAATACCCTCGCAACGAACACCATCCGAAATCAGGCAGACGCAAAAAATATTTTGTTTGCTCGCTGTAAAAAAAAACTTTTTGGGCTGACTTTGGCCGGATGCAAATAGCCACGACTCCAAAGCCACTTCGCGGTCGTTGAGTTATTAGAGTAACCGCACGAAGGCCATCCGAAATCGGGCACACAGAAATAGCCACGACTTCAAAGCCACTTCGCAGTCGTTGAGTTATTGGACCGACCGCGATGGCCATACGAAATCGGGCAGACAAAAACCACGGCGATGAAGTGGATCATGCCACTTCGCGGTCGTTAAGTTATCAGAGTGGAATTCAGCTGGATGTAAATAGCAACGACTCTAATGCCACTTCGCGGGTGTTGTGTTATTGGAGTAACCGCGCGAAGGCCATCCGAAATCGGGCAGACGTGAACGTACACGTAGGAATGTTGGGATGCTACGCCCGAGGCAGACGTGGACGTACACGTAGGAATGTTGGGATGCTACGCCCGAGGCAGACGTGGACGTACACGTAGGAATGTTGGGATGCTACGCCCGAGGCAAACGTGGACGTACACGTAGGAATGTTGGGATGCTACGCCCGAGGCAGACGTGGACGTACACGTAGGAATGTTGGGATGCTACGCCCGAGGTAGACGTGGACGTACACGTAGGAATGTTGGGATGCTACAACTGCGTACATGTAGGCATGAGCATTCTGTAGTATTTTTTTGGATGATATGATGTACATCGCAAAAAGGAGCCCACTTTCAAACATGCAGTACAAAAATGAAGTGCAACCGCCGCGACTGTCGGCCGCTAGCGGGCTTTTACTCGTCGACCTTCGAGCCCAGCCAGCCGCCCATCGTGTCCACCGCCGCAGCGTACGCTAACTTCAATGGCAAACTGCAACTGTACGCGCATATCAAGGCAAGCTCAAAATTGCCGAATATTTAAACAATTGTAACAACCCAGGAACCGTACCCGAACACTACCTTACCGAACCCAAAAACATGGTGCAGATCACTCTACACTCGAATTCGGATGAGGTAACGCTCAGCCTCGTGCCCAGCTTGAATACCGATGGTATCTTCCGCTCCGACGACGAGCCCGCCAACACCGATGCCAACTGCACCATGGATGCTCTCTACAAGTGGATGGAATCGCTGGAGAACACACCACACCGAATCGCGCGGCTTTCGAACACCAAATCGGTCAAGGACACGTTCTACTGCGCTAAGGAGTACCTCAGCTTCATGAAAGGTATCCGGAGAGACTTAAACGCCAGTGTCAAGGCTGCTTTAAATGCGGGCGACAGGGAAAAGATGGCGGAGCTGGACAAGCGGTTCATCATCAAAGCGACCGAAGAAGACCCGCTCGAGTACGCGTGCGCATCCCTCCGCGCCGAAGTCAACAAGCTCACGTCTAAGGGGGGGGGGGGGTTAAGGTCAGCTCAGTGGAGTATGCCGATGACGAGCCCGCTCAACCGCCACCAGCGAGCGACGACTCCGAAATCGTCGAGCACGTCGCGCGTAAGCGCCGCCGGGAGACTGCTCCGCCAACGCCGCAACATCAGGCGAACGAGCCCCAAAACGAGGAGCTTCGTACCACCGGAGAAGAGCAGAAGCCGCCGCGGAGATCCAACGTCATGACTTTTGACTACGCCTGCATCAACTACTTGCCAAGCACGCACTGGTTGTTGTACAAGCAAGGTGGCGCCGAAGACGAGGGCGGCGTCATGCAAGTTCGCGTAGATGATGATGTTGTCCACAACGCGCTCAAGACGGCCAGTTGGCCGCTCCCAGCGTCCGTTTCCCCGGACCACACGACACTCACGATCCGCCTTGGTCAGGAATATGCAATGGTGATGCTTTCCGCGTAGGGTCGCGGGGAAAACAGATAGAGGCCCGCTGAGGGGTGATTTCTTTTTTTCAACGGCCCCACCAAAGGCGTCTCCGGCGGCCACCATTCTTTCATTTGTACTGATGGAGGTAGTGTGGATCCAAGAGGTGACCGACGAGCACGCTCATGCGATGGACCGGGCGATCACCGCCGCGGCGCTGAAGAGGGCCGAGGCCGCAGAGAATCAAGCTACGGCAGCCATTCGGTATGCGGCCAAGCGCATCAAGCTGGCGGAGGCCGAGGCCACGAAGGCTCGTCAAGACGCCGAAGAGATCAGAGAGCAGATGGTGATCGATCGCCGCGCGTACCTCCACGAGATCCACGGGGCGTATGACCTGGTGTCGACGGTGCAGACCCACGCGTCGTGGGCCGAATGGACGCGCAATCAACTCGTGTTCACCGCCTTCCGCGCCGACAGATACAAGAGCAGCGCGGCGCGCGCCAAGGACCGGTCGCTGGCCCTGCAGGGCCATTTGCGCCACCTGGCCGCGTTCGCGATCCGCGAGGGGTTCGTTCCAAAAATCGAGTGGAGGGGTATACGTAGTGGTAGCAAACGCAAGCGCATCGAAGTAGAAAAACTATCGTGAAAAAAAAATGAAGTACTAGCACATGTAAATCGCGCTTGAAGGGGGGTGTACACACGCTGTTCAGCCGAACCGTTCAGCCCAAGTGGGAGCACCTGGATTCGAGACCGGTGTTAGCGGCCGAAGTCAACACACGCGTCGCTGTTTGCTTGAGCTCAGCACTATGCCCCATTCAACGTCGGCCACCGCTTCCATCACAACAGCGTCCGGGGAAACCATCGGCACTTGATTCAACAGCCCGAAAAGCCGCCTCCGTATCGCATTTTTTAGAAGTACAACTGAGCGTGGTCAGCGCCAGTCGTACACAGCTTTCCGGTTAGAAATTTCAGCGTCGGAGTATTTCGTCCAGTTCGTGGGCTGAATAGGCCCGGCACGCATGACAGCCCCAGTCGCCCCCCCCCCCTCTGGTACAGCGAAATATTGTCCTTGCAGCAGAGCGGATAAAACAGCGCCGCGCTCGAAAAAAGAAATCACCCCTCGGCGGGCCTCTATCTTTTCTGACCAGCTTACTCTTCCAATCTAGCTCTAATCTTCGTTCTGTACTCCGCGAAGATGTCGGCCGCGTTGGCCACGTCGTTCGAGATAGCTTCGGCGCGAGCCAGCATCGCCCCGATTTCGCTGCGCGACTGGGCCTCGAGCGAGTTGTAGGTTGTTAGCTCGCGTCCCGCGTACGGATAGGCATTCCGGTCCTCCTTGGCAATGTCGTACCATTTGGCAAAAGCGGCGCGTGAAGCTGTATAGCGCGTGTTGATGCTGTCCGGCAGCGCTGGGGTGGACGCCATGTTGATTGTATCAGAGACGGAGGGCCGGCGATTTTGGCCTCAGGATGGATCACTGCTGCGGAAGACGAGAAACCAAAGAAAGTTTCCAGTAAACGAGTACAAACATTTTTTTATCGCCAGCATTATAAAGGAAACGATGACCGCACTTGGGAGCAACATTGCGCTGCTGGTGGCGGCGGTGGTTCTCGTGACTGCGATCATAATGCTCGTCGCCCCGCGGCGCACTAGCGCCTTCACCAACAAGAGCGAGCAAGGGTTCTACTACGACTCCGACACCAGGAGGTTCGTCTCGCCCGCCGACCGCAAGCTGGCGATCGCGGCGCTCATCGAGCTATGCAAGAAGGACGGAGACATATACACTGCGGAGCAGCTCGGCCGGCTGTCGGACTCGTTCTTGCTGCTGGCGCTGGACCCGGAGACCGACGACGAAGGCAAGACCCTCAGGGCGCAGATGGCCATGTTCGTCGACCCGACGTACAACGAGGCCAGCGTGGCGGTGCTCCGGGCGCACCGCACGAATAAGGGGCAGCTCCAGAGCGCCTTCGAACGCCAGCTGGTCTACAACCTGCTCGTGAACTATTTCAAGCGCGTGAACAACCCCACGGGCATCCCAATAGAGCGGTGGAAGGATGAGATGCTGGTGCGAACTTTTCTCACGCGGAAGCTCCCGAGCAACGCCGAGTTTGCGTAAGGCCATTGCCACAGTTTCCAAAAAAGGTATAACCAACAAGCCAAGAAACGGGAAAAAAGAAATGTCAGCAGTTTTCGACCGCCTCACGTCCCTGCTGCCAGTGCAGGACAAGGAGCTGTACACCCTGTACGAGAAGGCGTTGCGGACGTTCTGGACGCACGACGAGGTGGACCTCTCGCTCGACGTGGTCCAGTGGAAGGAGCAGCTGAGCGCCGACGAGCGGCACTTCCTGAGCCATGTGCTGGGCTTCTTCGTGCAGAGCGACCAGCTTGTGAACATCAATCTGAGCGACCGGTTTCTGCGGGACATCGACGCCATCCCCGACCGCTACAGCAAATACGCGAGGCTGTTCTACAACTTCCAGACCATGATCGAGGACATCCACACGCAGTCCTACGAAACCATGATTAACGAGCTCATCACGGACGCCGGCCAGAACAACCACTTCAAGCAGTCCATCGCCAACATCCCGTGCGTGGCGCGCAAGGCCGAGTGGGCCGCGCACTTTATCACGGACCGGGAGAGCGAGTTCCCCGTCCGCCTGATCGCGTTCGCCATCCTGGAGGGCATCTTCTTCAGCGGCAGCTTCTGCAGCATATTCTGGATCGAGCAGAAGAACCTGCTGCGCGGCCTCGCTCACTACAACAAGCTCATCCAGCGCGACGAGAACCTGCACTACGAGTTCGCGCTGATGCTGTTCCGCAAGCTGCGCGACGACCCGGTCGTGCTTTTCGGCGTCGAGCCCGCGCTCGTCACGAAGATGGTGGGCGAGGCCGTTGAGATCGAGACCGATTTCATCGCGCAGAGCATCCCTTGCGCCATGATCGGCATGAACTCAGATCTGATGGCGCAGTACATCAAGTTCGTGGCCGACCAGCTTCTCCGCGACATCCAACTGCCCGCGCTGTACAACGTTCCCAACCCGTTCGATTTCATGACGGCGCTCGGGGTAGTTGACCGCGAGAACTTCTTCGAGGTGTGGCCGTCCGTTTATGCAAAGCCCATACTAACCGAAACGCAGTACGACAGCGACTCCTCGGACTTCTAGGGATAGGCTTTTTTCTTCAATCAAAAAAAAGCATTCGTTACATAACCGCCGGCAACCGGTCGCCAGCCAGCATTTTTTTTCCTTTTTTCCCTCATTTTATAATCGATCAACCATCGCAACAGACACAAGCAGGCTACTCCTCCTAGCAACGATGGCGTCGTCGGAACTGCTGCAACAGCCCCCGCTCAAGAGACGGAGGACCGCGGCCGCAACGAAGCTGCTCTTCAGTAAGGACAAAGTCGTGTCCGACACAGAAGCCAGTGCGTTGAGGGCGCTCTTGGGATGGATGCGGGACGTCGAGCATTCTGTCAACGCGCAGGAGTCCGGCGCCTCCACGGGGGCGAGGCAGTTCGTGCAGTTCACCGAGTTCTTGGCCGCCGCGCACCCCATGTCTTCGGAGGTCGCGAATCACATCCAGCGCCTGACGACAACCATGAGCGCGGTGATCGTCGACAACAACTGCAAGACGGCCACCATCCGCACCATATTCGCGCTGCTGGATCGCCTGCCGCTGGAGTCGATGCTGGAATACTTCATCAACCGCGACCCCATGATGGGGTCCTTCGTGAAGGCCTTCGCCGCCGGCATCAACTGCCTGTCTGAGGCAGAAGAAAAAGAGGAGGATGAGGAAGGAGCGGAAGCGGGAGGGGAAACGATGCTAATTAGCGAGGACGACGCCGACGAGCAAATACCCGACACGAACCCGCCGACGGCGCCCGCCGAAAGCCCGGCCGTGGTCGCGATCAAGCTCGAGCAGCCCGGGAGGGAGGCGGGAGGCTTCTCCCCATACAGCTTTTACCGATTCGAAGCGCCACCGCAGCCAACGAACGCCAGCAGCGGCAACGACACGGAAATGGACGTCGACAGCTCGTCGCAGTCGGACCAAGCCACGACGCCGAACGCCGAGGCTCCTAAGCAGGACCATTACCAGTTTGGGGTCGTCCGGTACTGGAAGAACGCCCCGCCGGACGTGCAGAGACGCATCGAAAAGTGCTTCGACCAAATGGACAGGCAGTCCAAGGACCACACCACCGTGACCATCTCGCCAGACAAGTGGAACGCCTTCTTCTGGGTGCCGCCGAAGAACAAGCACGACAAGATCGAACACTACCCGCCCATGATCCAGGACCTCGCGCGGCGGCTGCCGGACCCGACCACCTTCTCCATGTCGGCCGTGCAGGGCTCCAAGTTCGCGCGGTTTCGCCTGCTCTACCACAAGCTCAGGGCGCCGAGGATGCTGGCGGCCGCGTGGGAGCGCACGCACGCGATATACCCCGACGTGACCGCATTTCCGGAAATGGAAAACTACAAGAAAGCGCGCCGTTCCCGCATGAGCCATCTGCGGAAGCTCTGGGGGCAGTACTCCGAAGAGATCCGGAAGTTGGTAGAGAGCAAAAGCCTCCCGTGGAATGTCATCACTGACCCGGCGCAGCTCATCCCGGCGAAGCATCAGCACCCGTGGGATCCCTCGGATCTAGATAACTTAAACAACGCACTCGCCGAGGCGGACAAGGAGCCCGTGCGCAGATTTTACCTCCCGGCGGGCGCGCTATGCGCCAAACCTCTTATCAAACGGGTCCGGTTCGACGAAAACGATGACAGCAACGATCACGAAATCCGTTTATGACAGAAAAAAAAATAGATTCACATTTGCATGATCGCGATGCGGTGCTCATCGAGCGCCTTTCCCGTGTCGATTCGCACGAGGCGGATCTGGTTGGTCGTCACGTCCAAGTCAAACTTGTAATCGGTTAGTATTTTCTCGTCGTTACGCTCGACGCCGCACTTGAGCGTGTTAAACACCGTGTTGATGCTGTTCAAGAGAAAGACCATGTCGTCGTTGAAGGCCCGCCCAAGCGGCTCGGTATCTTCCGTCGTGACTCGGGCCACGAGCTTCGGGCCCTCTTTGCTGTGCAGCACTGGCTCCTCCTTGGCAACGTAGGCGCACACGTCCACGATGTCGATACCCAGCACGAGCTTCAGGTATTTCCACAGCGGAAACGCGCCGTGGTAAAATATATAACTGTTGAATTGGTCAGGAGATGCCATACTGCGGGTTTCAGCAGAAATTTCACCCTATAGAAATGCTAGCTAAAGCTTCCTGTAGAATCTAACTACTCGGTCTCGATAATATGTTGTGAGATTGCGTCGTGTCCGTTTTCATCCCCGTCGGTTGACGGCGCTGAAAAGTGCTCCAGTTAGTATACCCAGCTTTTCCACCCGCAGTTCGCAATGGCCCCGCTGAAGAAGTCGCCCAGCAGCAGCGCCGCCCGCCCGGCATCGTCCGCCACCACCGTCTACTCAACATGCTATCCGGAAACGGAGGTGTCGCGCGTGTCCTTCTACCTGATGAGCGGCGACGACCACGCCAAGGCATCCAACTGCACGATCGTGTCCAAGGACCTCTTCAGCAACGACCGCCCCATCGACCAGGGTATCTACTCGCTCAGCATGGGCACCACCTCCTACAGCTTCCGCTGCAAGACCTGCCAGAACACGCGCGACCGCTGCCCGGGCCACTTCGGCGCCGTGCAGCTGCGCTACCCCGTCGTAAACGCGCTCTACCGCGGGGAAGTGCTGCGCTGGCTGCGCCGCGTGTGTCACAGCTGCGGGGCCGCGCTGGGTAAGGCCTCCTCCTCGGCGAGGGCGGCGGTGTGCCCCGCCTGCGAGTTCGAGCAGCCGTTCGTGTCCAAAGACCCGAAGGAGCCCATTTTCCTGCTCAAGCGCGACGCGGCCACAGGCGAGGAGACGCGCTTGTTCAACGACGAGATCGAACACATCTTCGACCGCGTCGACGCCGACAGCCTGGCCAAGATTAGCTGCCGGTACCATCCTTCTGCTCTGCTACTGCGAACGGTGCCCGCGGTGCCCAACAACGCCCGCCCGGACGTCCGCAAGCTCAAGTCCTCCACGCGCTCCAACAACAACGACACCACCACCTTCATCAAGAACGTGGTCTCCACCAACGAGATGGTGCCCCTGCTGCTGACGGAGGAGGACAAGGCCGCGCGCGAGCCCGCACTGAACCTGCTGGAGATCACCCACAGCAACATGGTGCGCGACCCGTCCGGCACGGCCACCTCCAGCCGCATCGTGGGCGGCAACGGGCAGGCGCTGACGAGTCTCGGGGCGCGCCTACGCGGCAAGGAGGGCCGCATCCGCGGCAACCTCGAGGGCAAGCGCTTCCAGCACGGCGGCCGCTCGGTCATCTGCGGGGACAACAACATCGACATCGACGAGGTGGGCATCCCCATCTCCGTCGCCAAGGTGCTGCAGGTGCCGATGATCGTGCGCGAGTACAACATCGACGAGGCCATGACCTACTTCAACAACAAGAGCTCCGCGTACCCGGGCTGCAGCAAGCTGGTCAAGGGCGCCACGTACCACATCGCCTCCATGAAGGACGGCATCGCGCTGGAGTTCGGGGACACGCTCTACCGCGACCTCGTCGACGGGGACGAGGTGGCCATGAACCGCGCGCCGTCGCTGCTCTACAGCGCCATCTCGGGCCACCGCGTGCGCGTGCTGAAGAACGGGGATACCTTCCGGCTGTCCGTGAACGTGGCCGACACGCTTTACGGCGGGGACTTCGACGGCGACGCCATGAGCGTGTACCTGCCGCACAGCGTCATCGCGCGGAACGAGTGCGGCCTGCTGAGAAACCTCAAGCGCTGGTTCATCTCGCTCAAGGACAGGTCCCCCGCCATGGGTGTCTATCACGACAACTCCATCGGTATGGCCGAGCTCACGCGCAGCGACGTGCGCATCGCGCGCCCGCAGGCCATGCAGCTGCTCATCCAGGTCAAGTACGCGTCCTTCCTGCACCGCGCCGCGGCCGTGGAGCGCCTGACGGACCCCACGCGGGACGCCTTCTCCGGGCGCGAACTGATCTCGCTGCTGCTGCCGGAAATCAACTTCGCCAAGAAGGCCGCCTTCTACAAGCCCGAGTACGCCGGCTTCATCGACTACCGCGAGGATGAGACCCACGTCGTGATCGAGCGCGGCGAGCTGCGCAGCGGCGTGCTGGACAAGAAGTCCATCGGCCAGGGCGTGAACGACAGCCTCTTCCACAACGTATTCAACGAGTACGGCGTGGACGCGGCAATGGACCTACTGTACAACATGCAGCAGGTCTCAACGCAGTTCCTGCTGGCGCGCGGGTACACCATCAACTACGACGACTTCGCCATCGACAAGAAGACGCTTGCGCAACATCAACGACGTCACCGCCGGCATTCTGCGCCAGTCCGCGATGCTCACCGAGAAGTTCCGCGCCGGGCTCGTCACGCCGCCCATCGGCATGACCGCCCAGGAGTTCTACGAGCAGGAGCAGATGAGCATCCTCAGCCCCGGCGACGAGTTTACCGAGGTCGTCATGTCCAGCATCGACCACGAAAACAACAACCTCGCCAAACTCGTCGCCACCGGCACCAAGGGCAAACCCACCAACATCCTGCAGATCAGCTCCTCCATCGGCCAGATGAGCATCAAGGGCCAGCGCATGCGCAAGGCCTTCGACTTCCAGCGCGCGCTGCCCTACGCGCGGCGCTTCCACGACGAGCCCGAAGCCGTGGGCTTCATCGCCGACTCTTTCGTCACGGGCGTGAATTCCATGTCCGCCATCGCGCAACAGCAAGACGGCCGCAACGGCATCACCACCAAGGCGCTGTCCACGGGCACCACCGGCTACCACAACCGCAAGGCCAACAAGGCCTTCGAGGCCGTGATCGTCGACAACCACAGGCGCCTCGTCAAGTACGACCTCGTGCTGCAGCAGCTCTACGGCGACGACGGCGTGGACATCCGCAAGGCCGCCTACGTGGACTTCCGCGTGCTGCTGGCCAGCGACGCCAAGTTCGACGAGCAGTTCCGCGCCGAACATTTCGAAGCCGAAAACGCCACCGAACGGCGCGCGCTGGAGGCGGCCTACGCGGACGCCTGTCAGGCGCGGGCGCGGTACCGGGCGGGCTACACGCGCATCGAGTCTTGCAACTTCAAGGACTCGCTGCTCTCGGCGCAACAGGTCCTGCCCGTGAACCCGCTCAAGGTGCTCGAGAACGTGGCCTACCGCCACGGGGACTACCTGCGTGGAGGGACCGCAGGGCCGCCGCTGCGGCCGACCGAGTGGCGCGCCGCGCTGGGGGCGCTCAAGCGGCGGCTGCGCTACACGCACTACAACGAGATCTGCGAACGCGCTGCGCGGGAGATCCCCGAGCACGTGGAGCGGTCCTTCGCGCTGATGGACATCGGCCTCGACGTCGGGCTGGCCTACCGGCGCGTGCTGGAACACCGCATCGACGCCAAGACGATGGCGCTCGTGGCCGACCGCATCACGTCCGCCTACAAGAAGGCGCTCGTGGAGTACGGCACGTCCATGTGCATGTTCGCTTCAGAGTGCACTTCCGAAAGCATGACCCAGCGCATCCTGGACTCCATCCACGCCTCGGGGGCGTCCAAGTCCAACTTCCTCAGCCGCATCAAGGAGGTGTACGGCGCCAAAGGGACGGACAGCCTCGAGAACGCTTACATGGACGTGTTCCTGCGGCCCGAGTTCGAGGACGACGCGGTCGCCCTGCAGCGCGTCGCCAACGAGATCGAGATGATGAACCTGCGCACCTTCGTGAGCCGCGCGCAGGTCTTCTTCGAGGCGTACGGAGCCGCCCGCCACCCGGATTTCAAGGACGAGGCCGAGGCCATGCGCCGGACCTTCGAGCGCCACGCCGTTAACCAGCGGCCACCCAGCGGAATGCTGCCGTGGTGCGTGCGGCTGGAGCTGTCGCGGACCGCGCTGATCGAGAAGAACATGCAAGTCAGCACGATCTTCCGCAAGCTCATGAAGCACTTCCCGAAGCTGTACATCCTGTACACGGACGACAACGCCGAGGAAGTGGCCATGCGCGTGTACTTCGGCGAGGACGTGTTCCGGCGGACACCCGTCGTGGACCAGTTTGTCGTGCACGACTTCCTGCACTCGAAGCTGCTGAAGGTGGTCATCCGCGGCGTGGACGGCATCATCTCCGCCACGGTCATGAAGAACTTCGTCCCGCGCACCGTCGAGCAGCCCGACGGGTCCATGAAGGTCGTCCGCAAGCACATCATCCGCACGCAGGGCACCAACCTCACAGCCATCCTTCACCACAACGCCGTGGACGCGCACAAGACAGCTTCCAACAGCGTGCTGGAAGTGCAAGAGCTCTACGGGATCCACGCCGCGCGCATGAAGCTCATACAATGCCT
This sequence comes from Phytophthora pini, assembly GCA_023611945.1. Lineage (NCBI taxonomy): Eukaryota > Oomycota > Peronosporomycetes > Peronosporales > Peronosporaceae > Phytophthora > Phytophthora pini. The sequence goes on from JALKBV010000035.1 coordinate 75,749, forward strand.
CCGCGAAATGTCGGGCACGGACATCAACATCAAACACTACACGCTCACGGCCAACGGCCAACGGCTTCGTCTCCAATATCGAACGCGGCGGCGTGGCTGAAAGCAATCCCGGCAACGCACTGCTGAGCATCAGCTACAGCCACCCCATTCAGACCATCACGGAAGTCGGGCTCAACAATGAGGAAAGCATCGTGCATTCGAACATCAGCAGCGCCCTGATGATGGGATCGACGCCGAACGTCGGCAGCAACTACAACGGCGTGATGATGAACGAGCGCTTCATCAAGGAGCACAACAAAACAGCCTCCGACATACTGGACGAGCTTTGAAAAAGAAGTGAATACACGTGTATTCGTTCAGTTTTTTTTGCAATTGTAACTGCAAAAAAAAAGCAAATTTGCCGCTCAATCAGCAAGAATCGCGTAGAGGCACCCGGCAATGCGCTTTATATCTTCGCGCGTAGATACGTTGATATCGGAGAACTGCTCGATGGCCTCGTCGGTGCGCTTCAGAAAGCGCCACCTGTTATAGTTTGTCACCACGCCGTAGATGATTTCCTTGTTGATGAGCTCCGCATATACTTCCATGCCCAACACGCTTTGCGCGAATCCCTTCTTGAAGTTGTCATTCTCGATCTCGACCACACAGAGCCGCTTTTTACCGCATCTGATCACGAAGTCCACGACGCCATTGGCCTTGATGAACGAGCCCGCAAGTTTGCACCCAATCTCCAACGTCATACGTGGGACAACCTTCTGCTTCTGCTTCTCCTCCTCCTTCTTGCGAAACATGTACACCACATACTCGAAGATGACGCTCATGAAATGCACGTGTTTGGACTCGACCGGGTTTGTATAGACTTTTGTCTTCACATCGATCCACTTCATGATGTCGTCCAAGGAGTTGTCGTCGATGCCTTGTGCTTCGGTCATGAGCGTGTAGAAGTTTCCCTTTTTCACGTTTCCATCGTCAGTCCGGAAGCGCTTGGGCAGCAACTCGTATTCCATGGCGGAAAAGGCCGTTCTTCCGTCCTTGTCTCTCTTTGGCTCCATGGCGTTGTTTAACAGGTTCCAATCCTGCTTACGGTTGGAGGGGGTATACGTGATGTATTCGGCTTTTTTCGCCTTCTCATCCACCTTGGCGTGTTCCGCTTCTGCTTTTACCTTCATCTTGTGGTGCATATTCGAAGCGATTAACTCGGCCTTCTCGATCTCAAGCTTCTTTTCCGCCTTCATGCGTTCTGTTTCAAGCTTGATTATTTCGTAATCGGGGAGCTTGACGAGCACGTGAAGCACGTTCTTCGGAAGCGGCTTTTCGAACACGTCCACGATTTCATTGATAGGATTCAATGGTTTTAAAGCGAGGTCCAAGTCCTTCACTTGCGCGGCGTTTTTCATCCACCCTTGCTTGGTGCGCGCTAGTAGCAGCTCGAGCTTGTACGCAGTCACTGGTAGGTCAGCCGTTACGCGAATAGCGTCCTTGAGGTCGTATATCGTGTCGTCCGGCTCACACATCGCCACGCTGAAGGGCTTGGCGCCCTCGACGTCCAACAGCATACAGAAGATCTTCATGAGCGGGAAAAAAACTGTCGATTTAGGCTCAACCGATTAGTACTGGTAAGGTGGCAGCATATCCTTCCAGCTCAACCGGTTAGTACTGGTAAGGTGGTAGGACATCCTTCCAGCTCAACCGGTTAGTACTGGTAAGGTGGCAGGACATCCTTCCAGCTCAACCGGTCGGAACCTATCACCC